>OY365806.1:10519725-10590235 GCA_959347315.1 Bimastos eiseni | reverse complement strand
ACTCGAGTTGGTATTATTTGATCCTGTGATCTGCCCTAACTGAGCGATAATTCAAACTTTTAAGAGTACGTTGGCCATCGGTTAAGTCGGTAACAAACCATGATGGACCTATTAATAGAGATCACTGATCAAAGTCAATTTGGTCACCGAACGTTTCGAAGACCTACAAACTCTTAATCAACACGCATAAATCATGTAGCGGTTTCAATGATTTTTATGATGCTTCGGAATTTCATTACTGTGACTTGAAGTGCATAGCATTTGCTATTTGTTCCGCTGGAGGCGCTTTATGGAATTTAATAGCAGAACACCTTTCTGAATTTGAGTGTTATCGTAGAAGATGATTGCGTTCTCGCTGCTTGTGCTGGGTTGATTAATTAGTGGAGACTTAAGCTGCAACGCTTTCTTCAACAGGACTTTTATTCGGATTTTGGTGTGCTGAGCTTTAGTAATTGTTTTAATCATCTCTTTGAAGGATTAAATGGATTTTGCATTTGTTGAGTGCGAGTTAGTAAGATACGTTAACCGACTTCGGTTATACCATTGCGGGTAAACTGCAAGCCAACCAACATGACATCTGGCAATTACGGAGCGACTGGACAGTCGTGGTTGCCGGTTCCAGGGTCGTTTGACTTGAATGCTGACCCAGACGACGAGGATGAATATGACTATCTGCCAATCCCGGAGGGGGAAGATGACGCCTCAAGCCAAGGCAGAACACGCCCTTCAGGTTGGTAGAATTACCTTTGTAATTTTTACGTGGGAAAATAGGTAAAATCTTGGAATTTGTAAACAAATATGTGAATAACTCCTTAGATTTGTGCTTCCTTATGTATGTGATTAATTTAGTCATGAAAGGACATAACAGATTTGCAAACTTGAATGTCGTCATTTGTATCAGTACATATATTTGCAGATTTAATTTTGAAAGTCCCAACTCAGAACTGTTATAAAATTATTCCCAGTAATTTTATTTTTAGGATGACCTGTTAGATGCAGTGTAATTGTATAACAGGTTGTTATTTAGTATGAGTTTACCTGATGAAGCATGACTGTGGCTTTTATGCTTTTCATTGCATGTTAATTGACATCAATTGACAAGCCTCATTTCATGAACCTGAGGCCATTGTATTGCAAAATTTTCTGTCTACTGCAGAGATCAAAACCCATTGCTTAGTGTCATCAGGGTAAGCAACATTTTTCTAGTCAGAGGGTCAAGTGCATGGATGAATATGTGGTGGTCTAAAACAGCAAGTGCCTATTTCTGTGAACTGTATCTAACTCCCCAACAGAGTCCGAGGTGTGACACCAATTGCCGATGTATTTGAAGCATTTGGTCTGACTACATACTTGTATTGTTGTTTTGTTGTAACATACAATAAGGAGTTTCCATGACTGATTTTTAACTGCATTTAACAAATCAATTATGGAGATCTATAGATCAACTCTTTATTGTATGATACTGATATCCAGAGCGAGAAAGTGAAGAGTCACCAGAGGTGAGGCTGTGCAGTGTTAGGCACCTAAACAGTTTGGCACGAATTCCGTAAGTGATGGTTTTGGTCATGGTTTTGGTCTCAAAGGGAGTTCAGACCCCAGGACCGGACCCTCGAAACCTGGCCGGCCACAGTGCTGGGCGGTGATAGTCTTCATCTGCTGATTTATCTAGTGGGTGTTTTTATTGGAATATTTTTACTATCTTTCAACTAAAACGAAAGGAGGTTTACTAGATAAACATTCTTTTCTAGCAACTTTCCCCAGTTGAAATTACTTTGTTGTGTAAATCATTAGAGACGCAGTTGACATTTATGTGAATTCTGTGCATTTTGATGTTGATTTAGAATCTTTAACATGTTCAGTTGAGCGACATTTTGTTTTACTCAGATGAGCAAAACTTTTGCAGTCATGATCTATCAGTTTATGCAAAGCGTTTTTAAACAGATGTTTATGTGGCAGTGAATGTCAAATGTCAAACAAGTTCTTTACAAAGTGATCTGTAGATATTCATTTATTCATTCTGCGGATTTTTATAGCGCCCGTTGAAGAACCTACTAAGGAGCAATGTTCCCACTAATATTTTGTAAATAATGTGCACAAGAAATTTTGTGTGTGCAACATTTTATAAATGGTTCACATTTTTGTGCACGAGTCCAAGCTGAATGCAATGATAGTTAAATTAAGATCATATCTATATATCTATGGTGATAATTTCTGATCACCTAGACAGTACCTGGACTAAAGATAAATAAGGGGACATATCAGGCAAGGAACCATAGTTTCTGGAGTAAGGTAGTCCACATCCGGCTAGGAGACTCGATTTATGTTATTTCATAGAATATGTGTGCACGCAATAAATTATTGTGTGTGCGGGCTCCATATGTAAATACAGGTTATAGGGAACATTGATCTTGAGCGTTTCCAGTCCAGCCACGGATAAGGCATAAAGCTTGAGAATTTATAAACCTTGTCGATTTCACCATAATTATGTCTTGTGTCCAGAATGACTGAATGTGAGATAAGCCATGGGAATTGAACTAAGTGTGAAATTAGTCATACATAAATGAAATTAGTGCTAATTAAGTTAACTGTATGATCAGAAATTGTTACATGACATTGTTAGGTGTTCCTTAGAAAGAAAGAAATTCCGATCCACAATCTGATAGCAGTTCTTTTGGGAAACCAAACAACGTAAACGCCTGTATTAAACATTGTATGACATCTACCGCTGAATGCCTCTTCAGAGGAAAAGCAAGAGGGAAATGGGTGGCAAGGTCGACTATGGTCAGAATGTATTCATTCCCTGACTTAACACACACCTTCAAGGGCCCAACAATACCAATTGCAATCTTCTCGAAGGGTGTGCCCATGACAGATAAGTTCACCAGAGGTGCCTTCGCCTTGACAGCTCCTTTACCCAGATGCTGACAAACGTCACACGACCTACAGTATACCAACGCACGTCGGAAAACATGGATGGCCACCAAAAATGCGCCAAAAGTCTATCCAAACTTTTCTTAATGCCCATATGACCTCCAGCAGGAATGTCGTGCGCCGAAAACAATTAGAAACGACGTGACCGCCTCTGTTATAGTAGGTGCACTTAGGAATGACAGCTAACGATCTCGGAAACCCAATATTGCGAGGTTCATTCGGCCTCGAATGAAACTTATTCGCCTCCGTGCCAAAAGTCACATTAGAAAATTCCCTATGAAATGTTCTATCAACCGCAGCTGTATCCAATTTAAACGGTTTATAGAGGACCGCAAACTCGTCCGCCAACTTAGCCGCTTCAGCTAATGAAGATGGTTTCTTTTCAGTGACCCATCTATGAATTTCCATTGGCAGACAATTCACAAATTGTTCCAATTTTACAATTTCTCTCATTTTCTCCATATCCAAAAATGCATCCTCTCCTTCCATCCAACTCTTAAAAGGTAAGGAAAGTCTGAACGCAAAATTTTGAAATGTCTCTGCATTAGTTTTAGTTAAAGTCCGAAATCGTTTTCTGTAAAATTCCGGAACCCGAGAGTATGCTAACAGCAAAGCATGTTTAAGGACGTCGTAATCCTTACAATTGTCAACACTAAGTTCCGAGAAAACCTTCTGAGCCTTACCCGTTAACTGGGTATGAATCAAAGCTGTCCACTTATCTCTCGGACAATTGTGAATTTGCATAGACTTTTCGAATGCTTGCAAATAATTTTCCATATCTACATCATCAAATTTCAGTACAAATTTGACGGCCGTCGCAATCCGAAACGTATCAGGAGAACCAACAGAATCACGACCCGTGAATTCAAGTCGCTTCAGACTCAACTCATATTGTCTAATCTTATCTCTCTCCTCTATTTCGCTCTGTCTTTCCTTCTCTCTCAAGTCATCTTCTCTTTGTCTCTCCTCAGTCGCAATGCGTAACTTACGTTCCTCCAATTCTAACTCAAAACGCCTTTCCTCTCGTACAGCCTCCAACTCAGTCTTCCTCTGTTCAGCTTCTAACACAGCCTTCCTCTGTTCAGCTTGAGCGTCTGCCTCAAGTTTCAGCTTAGCTTTAATAAATTGCCTCTCACTCTCCGCTGCTTCTGCCTCACGCCGCGCACATAAATCAGCGGACCGAGCTTTCAGCTTCCATTCTGCTTTAGGGCTTTTCACTTCTAAAGCCTTCGCCAACACTTTCTGAAGCTGCACCTTCAACAAGCCTTTAATCTCAATGCCTAAGTTTTCGCACTCGGTTCTCAGGTCTTCAACTGGAAGGTCAAACACATCCTCCAGGGTCAACGGTTTTACTGCACTCGGCGACTCCATGTTACCCTTATGTAACACCGTATAATTTCAGAATTTTTTTTGCGTATTACTCATGGTCCGTGAATCCGAAACCGTTACTAAGAAATTCAAGAAAATTTCAAATTCTGCACCTGAGAATATCAAATATGACGTCCGTCTGCTTTTAGAAAACGCCACCACGAACGCACCCAAAATATATTAATGCAACGCTCTCATCATTAACGCTATATTAAATTCACAATTTGCAACCTTGCAAATACAAATAACGCGCCGTTCCACTCGATACTAGGCTGCTATGTTCAAGGTTCGAAGTCTGCTAAATCACTTGCCTACGCACAATACATAACTGAAGTCACGTGGTTATTGACAAGCGACCGAACGACCAGCGCCACGACCCACCGTCAATAAGCCACCAAAACTAAATTCAAGTTAAGGCAATGTCCTCACAAGAAAGTACTTTACCCGAAAGAATACGAATTCAGCCGGACGAGCCCCCACTTGTTAGGTGTTCCTTAGAAGGCTCTTATAAAAAACGTCTAGGGTTGTTTTTACATTATATTGTAAAACAAATAACTAAGAAACACTCACAAAAGAAAACCTCCACGAGCGGTGAAGAACCTCTCTTGCACAGAAGAGTCACCGTCGGAAGGTGCATCGAACCAAAAGGCAAACGCACGTTCTGGAGAACGCCCGTTGTCGAACGAAAGCGAGAAGGAACAAAAGCCTTAACTACACTTAAAGCCCAAGTTTTTAAGGCGTAGTCTAATGAATACCTGCCGCCTGCTAGCTACCAATCAGATCTCTCCATAGCATCTCATCGGCCTGGGGTACAATCTTGAACAAATGGACTGGTGTGGTTAGTCTATCTGAATAGGCTCAAATGGGCCAAGTAGACAGCTGAGGGAAATGCACTGGAAATAACAATTGAAACAATGATCGTGCTTCATAGTCCTTATAATTATATGCAGCTACACACCTGTACTGGATATGCCACTTATATGCCTTCGTGCCTGTATTCGTGTGTGTGCGTGCGTGTGCAGCTTTAGCCAGTACGGCCATCTTGCAAGCTGCTCGTGGACAGCCTCCTGTCAAACGTGTGAAAAGTGCAACCAAACCCATGTGGAAAGTTTGCTGCAGTGTTATAGATCGCGACTTCAAGGGATGTCTTCATGGCATTGGTCACACTTTTCTAAGTAATAAAATTAAAAAATTCTTAGAGTGGGTTTGCCCTAATTTGGGGTGTGTGTGTTAGTCCTGGGGTGTTTATGTTCGAGGGGTTTGTCAGAGGGGGGTGTTTTTGTCCGCGACCCTCCACCACAACTTCATCTGTGGAATGGATTGGCAGAGGACAAGTAGAGAAACAAACGCAAACAACAGTGACCACAGGCAGTCGCCAAGATTGCTCCACGAGCCGAGTGATCTTGGCAACCGCCATATTTATGCACTTATAATGGTCCATGGGCTGATATCCTGTATGCGTCCTATTGCGCTATGGCTCGTGGCTTTATATATATTATAAGTAGATGTATGTAGAGAGACAGACAGACAGAGAACGGCCCAGAAGCATGCAGGCATTTCAACAGAAAGGAATTGACCGGCGGTGGACTTGAATATGGCACTTCTTGACTGTAGCCCCATTCAATGAGTTCAGGTTTGATTGACAAGCAGTTTGTGGCACAACTGCCCGCCCAGAAAACTTCACCTTTAACTAATACACGAGAGTTGCTGGAAAATACGCAAAGAGAAGGCAACTGGCCTGTTACCGAAAACGTGGCAAAACCACACACTAAACTATCACCCAACTCCAGCAAACTCCAACACACCTCCTCCAGTCACTTCCTTATATCCTCTCCCAGCAACGCCTACCAATACCGTACACAAAGGCAGGGATCAACCAAAGCATGCAAGACTAGATCAGCCTACCCCCAAACACAGATAAAGGCAAGCATACAGAGACAGGGTCACCGGCACTCAACTAGACCATCCCGTAAGGTCAACGGTAAGTGTTAGATAGTTTTATCTACCCTTGCTCATAAGGGCTCACTATCTAACAACATGCAGCATTTTCTATAAAATTCCTAATTACATTCCTACAGAGTTATTGATCAGGCCTTATGACTGGGTGCTAGTTCTTTCTCCCGCACCCGATCTTTAATTCTTTACAGACTGTTTATTAATGCAATTTAAGATTCAGTTCAGGGTTAACCTTAAAAAGTAGAAGGCCAATGAGTTCTTTTATTAGCTTTATGTTAGATGAATGTGTAATAAATATGTATATGTATGGTCATACATTGTATACATTACGTGAATTATTTACATGTATACACACTACAGTGACTACACAGTTACACACAGATTGTATTTACTTGTGCTCATACATGGATGTGTATACTCGTACGTCCTGGTACATAACACCATAAACCAGATGTGGCTGAAAGGGTGAAGTTTGCCATTAAGAAACTGTCCTGGGTTTGCCACCCATCATGCTTATTACTGGCTTCAGTATGTCAATGCACTTTCAGTTTTAAATTAACTGAGTGGACCAGAATAATTTATGGTAAACACTGGTGCACAGTTGGCCATGATTTGCATGAGCCATTTGTCATTAAAATGATTTTAATCGTGGTTCCTATTTACAGACACTTTCAGAAAAACTGTGTGCGTGCGTGCGTGTGTGTGATTCGTCTTGGTATTTATATGGTAGATTTCAAGTACCTTGCAATGACTGTGTATAAATATAAATTTTATGCTAGAAACATTAATAAATCATGTGATGTCAAATTGTGTTTGAATATTAAATGCAGCTTTCATGGGCTATTGCGCAATAAAATGAATGCAGATTTTTCATTTTGCTGTGGTTGTTTATGAGGCCATTGAGTTTTGTTGATCAATGTGACCCAATAAGTATAGGCAAAGTTAAGCAAAATTGAGTCTGGAATGGGTGAGAATCTGTGGATATCTTGCCCTCAAGTGCCCACATAGCCCTTCATTTTTCAGTGGATAGTAAGTAACTGGAACCTACTAATGCAAGTTTAGTAGAATGCTATTTGTGCCTTGGAAATTGGGACTCTACTTCTATAGACTTTTTTTATAGAGGCTTGTGAACAAGTCGTCTACCCTTCCACCGGGGCATTATAGAGTGACAATTTCTACAGAGTACTGAATCCGAGTATTGGGATACACTCTTTGCCAGATTCGGGTACGAACCGAATAACAGTGGCAACTCTGGCCCGGTGAGTACCACCCGCCGGCAAACCTTAAAATTTTGGACCTTCGCAGTTTCACGTAATGAAAAATTAGCAAAATAAATTTTTGTGCCTACAAATTGATGCCCTTATAACACACACACATATATATATATATAATATAGTGGCCTGAATAATCATGGCATGCATAAGACCTGAAATACAGTAAATTCTTAGGTTACACAAAAGCTATTTTTGGAATAAATACATATACTGCATTCTGTATTTACCAATTTTTGCATGGTACTATGTAATATCAACTACAGAGTTCTGCTGTATGCATATATCGATCATCAAAAGAGTGAACATCTGAGTGGTTTAGTCTGAGAGGGGGAGGCGGGGGAGGAGGGGGAGGGGTAACGGTGCCATTATTGTTTACATACTGCCACTCTGCAAGAACATTAACAGATGGACTACCTTTGACACCTGTCAATACAAGGTACATAGGCCTATTGCTTGTACCAGAGAGGGAACATTCTATTTCAAAGAAGGTGACTCTCTTCTCATACAGACTCAATGAGACAAACATTATATACATACACACATATATATGTATACATAGATTCATTGCATTGAATGGCATTACAATTAGTCATCTATTTACATTATGTCACAATGTCTCAGTCTTGCAATTCAGGGTTGTGTGCCCTATTCTCAATGTGCCTCTGAAAACCATATGAAATAAATACACTGGGGGAAAAAGAGCTTACTATAATGATTGAATGCTAAGACAAAGCTGTGAGATAGAAATTCACAGGTAGTCCTTCAGCTCAGAGATATAAATATAAACAGTGTGTGTGCCTGTGTGTGTGCGGACCAGCTCACAGAGAAATAAATGCAAACAACAGTGACCACAGGCTATCGCCAAGATTGTTCCACCAGCCGAGTGATCTAGAATGGTCCATGGGCTAATATCCTGTATGCGTCGTATTGCGCTTTGGCTCATGGCTTTATATATATATATATATATATATATATATATACATATATACACACATACATATTATAAGTAGATGTATGTACAGAGACAGACAGACAGATAGCCAGAGAACGGCCCAGAGGCATGCAGGCATTTCAATTGAAAGGAATTGACCGGCGGTGGACTTGAATATGGCACTTATTGACTGTAGCCCCACTCAATGAGTTCAGGTTTGATTGACAAGCAGGTGGGGTACAGAGCAGTTTGTCGCAAAACTGCCCACCCTAAAATCTTGGCCTTTAAGCTTTGTCTGGATTTTTCCCAAGATGGCCATTTCCATGAAAGATTGTGACTCATTATACTGCATTTTTATTATTATTATAAACTGTCATTTATAACATGCCTAAACAAAAGGAATCTTGCAAAAATGCCTGCAACGTAAGCATGTAATTTTGTGGACCTCTTGTTTTAAAAATCTTCCTCCTTCGCAAATGAATATCACGCAGGTCTTGATTTCTGTACATCATGTAACAATTCATGTACTGCTGTGTTATTCAATGCCCATCTATATTAAACCTCAATTGTAAAGGCAGATGAAAGTATGTGGCTGCAAGGCTTCTTGTCTCAATCGATATTGGCCAGACGATCCATTGAAACGAAGCCGGTCGAAACTGAGGCATATATTTCATTGGCTGTGTGCTCACAGTATATGCCTCTGCAGTGGTTTTTTTGTTCTGGAACATCATATCCTCACCTGCTATGAATTTGCTTAAGAGTTTTATTTTGATGCCTGAACTATATCTGTATTGGTCGAGAGAGCTTATCTTTGATAGCCTTGTCTGACAAGAGCCGGGCAGTCAAAGGCTGTATGCACTGCACTCCTTCAGTTTATCAGTGGTCTTATTGTCCCTATCTTAAATCTCTGACAAAGAAGTCTGTGAAGATATTGAGCTAGTGCTTTTGCAAAAACTGCCACTTGCCATGCTAACTGTTTGTAAGTGTGGAAAGTTTTGTGGTGCTGATTCTGTTTCTTTTGATTATTTCTTTGATGCTTCAATGCCAGTTTTAGTAATCCCAACGTCACTCAATAGGGAATTGCCGAACGACTTAACGAGTTAGCGACCGACTTAACAACTTATTCGACTAGGTCACTTGCTTATCAACTGACTTACTATTGACTTCCTTGGTAATCCATTACGTCCAGTAGTTACCTACTACTAGTTTACCTCCTACTGCAATGACGGACTGATTGATGACTGTGAAATGTTAATTTGCATTTTTTGAAAGAAGGTTAAAGACGGGTACAAATAAAAGAAATAAAGCATATTCGCTAAGTCCAAGGCTGCACTTTAGTGCTTGTTCAGTCAGCAATCTATTCTCTATTGATTAATTCATTTAGCAGCAGTTGTGCAGCTCAACAAATCATACTAGTATTCACTCCATATAATGGGATAACTTAGAAACTAAGAGTAAGGAAAGTTTCGTTCAAAGGCACTGAAGTGAGTTTAAAGCAGTAACATCGCTTGGTACTAGTTAAATTGAAGGACTGAACTTTCATACACGTCATTGATGAATGAGAACCAATTTGAGCCAATGTTTGAGGAGAAATGGATTCTTTGGGTTCATTGTCAGTGCCTGTAAAACGATTGCATGCATTGACATGCAACATAATAGACACCACTTACACAGATAGTTAAGTCCTAAAGCTGGTGATCTGACATCCACTGATTCGTAGACTGTTAGTGTAATGCATTGTGACTCGTTCCTCATTAGCAAGTCTTGGTCCTAGTACTGCTGTGATATCTTTGTTAAAAAAATTGAAACTCAAAACTAAACATAAAGCAAGAATATGAGTAAAAATGTTTATTGAAGAAAGCCACAAGCAGTTTGTAAATTTGCAATTGGGTTCGATCTGGTGGTTTAGTAGCGGCGGATCGAAGCAGTTTCGGGCACTAAGTTGTGATTGAGTTCAGGATAGTCGCTGAGATACCAGTTTGTCAACAGAGTACATGACTGGTTGCTTGCGACAGTGATGTATGCTGCTACCAGACAGTATATGAGTGTGGACACTATAGACATTTCTGGCCATAATAGTGTCTGCCTGTACGTGTGTTTGCATTTACTTGTGCTTGTTACATCTGGCAGTGTAGAGAATAAGCATCATAGGGTACCACCAGTTGGTATGGTTTGATGTTCCGCCAGCCTCCGATCTTCACCCCATGTGGACTGCTAGGGCCATTGATCAGTGCTTAGCACTATCTAAGTAATTTCATCACTCATTCTGTACTGAAGAAGAGAATGGTTCTATGTTGGTACACTTCTTCCTCCGCTGGCTCATCAGTCTGGAACTCTCTTTCATGGTCTCTGTGTATAATATGTCAGTTGTTGTATATCTTCTGAGAACTCGTCTCTTCATGAATGCATTTAAGTTGGTTTCACTTGTGTGTCTTTCTGAATTGTTTCAAGTAGCCTACTTGGAACATCTGACCAGTGCCTTGAATATTGTTAAAGCAAGTATTCTTTGATCAGATTATTATTATTATTATTATCATCATTGTTATTAGTATTGTTATTGTTTTTGTTGTCGTTGTTATTATTATTATTTTTTTGCACCTGAGGTAAACACTGTCCCTCAAACTTTTAAAACTATTTTCTGGGGAAAGACAGATGGTTTCCTGGAACAGCCTGCCACTAGGCAAGATCCGGTTGCGCCAATGAACCATCAATGCCTCACTATGCATGGCTAAACGTATCACACAATGCCTACGTGACTTATTTTAACAAGTTGGAGTTAACGTTTGAAAATTTTGCTGAATAGCATCAAGTATCTTTTATATCAGGAACTATTTAAGATAATTCTTTCTCTCTTCCAAAGTGTCTGCTATGCCCTTTAACTTGATACTATGTTTATCGACAACTTGATAAACGCCTTGACGAATATACTGATTGCATAACTCAGTGTTGCTCTAGACAAAGATTCCGTCGTTTCCAGTGATATAGATTGCAATTGGACTGCAGTTTTTGCCTTTTCCTATTTATTCCAGCAGTCTCCATTACTGTCTCATATGACTATGACTGTTTGACACTGATACTTATTGACTGCTGATATTGTGAGTTACTGAGTATAGAGGTGAACCCATCCTTTCTTCTACGATTTGCATGGTACCGTGGGTGTTTAGGTAGGTATACAAACTATGTAAGTAAGTGCAAGATATGTGTGTTGAAAACCTGTTAACTGTGTTTGTAGTTTGGTTCGGAAAGTCGTAGCCCTCACAGGTAACATCGTGTACTTCACCTCTACTTGTCTTTTATAATGATCTGAAAAATCCTGTCTGCTATAACTAACAGAATTTTTCTTGAAACTAGTATTTCTGTCGCATACTTTGTATTTTGATCAAAGCCAATCGTGACGAAATCTGTTACGGATCTCTGTGGAAACAGTTGATCACTTGTTTTAAATTAAGTTTGCAGTTCTTTTATTGCTCCATACTTATGATTGTAGCAATACAGTTTTGCACAAGCTTTGGATTTTTTCAATGCGACCTAGTATCGTCCATTCAAGCGTTGTTCATGTGTCGATTTGTAAATATTTTTGTACGTGTGCATTGGTCTGTGTGTGTGTCTGTATGCGCGTATATGGCTTCATTGGAGTGCCTACACATTTATAATAATTGATCAGCGGATCAGAGCAAACTGCACCAGCTGGACGACACATCTCTGAGTCATTGAAAATGGCTTATTTCTGCCTACATCTGCGTATGTGGTGTTAGTAATGTCTTACAGAAGCCATGACATTAAGTTAGCCCAAGCGTGTTCGATTGTCTCCTTACGGCAGCAGTGTTCTTTTGTCTTCTAAGCATTGTGTGGAACTGTTGGTGTGGTGGCCTCTGTCTGGTCTTGAGTACTGCTACTTTTGTCAGTAGAATCCTTTGCAGGCAGCCGATGATAGATAATCAGTTTGAAAAAGGTTAGAAGTCTTGAGTAGAGAAGAAAATGATTGAAGTGTCTGAGCAGATTGGATAGACACGAAGGGGGAGAGTTCCTAAATATATGACCAGCAAAAAGTTTGTTGACCTAGCCACAATGAAGCGTTGCTGATCCACAATGAAGCCATGCTGTGGGTGATTTCTGCTATTCAGAAATAAATTGCTCAAGCGATGGAATTGGACCATCTAAGCCTTTTGAATTACTGTTCTGTCTCCTTTTGCAAATGGTTCAGTTGATAGTGGTCCTGCCAAGAAAAGCAAAAAAGACTTTTCCTCTTGCATTGCGTGTGGAGTTTGTAGAATTAGTTTTACAGTACAATTAATCATTGCCTTTGGGTAAGCAAAAAGGAAATGTTTGTGGAGTTTATCCATGAAATTACTCTGCTGTATATTGATTTTGTTTAGCAGTTTTTTATGGGTTGTTTGATTTTGCCTGATCAATGCTGAATTATTGATTTGACCTGATAGATTATCTTGGCTGAGATATTCTGTCTTTTAAATTAACAACATTCAGTTATACCTAGCTTTTTAAAGCAGCTTTTGCTAGAATCAGCCACCCATCGACCGGGCCTTTGGACTTTTGGAAATTGCTTTGGATGGACTTAAATTATCTTATTATGTGATATGATGTATAGTGCGTTCCTCACTTCACCCGAAGTTTCAATGCTTTTAGATGCACTATACTTTATTTCTGGCTAAGAGCCTGTTATCAGGCCTTAACTTGGCAGAAAATTAGACCTAATTAATGGAAGTATATTGTATCTATAATTCTATTGGTAAAGATCCAAAATCAATGAAGCTTGGTCATTCTGGGATATGATTTTACTAGGGTCTTGCTGGGATATTGAATCTTCCTGCGATATAGTATCATATTGGGATATGGAGTCTTACTGGGATATAGGATATGGGGTCTGGGGGTAGCTCCATGCACTGTGGGTGGAGAAAAAGCTAGAGAAATATTTTAACTCAAATTAATTTGCACCTTTTATATCCGTGAGGTTCTTAAAAGTCACTGTATAAATCGACCAATGCATGCATAACATGGATAATTGTGCATGTTTGTGCAGGTTGCTAGTTCATTACATTGCTTTCTTGGGTAATTTTCTTGTCTTGCAACATTCTTCCATTGACTGTACTTGAGACACTGGAGCTAAGTTTTTAATGCACTGACATTTGGGCTGTTGAGGCTGTAATTAATCTCAGTATATTGCTTGCTGTGGGCCTTTAAGACATTCAATTACTATGGATTTTACCACGTCACCATCTTATTTAACTCCATTTTGACAAACATTGTGAGACCAGAGTTAGGTTTTGTCTACCTGTTTTTTTCTTTATTCCGTCTTTTTCTGCCCTGTTTTTCTGCCTATTTTCTGTCTGTGTATAGCTGATTGATTTACTGTTCTTGCAGAATTATTTGTTTGCAGGACATTTACAAAGCCAGAAAGAAGACTGGTGGTTCTCACTCTCTTCCTAATGATGTTATTAAAGGACAGTGTTTGTGTGTAGAAACACTATTTCGTAAAGACGTCCAATTGATGAAAATTTAATGTTTTGATCATGTGACTAGGGCATAACCGAGTAGAAAATTTCCACCGAGTACCGAATCCGAGTATTTGGATGAACTATTTGCCGGATCCGGCTACGAACCGAATAGCAGCGGCAAATCTGGTAGTGAGTGCCATCCGTAGACAAGGCGTAGTTAACCTGCCATGTGGCCATGTGCACAGCTACGGAGAACTATCTATAGTCAACTCAGAGTTTATAGCAATATCCTTCATATAGCGTATCGTCGCACTATAGGCTACAACAATATGTTTATTATTTAATACTTTATTTGTGGAAAAAAATGCTAAACCTTGTTGCGAAATTTGAAATATGAAGATATCAACGACATCTTTACTCTCTACTGTTTACCGGAAAGTGGGTGGAGTCAATTCACGCGGGAAAATTACTTATTTGGTTGCCACCATGGGGAATGCAACCAAAAGAATTAAAATGTATAAATTAACACAATTATTTTAAAGAAATTTCAATTGAACGCGAGGTCCTTGTGTAATTAATCATTATCTTTTAACTAAGCCCATTAGTCCTAAATTTATTTGATGAAAAAATATTATTTTGGCAAAAAACAATTTAAAAAAAAAATTTATTTTTAGCTATTTGCGGGTATAATATTTGCCGAGACGAATACTTCCAAATAGTCCAATATTCGGCCGAGGCGATTTCCGGTTATGCCCTACATGTGACTGAATAATAAATGTGAAGTAATTGTTAGACTGAAGAAGTGAAGATGAATTCATTCACTGACAGTTCTTGGCACTACTGATTGTGGTAGATTGTTTAGCAAATGCGTTACAATAACAATTACCATATGCCTGAGTTGGTATGTGCAGCCGTTCCATAGACACTGGTTTATTAATAGTTAAGTCCCTGATGGAATTATTAGCAGCTGAAGGCAGAAAATGAAAGTTATTATGATTTTGCAGCAGAATTGTAAAATTCGTCTGCTTTTCCTGGGTTGTATTATTTCTACCTTAAGAATATGTACTTTATTACATTGTGTGTATGTTTTAATCAGTATTGGGCACAATTTCATATGAAATAAACTATTCAATTCCATCATTTGGGACCTTGAACAAGTCCTTCGCGCACAATTTATCTGCAGTACAACTGTGATTCCGCCGTCGAGATGTGTGTGTGTGCGCTCCTGAGCAAAAAATTTTGGAAGAAGGGCAGTATCAAATTTCGGTAATAAATAAATAAATTTATATAGCGCCCAGCACGCACCCTCAAGAAGTCTTCTCGGAGGCACCCCAGCCCGACTTGTAAAGCAAAGGCACATTACACAACAATAGTCTAAAATTATGTGGCTTGATCCATGTTAAATTGATGATGTGATTTGTCATCCACATGCTATCTGTTCAATAATAAAGCGAATATCATGACCATAATCACAGTCTATCAGTGTTAACAAAGCCACTACCTACACTTGGATTTACAGCTATTCTTATGTAAGAATGTGTCTTGTTTTTTGTGTATGTTTAGGTCCAAGACGAATTCCGTTCAACCGCATTCACCAGCCCCCTGTGCCGTTTGATGACCGTGACAGACAATGCTTCATGCCGGGTAACGAGATCTCCGTCGAGATTGTAGCAATCGACCAGAGTGATCATTCAAAAATCTTAAATCCGAATCTGTGAGTATCGCGAGTTTCAGTTTCTCATGTCCTATAGATTCTTTGTTCTATCAGTTGTCCTACCGCCTTTGCCGTAATGCTCTGTTTCCAGTTTGCTTATAATTATATCTCTGCGAATCTATGTGCCGGTCGATTGTGGCTGCCTATTTTTCCCCCTTCAATCTTTGGATCGTCTCTAACTTTTCTCTAGGGTTAGGACTGCCATGAGCATTTGTCTGCATTGGTCTTTCACTGTGTAGTGACCTCACCCTCAGTTCACTCTATGATTCTCACTGGAAGTCCCAATGCTTCTCTCTGCTCTCTTAGGATCCTTCACCCTGGGAGTGCCTCGGGATTGATATGCATTGCTCAGCAGAATCCAAGCTTCTTGAACTTGCTGTTCATATGATCTCTTGGGCACTGTGGATAAGTGCAAGTGGACAGCAAGCCTGCTATTAGGGGGCATGCATGTATTTCCAGGTGCCTGGCAATCTTTACGGGCCCTGACCCTACCTGCGATCATCTTATGAAAAATATAGTCAGTTAAAATGCAAAGTTTAGGATTTATGCAATGTTAAATATAATATTTCTGACACTTAACTACAATAAGTTTAAACTTCAGGCATCTGAATATTGCCGTCCTTACAATCTGTTTTGCAACAGAACATGCCCACTTCCATCTGCCTGGGGGCCTAGGATTTCTCTGCCAAAGGGTCTGGAATTTTTCTGTCTATGGTTCCCGAATTGCTCACTGATTTTACTGGACACATCGGCCACTTTTGATGCTATGAACCATTCACTACTTTTTCATCACATCCAGTATTGGCTTGAGGTTTCTGGTCTGCACTTAATTAGTTTCTGACTTATTTCATTCTGTGTACTGAGTTTGCATAGTTTACTTAAATAGCAAAATTCGTCCAAGACTTTGCTAATGTGTGGTACATTCCTTAGAGTTCGGTGCTTGTTTCTTTGTTGTTCCCAGTGTATATCACTCCGCTGTGATCTTTACTCGGCAGTCATTCACTAGAAAATCATTTTTTATCCTGATAATATTCGAATTTGGTTTGCTCGACCTAAATAATGCTCTCCTTGTATTAACTCATTCTGCTCAGTCGCTTGTGTCATTTCATGATCAACATAAAACTTGTCTACTTCAATTGGCTTATCCACCATTGGCTGTTGCTCTTCCTCAAGGGAATGACCTTCTTCTGGGGTTGACCTGATTATGGCTTTGTATTTGAGTAATTGTTGTTCTTAAGGTGGTCACAGTCTGTGGAAACTAGAGAGATATAATCGTTCTCATTATCATTATCAGTCTATGGAGGCCACACGAAAGAAAATAACAATGATAATAATGGCAGTTATTATGGTGATAGTCTGTGGAAATCCATATGGAGGACATTTCTATGTTTTGGGTTTGAGTCTTGGTGTCTCCTGTGATGTTCATGTCTTTAAGCACATAAATTAAAATCATAAATAGTTGATGGAAATCTGTTGTTGTTGTTGTTGTCTGTGGTATATCCCAAAGATTTTTCTGTTGTACAAATGCCTCTGTTGACATTGGGTGTCAATGGGTGATCTAGAGGGAAGCCACCCTGGCTCGGTCCTTCCCATCTAAGTTCTGGAGAGTGGGCATGAGCATTGTGGTCTTCATTGAGTCATCGTTGCATAGCTGCTCTTTGTGCTTATGCTGGCTGTCTAAACTCCATACCCAAAAGTCATGTTCGTTGTTGCGCCTACACTCGGCTCTTAACTAACCGCCACGCTGTTACAAGTGGTACTATGTGGGCCCACTATGAACCAAATGAGCTATTTGGGTAGAAGGATGTCAAAGTGTGGTTGGAGTGAGGTGTGCACATCTAGCAGTGGCCCTGCGATACGCCCTTGTCTGCTGATTAAAACTGATAGGGGGCTTTATCTAATAGATGAGTTCCTTATCTTACAAAGTTTGCATAAAAATGTTGCTTAAGATGAACCAATGCAATGTATTGTCATAAGCCGAAGAAAATCAACTAATTAATCACCTTGTGCTTTGTGTTCATAGCCTAAAATTAGTTTCTTAACCATCTACAGACTCGTTATTACTTTTTGCTAAGTTTTTGTTTTAATATTTCTCATATGGGCCTAATTGTCGAGTTTTTTATTTTTTCTAAAGTGCTGATTTATTCCTTTTAAAGTGGATGCAGTTGCTTCAAAATGATTTCTTTTTGAAATTGCTATTAACAGGTTTTAATCTTATTTTTGAACTTTGACTAGTGTTTTATTGTGGGTTATGGTTAGGTGTTGAGTGGCTCAAAAGTAATTTTAGCTGTTTCTTGGCTGATTGAATAAAATTTGAACATGTGTTACAATGAGAGACAATGCTTCATATAAGTTTTAATCAGTTTAAAACTTGAATAGACCAGGAATTGAACCTTAGATGTGGCTGTAAGCGATATCGACCCTACCAGCTGGCCACGACAAACATGTAATATATCAATGTAACATTCAATATAAGTCGACCTTTTGAAGACGTGCGACCTGACCGTGTGTCTATGAATTCTTGATGTTTAGCTCTTTATCATTTGAACTGTTTTATGGAGCTAGCTAATTGGGTTAACAATACTTTGTGGACATTGGACAGGTATGTTGTACAAATCAGCCACGGCGAATACAAGTGGACAGTCAGGCGGCGCTACAAGCATTTTCGGAGTCTCCACGACTCGCTCTATCTGTTTAAACTCCAAACAACGATACCAATGCCAACAAAAGAGTACGTCCTGCATCTGCTTTCAATCACAACTGTATTTCCATTCTTCCAGAAAGCTGTTTTTTTGCTTCTGGGATTAATGTTGAAATTTTATATATTTTTTTAATGTATATCTCCACCTTTAATAGTTGTGGCATTTCTTGTGGAGAAGAGCTAGGAGTGAAATGAATGTTAAACTTTATGTGGCATATGAGCCATCTTCAGTAATTCCACATTTCATGTTGTTCGGCTCAATTAATAACAAACTTAAATGCTTTATAAATCTTTCAATACACTACAGTAAAGGTTCAAAATGTTACAATTCTATGATATTAATTCTGTGTGCAATTTAACAGTTGATATCTATGTAAATTTTGATGTAACATACGCAATTACGCATTCAATGTCATACATTTGCTTCGTACTAAGATTGTTCTTGGTGATGTTGCTTCTTGGAAGTGTATTAATGTATTAATGTTCTGTAGAATGCATTGATTCAGGCCAAGTTGCTAAAATTAGAAAGACATACTTTGTGAGATGGCTGCTTTAATTATCAGTGTATAGCATGATTTTATTACCACTGCTTTGCATTGTATATCTCTGCATAATTCCACAGACTGAGCAGTGCAATGATGTCATTAGTGATTTATTATGGTACTAGGCAGAAGGATGTCTTGCTTGGTTTAGTGTCAGAATGTAATTACTCTTTGCAATGCAGAATGATCTAAATGGACCAGATCACTATATTATTCATACTTCGCAGAGAAAATTAAGAACTGACCTTGGTTATTGCATTTCTTTAATTGTCTCACCTATTTAACTAAACTGCTGCTGTTGCTACTGCTGCTGGTGGTGGTTAGTTATTTCTCACCAGTAAGACTGAATAGTTACATTAGAAGCCTTGGTTAGGAAATGTTCTGTTATAAGGGATGACAGTCACATGGAACTGGTAACAGTGAATGAGCCTTGTTAAGTAAGTAAGTAAGTACTTACTTACTTACCTACTTACTTACTTACTTACTTACTTACTTAGGAAATGTTCTGTTATAAGGGATGACAGTCACTTGGAACTGGTAACAGTGAATGAGCCTTGTTAAGTAAGTAAGTAAGTACTTACTTACTTACCTACTTACTTACTTACTTACTTACTTACTTAGGAAATGTTCTGTTATAAGGGATGACAGTCACTTGGAACTGGTAACAGTGAATGAGCCTTGTTGTATGACACCAATGTTT
Organism: Bimastos eiseni; assembly: GCA_959347315.1. Classification (NCBI taxonomy): domain Eukaryota; kingdom Metazoa; phylum Annelida; class Clitellata; order Crassiclitellata; family Lumbricidae; genus Bimastos; species Bimastos eiseni. Next base: position 10,570,665 of record OY365806.1, on the reverse strand, counting down.
TATGAGCATTTTATTTATCTCTTGAATAAAGTTTTTCTTAAGTTTTAAGAAGTGCTTTATATTGTCATATATTCTATCATAGATGTATATTGCCATAGCCAGTTTAGCTTTGGTGTTTAATGTGCTTTGGGTTGATTATATGCAGGACTGCTTGTAGAAAAATTTGACTGTTGAATTAGTTTTGGACTTTCTGTGTTACTTCTAAATTCCTCATTGAATATGTTAGCGTCTAATCACATATCCTGGCTATTTTTTTACCTCACAACTTGTTTGAAATGTTTTTTGCCATAGGTGTATTGGTGTTTTGATAGAGTTCTACGATACTTGATTGACATTTGTGTAATAGACCTTTTATTGATCAGAGCCTCTGTGCTGAACACGTTTTTATCATAAAGTATAATTATAAGGCTGCAACAGTGCACAGAAGTCAATACCATTTATTTTAGTTTAGTCGGGCACATAATATTGCAGCATATGGGGAAAAGTACGCAATGCTGAATTTATGTGTTTTACATTTGATCTGTAAAGCTCACTGCATAATACTTAAGGCAGAACAAGTGCTGTATTGTATTGAAGCATTTATAGAGCGCCTCTAGTTGGGTGAATTGTTCAGAAGCGCTGTCAGTGTGCAAGGCCCAGCGAGAAGCGGCAGGTTTTGAGAAAGCGAAAGAGGACGAGAGACCACCAGAGAGACAGAAATTTAGATCGAACGGAAGGAGAAAGCACATTCCACCAATGGACCAATTGAAGGAAAGCATCGATACTAAGCCATTATTATTAAATGGATGATTTCTAGAGCGCTGTGACGCAACCATGCCACTAGAAGGACGCTTGGGTGTTCTAAAGTGGCAGGCAACTTCCTTCACATATTCAGAATTAGTGGTGAGATAATATTTTTGTGATTTGTAGGCAAATGGTTTATTACTAATGACCAGTTAACCAGTCAATGTGGGTGCTATACTAAGCACCAATGCAATGTATTAGCTGTTCAAACTGTTCTGAAGGTTTTATTAGACTTTGCTCAGAACGGCTGTCTAAAAAATGCCTTGAAATGGTGTGGCCTTTCTCTAGTGTGAGTGGTCACTACATTAGGTTACTTTGTGATTATTGAGTCAGCAGTTGCTAGGTTACTGCAATGGTGAATGTTTACCTTGACTAAGGATCTTGACGTTAGATCTAATTGTGATTAGACGTTATCAGTATTTGTGTGTTAGAAGTCCTTTGTCTTTACCCTGGTCACTGATCAATTGTCATTCGACTGTTCCAAGCCCCACTTTCTTCTGACAAGAGTTGTGTAAATGGATCCATTATGTGGTACAAATAAGCTATGCAGATTATATTTTCCTTTTATTTCCTCTTTTCATTGTCTTGTTTTGTGCACAGAGCTCGTGACCGAAGAAAATTTTTTGCCAAGACAAAAGACACGACGAAGTTTCCGAAACGACCTGAGCCACTTGTACGAAGTGATGCTTTAGAAGAAAGAAAGGTAACACCACCATGGCGCCTAATTGTCATGGAGAAGAATTGAGAAATGATTACTAAGATTAAGAAAATGTTGGGTGGTATGCTGATCTTTTATCTGATCTGATGTCTTCTGTAGCATTAATTATCATCAGTGGTCACTTGATTTACCTTGGTCGCTATGTTTAAATGTGTGCATTTACATCAGCTCTTCTTTTCTTCCAATGACTCAAATCCAGTTATCATACATATGTGACAATTAATCGGCTAAGTTTTGCAATTCGCAACTGATTCTTGTTCTCCGATTTTTGGATTGCAGTTGTTGTCTTTGTAATTCAACGAAGGATATTTTAGACCCATGTTTAAGCATGTTTTGTCAAATCTTTAAACATTCAAAGGTACGTGTGACAGATAAAAGTTGTGTTGGGTACTTGTCAGCTTATATTAGTAAAGGAGGATTGATTAATTGCTTGATTGTTTGATTGATTGATTGTATATGTGCATACAGAAAAGTGTTGAACTCATGTTATCTTAATTTCTGTTGATTGCCGCAAGTTCATCATTAAAAAAATGATTGGTTATGGTTATCATAAATGAACTTTCTATTATATTCTATAGTTGACACCTATTTGTTTACACCTCTCTATAGAATAGATACTAGATCATGTTGAGCTTGAAGGAGCTTGTGGCTGAAATCTAGAACTTGAACGTACTGTGCAGCAAGCAGTCTTGTACTTGAGGGCCACTGCAGCTCTGAGCTGTGGTAGTGTTTACAGACTTAGTGCAGAGCAAAGCAAGAGTAACGTCTGCCATCTGGTGTTGTGGGATATTGCATGGTTTTTTTAAATAGGCCTTTGAACTAGCTAGGGATGATTCACTACCACTGTAAGTTTTTAACATATGTAGGAACCTCATTGCCACAGAGTAACAGCCACCTCATGTAGCTGCTCAAGAAACTAAGACTTCTCATTCTTCTATATACAATTGTTGTCTATGTCTGTGCTTCTTTCTGTTGTGCTTCCAAAAGCAACTGTTGCTCGATGTTTGTTTTGGTATTTGACTTGTCTGTTGTGAACACCAAGAGGCCTAGGTAATAACTAGCTGTGAATCATATGCAAACCAAATGCCCAGAAAAATTGAATAATAATTAGGTTGAACAGATGCTTGATAATGCAGAAGTTAGGGTTAGTAATCAGTTGAACCTTGTAATTTATTCATATGTTTCATCTTTTGTCTTTGTTTCAGCTCCAACTACAGGGTTATCTTAAAAGTGTCCTTAATTGTCCTTTGTACAGAAATCACCAAGAAACGGTAAATGTTTACTTACTGCAATACGTGACAAAGCAGATAATTTGATATCGATGTAAGCTGGAAAGTTAACGGAAGTCCTGTGATGTGTTGGCCCTATGCATGTTTATGTGCGTATGTATGCATCACTGCATGTATGCATGTATGTATGTATGAATGTGTGTGTGTGTGTGTATGCATGAGTGTGTGTGTGCATGCGTGCGTGCGGGCGGATTGATGGATGGATTGATGGATTGATTGATGGATTGATTTATGGATTGATTGATTGACGGATTGATTGACGGATTGATTGATGGATTGATTGATTGATGGGTTTGGGTGGGGGTAAGGGTGGATGGATGGATGTATCTTAGTTTTTATAAAGTGCATTGAGGGAACCTCTGAAAAGCACTATGAGCATGGCTGTTTAAGGGATCTCAATAATTACCTCTGAACTTAACTAGATAAAGTTACTTGTGAGTGTCCAGGACCTTTGTCGCAGCCAGGAAATTATGGCACACTTGAGGTTATGGTGACCACCCATGTACAATGAATCACTTTAGCTGCTCACCCGGATGACCTGCCCGAGAGGTGCAGGGTCGTAAATCTCCTTTGCATTGAAATATGATACTTATATGTTAATCTGTGTACTGTTTAACTTCAAGATCTCTGTGTCCCTCTCTCTTTCTCTCTGTCTCACTCTGTCTGTCTCTCTTCCTGTCTGTCTGTCTTTGTCTGTCTCTTTGTGCCGTTCCTTCTCTATTTTACTGGATGTGATTCTGCGTTGTATACTGAGTCTGCTGATTTTACTCAGTGTTTGCCTTCTGCTTTTCCCAGGGCTTGAATTGGTGCCGGTGTGGTTACAAGAACCATTTCCCTCTCCCGCCATGTATGGCTGTTTGGTCTGGAGAAGTACCGGTATGCTTGCAGTCGGTCAGGAGAGGTGCCGGTATGGCATACCGTTTCATACCGTCCCACTTCAAGCCCTGATTTTTCTCTTCAGTTTATCTCTGTGGTTGGCAATCAAAACATTATGCATTAAATGCCTTATTAAGGGAAATATATTGACAAAAGGAAACAAGTTCCTTGTTAAGTCACAATGCTAAATAGTATAAGTACAATCTGAAATAATTATTTCAGATTGTACTTATACTATACTTGTCTTGCAATGTATCCCCATGTTTTTACTTGATATTTCAATGTTCCCAATAAGGATTTATGAAAAGATGATTATATTTGACTTTTATAATTTATCTGAAAGACGTGACTCTATCCTCAGTCTTAAAGAAAACTCTGTTGAAGTTAACAGATCTGGGTTCTTGCCATTAAGTCACTCCTTGGCAACACGGTCATGGTTGAGGGACCTTTTGAGTTGACAGCAATTCAACAGCAGGACACAATTTAATTATTGAAGTTTGTGTTAGGAGGAATGGATGACTTTGTTATTCAAGAATGAATTTTATTTCTTGTATGGTCATAATTCAATGTGCCAAACCAGCTTGACGCCAGTTTAGTTTTGTACCACTGTCAGTTTTAAGTGTAAGTTTTCCCATTTACCATGTCTGCTATCAAATGTGAAAAAACATTTGTTGTTTGTTTGCTAGGTGAAAATGTGTTTGCAGTTTGCAACATTTATAAAAGCATCCCACGATTAGAAATGTCTCAAAGGGCTTTATGAATGCGCTATATACAAGTAGATTGGATTGATTGGTTGATTGATTGATTGACTATGGCATTTTATTCATCCTGTGGATGCATGCATGAAATATTTAATTCATAAGCATTATTATTATTAAACAGACGATTTCTAAAGCGCCGTAATGCAGCCATGCCGCTATGAGGGCGCTTGCCCTGCTAGTATTATATTTGTTGTTGTATTTTACTGAGAAGCCCCATTCAAGGGGCTTTATGAAAGCCTGCCACATGGATTCACTTTGACTATATGCAGTGACTATTCGGATGTTTTTGCTGTTGTTTGCAGCTGAAGTTTCTTGAAGTGAGTCACCTATCCTTCGTGAATAGCCTTGGGGAGAAATACAAGGAGGGAATGATAGAGAAGAGGGCTGGTGGCAGACGCATTGCCCTCCACTGTTGCTCCTTCTGCACTTGCTGCCAGCCAGGACAGTGGCAGGAGAGGTTCGATATTTCCACTTTTCTCTTTCTTCTCTTTCTGCTCTTCAGTTATCCGAGGAGATGCTACAGGTGGCGGAGACGATGGAAATTGCTTGAGAAATAGGGATTCAAGAGAGAAACAGAATAAATATGTGGAGAAGCAAGTATATGATTGAAGCAAGGAGGAGAGATCAGGATGGAATTTGGGAAATTTTCATTAATTTATTATGAGAATTTATGTAGCCCTTCTTCAAGGTGACTACTAAGAGACGTAATTTGGAGAAAAAGTGTATGATTGGAAGCAGGGAAGAGGTGTGATTGAGCTAGTGAAGGGATGTTAAGGTCAGGACTGGACACATTTCAAGACATCTGCTGAACTATAACACCTTTTATGTTACCTAAATTGTGCAGTATTTAGTGTTCTCATACATGTATACAGATTTTGATACATGCAGCTGAAATAATTCTAAGCTTTGATGATCTTTTATAAGTTGACAAATCATAAGTTCTTTTCTATGAAGTCTCAGGAAGCAAAGAGGAAGCAAAGAGGAATAGTCATAGAGCTAAAAGCTGAAGTTGCATTTGACCGATTGCTTTCAGGGCTCTTCATTAACTTTGTTATCATTGTGCATTCAAGTGTTCGTTAAAAGTACTGAAGTGTTTGAAGTCTTTTAAACTTGTTGATTTTGAAAATATGAGATGCGAGCTGTCAATGATCAATGATCGCTACCATTTAATTTGTAGGGAATTAGGTTTTTATTTAAAACGAAGGTACGAATTTTCAACTTGCATGCATCGCTAACTGTTTGTTGTATGTGACCTAACGTCCTTAGCTAACATAGTCATACCATGCTAATAGTCAAAAGCTGTGATTTCATTGTTGTTTCAGTGGTTGTGTTACATAGTTACCAGAAAAATGCTTATTTTTATGTTTTAAAACTAATTACCATATGTTATATTTATGATAGTTTATTGGAAAAGCAAACATTTGACAGTAAGACATTAATGGAATGAAAAGGCATTTTCAAACAGATACCAATCGTCAGACTACTAAATTATTAATTTTTCCTACTTTCATATTCTGTCAAGTCATCTGCATTTTTTTTCAAGTCATGTGTATTTTTTGAAAGCTGTTGAAATTGCAACGTGCTTAAATAATTAATAGGAATATTCATAGTGGTACTTAATAAGATTCTTTCATGCCTTTTGATTCTATTTTGTGGTCATTTCTCGGTCTCTTTACCTCCCCATAACCAGAGTTTTAACTGCTTACTATAACTGCATGCATGATTGCATAGTATTCGCCAATACGGATATGTTGAACAGTGTAGCTAGTTATGCAGTAGCACGAGGTTGCAGCCGATGATAGGTTATACATGTCTTGGCAACCTAGCCTTTACTTTGCCTCAGAAATCCAGAATTCTTCAGTGGCAGACGTCTGACCCATTCAGGCATAAATGAAAGTGACAGTTGAATGGTGTTTGTTTCGTTTTGAATTGTATTGATATGTGTGTTTGTGTGAGTTTATTTATGTGTGACTCTATGTATAACTGGTTGGATATTCATTGCACCAATACGTCACAGCATGACACTTATAGTGACGTGTGCATTTTGTATATTCCAGCAACCAATCATTTTATGTGATTAATTTGCACTACTTTCGATAAGCATCATTGCTGTTAATCTGTATTACACATTTACTCCCCTTGAATATGCGGTCTCTGCATAAAATTTACTTATTAGTCACAGTTGTGATTTTGTGGTTTGTATCTAATTGTCCAGACCTTATTCTGCACCTTAGAAACTCGTAGCCTTTGAGAGTGTCGTTTCTAGTCTGTCAGAATCATTGGTGTTTAATTTACTTAATGACCATAAATATAACGAGAAGTGTTGATTCTTAATGAAGTTTTGATGGCTATGGAATAAAACCGAGGAAATAAATACAGAGTGCATTAGTCTGCAATGCTTGACACTTTCAGACGTTTTGTATTCCCATTTGTCCGTTAGTTCTTTAGCGTATCATTTCCTATCTGCACTCACAAGTTGTTGTCTCTGTGTTTTGCACATTTGCACTTAAATATTCCAACACTATAACAAAAAGCAATGTGGAGATTAACTGAGTGATGCATGTATAACATACGAGCCATATATATTAATGTATATAAATATATTTATTTATATATATATATAGTCACATTTTCAACTATGTATATATATATATATATATCTTTCTGGTTCCATTGTAGACCTGGTTCTGTACCATACATAAGAAGTATTTGTATGACTCTGAATGTGTATTTGAGTTTGTTTCTCTTAGAAACTTCTCGTATCTTTCTAATGATTCATGGCTGCAGGTGTTCATATATGGTTGGTATGAGTGACCTTTATCCTGTTAAACAGACTTTGCAAACTGCTCTTCTGATCTTTTGCAATGGATGGTCTATTGAATTTGAAGACTATTGACTACGAATCTTAAATAATAATGTCTTTCAAACTCAGGGCATGTGATTTGTTAAAGGAAAGATGTAGCATGGGCAAGCTAAAGACTGTTGAAAGAAGCTTTCCATCAGATTTTGCTCCTATTAGAGGGGGGTCTATACTGTCGGAGGAAAAGAAATTATTATAAGTTGCTTGATAATTTTAACATGAGGAGGGGTCAATTTTGGACTTGAAATATCCGTAGTCACACGAATTCAACGTCCCTATATCAGAGCAAGGCACGCTCTTTTAGTCAATGGTACCTCTGGGTCTTAATTCGTTTAAAATTTTCTTCTAGTTTATTTCAATGTGAGTAATGTGTATGTGTGTTCAACATCAGTGTTGTGACTCTTTCACCATGTACACTGACAATAGGTCATATCATCCTATTTTCAGTAGTGACAATCAATTGTTTTTCTCATAGTTTGCTGCACACATATTATCCTGCCGCAGCTCCCATAGGTCCTCAGCACCCTTGGATGCCACGGCACCTAGGTTGTGAAACACTGGTTTATGTCTCACCACCAGTAAAGCTATATTACAAAATGTTTATGCCTGAATTTTAATGGTAATTTGGTTACAATTTCATTCAAGAGAGGATATTACATTTGTATTTGACATAAAGATATGTATGCAAAATAAATGTTTGAAGTTGAGCTTCAATGGTGACCTTCAAAATAATGTGACCACTGCCAATATTTTTCTCAGGAAATCTAGATGATGTTCAAACTTACTGACTGTACTCTGAAAATCGACAGCATCTGTTTTGCCATTTCTTGTGTGTTACTTATTGCACATAAGTCGCGCTTAAGATCCTGACTCTCAGTGTGTAATAGCTGTGCTCAGGACTTATCTCAGATAGTGTATGTCTTTGTCTCATCCATTCCTGGCTGAGGACTTCTACTCTCTGCTGCACAGGGTGACCTAGTTGGTTCCCTCTGCTATATAGCTTCCACAGTGCAGCACGTAAGAAGCATCGCTATGGTCGGTCCAACTTCCTGGAATAGTTTACCGGATATCCTACTCCATGAGCTTCTTGATCATTCTTCACTTATATTCTACTAGTGCTTGATAAAAAATTATATTGTCAAACCTGGTTTTCAATTATTGGGTTCGGTTGCCACTCATGAATTACACAAATTAAGCAATGTGTGTATTGTTAAGCAATGTGTGTATTGTAATATATAGCTGGTTACATTCTTGATTATGTGGGTAAGTGTTCTCGTTCCTAAGGTTACATTCCAAAGTTTGCTTGGCAACAAGAGAAGAGGAGAAAGTGTTGATTTTTTTAAAGACTGCCATTATTTAGTGTTGCCCTGACTCTGACTTGGCTGGCTTGTGTTTTCCTGCAAAAAAAGGTATACTGTAAAACATGCCTATCTGTTGACAGCCAAGACAGGTGGGCCTTCCAACAACACTCTGGAATATATCTTTCTGTTTTTATGACCAGTCAGACTGATTTTATGCATATTTACTATAAAATATTATGTGTACCTTCTGCAAGATGCACATAATTGGAAATAGTTTGTATTTGTGCTTAACATAAAATATAACTAATCACTAATTGGTTCAATTGGATAAACACTATTAATACTATTATTTATATTATAGTTTCTTACATGGCAGTAACAGTACTAGAAATAAATTATGATGTGTGATTGTCAATTTGATTCCGAAGTAAGTACTTATCTTGCAATTTGTATTTAAAAAGACATGCTGAAGTGTGTTTAATGAATGTGCAGGTATTTGATCCTAAAGGACACATTTGTGGCATATCTGAGACCTAGCGATGGTACGATCAGCGATGTGCTGCTCATGGACCGAGATTTCAGTGTCAAGTATGGCTTACTGCACACGGGCATAAACAGTGGACTTCTTATCTCCAATCTGTCAAGGTGATACCATCTGATCTGAAATTCTTAGATAATGTTATCATTAGGAGTGACAAAGATAAGGAAATTTACTGACAGCATCGAGTGTTGTTTTCCGTGCCCTTTGCTTTGCAACAGTCTATCATGTCTCTACTCAGACATTTCTTTCAACGATGATATACAGCATGTGTTGTAATCTCTCTGGGCATTTTTTATAGTGCCTGTTTTGGGCATTTACCTATGGCTGTTTTCAACTTGGCTCCTCTGGAAGAATGTAGCTTTCAAATGTTGACATGAGGTGCATATCTGGACCCTGGCCATCGCTTATAGTAGCCTTAAGACCATGCTTTTCAGCTGAGGGGTGCTATTGAGTAGTAACCTTGAAAGGTCTCTATATAAATTATTTTGATGAATGAATGACCAAGAGGTGCATTTGCATTTTGGCTAAGCATATGATTGTCAGTTAATTTTTTTAGATCAGGTACAGCACCCTTTTCTTCAACCTTGACTGAGCTGTTGCAGTATATAAATCGTCTTGTTATTATTACTTTTATTAGTATTATTATTGTTATTAACTTAATATGCTCCATTGACACCTAACTTGATTACATCCTGATTGAGATCCAATTGAGATTAAGTGCTGCATAATTTAAGTCTGTCATAGATAATTACCGGAAAGCTAAGCTCTGAGCAATTACTGTGTATATGTGAGACAAATTGTCTAATTATTATTGATCATCATATGTTTTGCAAAGTGTTAGAAAAACCAATTGTTATGTTAATCTGTTTACTGGCAATGTAGTGTGCTTTCTGATTTAATACTGCCAGCATGTAGGGGCATTTTGCACTGTCTCAGAGTGGCACTTATCAGGCTGATTTTGTTTTGGGAAATCAAATCAATTGAGGTGATGACATCGAATTCGATCTTTCTGTCACAAACTAGACATCTGTTGGTGAAATGCTGGACACAGCGAAAGGCTCACGAATGGCATGATGACATTGCAAAAGCGATCAGAGAGAAGGGTCAAGACTATACGCAGCCAAATCGGTTCAACTCATTCGTCCCAAGGAGACCAAATTCATACGTCAACTGGTAACAGCGTCTCTTAATTAGTTAATTAATTAATTAATTAATTAATTGGTAAACTTCAGAAGTGTGTTTAATCTCTTCATGTTCACTCTCATGTCATCAGTGTAGCTGTAATTCTTGATATCATGTATAATGTCATGTGAAATGTCATGTGCAGTCACTTTTAATGTCATGTTCAGTGCTATATGTCACTATGATCACTGTCATGATCGTTGTCAGTTGTCACCTTGATTAGTGTCATGTGCTACCCTGTTCACTGTCATGTTAAGTATCATTTATTGTCACAGTCAATGCTGCAGTCAGTCTCATTACTGTGTCAAAGCAGTTAATGTGATATTGCATCTGGATGACTGTGCTGCATCTAAAGCTTAATGACCTCTCATTAATCACTTCTAGTAGTGTGTTTGTAAATACAGGCAATGGTTTATAAGGATGACAATTATCAATTGCAACCAAATCAAATCAATTGACAATGAAGGTGTAACATAATCGACATGTAAAATAGGAAATTAATTATTGTTGAACAAGGTTAGGTTACAAGGGAAGGCTCTAAGGGATGTCCTCCCACTGACAGAGCCACCCATAATTGCATTTCAATAGGATACTTTCAATGAGTGCAGTGATATTTATATAATGTAATGAGTAGATATAGTAATAAAAGTTAACTAATCTTAACTAGGCTGTGAGTAATTCCATTGCCACAATTGGTGAGCAAGGGTGAACTCTAGTTATTTCCAGTTCAAAGTGTCAAATAATAGAAAGGATATTTAAAACCAATTCACTATTTGACGGTTTAACGACGAACCCAATTATTTTCCCAATTATTTTTAATACACTTTCATATTTACAATGTTAAATATTTCGCTATGTTTCAGCACAAAATCAGTCTATCTTTTGCCATACCTTTTTTGATGAAGTAATATTTTCTCAAATTTAATCATGTTATCATTCATTTATCTTTTTATTTATATCTGTGTTGGTCTGTTTTTCTGTTTTATTTGAAGTTATTTTTTATTCTGTTGTGATTTGTAGGTTTGTTGATGGAGCCAGTTACATGGCCGCAGTTGCTGATGCTCTTGAGGCTGCCAAAGAGGAAATATTCATAACCGATTGGATGTGAGCAGGAACTTTCGGAATAACCATTACAGTTTCAATTTGAATTGCAAGACTAATTTGCACTTTTTCTCTGCTTCTGTACTTTTTCTTCTGTATTTACTGTTTAGTTTAGTTACCCTGCTCAATTTTTAATTTATTATTGACTCTTGATGCTGGCATTTTTATAACTGTTTCTTTGTGGCAATGGACATATAAACCAGAGCAGGGCTTTGTTCTTTTCCATTCTCTGTCATAGTTTCCAGTTTGATGCTGTTTGGTATTACATGTCAGACATCGTATTTTGTGGATATTAGGAGATTCTGCGTAATTATGTGCAAAAGTATTTGTAGTTGTGCAAGTTGAAATGGATTAGAACCATAAGTTGAATTTATAGGCTTTGTCTAATCCAGTATGCACTTAATTTGACCATTTCACTGCATAAGCTAGAGAGAATTGATTCAAAAAAATCCAAAGCGACCTAGATGTATCTAGAGGATAGCCATCACTTGTTCTGCATACTTATATACATACATCCATTTACGAATACATTGCATTTGTTACATTACAACCCAATTGGTGTGGTTGGTTGTTTAGGCTGAGTCCTGAGTTGCACCTGAAGCGACCGGTGATGGAGGGTGATAGATGGCGTCTCGATATCATTCTTCAGAGAAAAGCGGTTGAGTATTTCCAATCTCCCTCATATCATTGTATTGTTGTAAACTTCCTCCATACCTTTAAAGGTTTCTGACTAATTGACCGTTTGCATTGCAACAATTAAATCTGCAGAACTACTCTCATAATTCATCAATATCAGCAGCTGGTTGTGTTTTATCACTATTTATTTTAAATACTATGGAATTGGGGTCCACTGTTATGAGATGTTAAATATGCATTTTCAGCTGGTGTTGGAAAGACAAATCATTTATGCATAAATGTATCTCCCCATCTAGTTTTTTTATAGTGTAGCCCTGCTAGTGGTTAGCGTGCTGTATAGTCAATTGAGGGGTCAGCGATTTAAATGTTGTTTGCAATTTCTGTTACACTTGAACCCTTACAAGAGGGTTGTCCACCCGCCCTTGTATGCCGCTGCTAAGAAAATGAAGTTGCTAATTATTCATAGCAATGGCTGCTTCAGGGCTAGCTTTTGGACTGTACTTCTTGTTCTTCAAGTTTCGTCTATGAATATCTGAGAGGTATAATGGAAGATAATTTGAATATTTTGGACGAATCTCTGGCAACTGTGGTGGTTTCTGTATCTGTAGCGTCAAGGCGTTAAAGTCTTCATTCTAGTCTACAAGGAAATGGAAATGGCTCTGGGCATCAATAGCTTCTACACAAAGCACTGTTTGGCAAGCAAACATGAAAACATCTTGGTAATTAAAATGAAAACATCTGATTTGATAAAATAAGAAGTTGTACCCATAGTGTATTAATTTCCGTTACCATTTATGACATTAGTTACCAATCGTAATTGTAATCATGTTATCATGGTCAGTAATTTCTAGAGCGCTACTTTAAAGATAGGCATGTGGTGCCAGCTTCTTTGCAAGTGCTGTGTCAATTTTGAAGGATTGTTCATAGGTCCCAACATGTGGATCGTAGAGTGTTAAATGTTGAATTCAAGGGTAATGTCGTTTATCGTAAAGAAGACAGTTTATGCTGAAGCATCTTCTGACAAGAATTTCTTGTGGACTTATTCTTTAACCATTCATTTTTCGACGTACAAACCATGGCTATATTTGGCTGTACTTTTGTTGGACGCTTCTATCTCCCATTTGGAACGATGGGATGATTTGATGTTGTGATGATGCTTGTCTTTGATTGATTCAGCTGTAGATGACTTTGCCTCATCCAGTTACAGTGTGACTCTAGAGACATTACCATCTTTGGGTGACAGTTACTACAACTGTGTCAGTGGCTTTTGAATGTGGCTCAGTGTATGGCATGCAGCTAGTTATGAGAATGCTGCAGCATAGATGAGAAGCAAAATTGTTGATATGGGTGAGCATTACAATGAAGGAAGAATGTGATAGAGGGCATCCAACAGGTTCAAGGGCACCAGAAGTGTAAGGTCACCAGCAGCCAGTGCCAACAAAGTGTTGGCAACATCTGTTTTGTCAAGTGGCCAGCATTCTACTAAGACATGAATTTATTGGTAGAGCTGCTGTGGGAGATACCTGATAAATCAACAATTGGTCAGTGGTTCTTGATATCAGTTCAGAATTCATGGGTTCTTTGAACCTATGAAGTCATTGAACATTGTCTTGAAGGTCTAGGTTGTCATCGATCTAGTCATGGGCCAAAAGGTTTCACTAGAGCAAGAAAGATGATTAAGTAGGCAAAGTTATCAAGTAATATGGAACAATCCTGTTGTATATTCGGACCTGCTAAGTTGCAGATATAGGTCGTGGTGGAATTGTGATTGAACATGGTTGTTGTTGTTGCCAGGTCATGCGTCATCCGGATGGAATCAAGCTATGGTCTCATCATGAGAAATGTGTTGTCATCGACCAACGTCTTGCCTTTCTTGGTGGAATTGATCTTTGCTACGGTCGATGGGACACTCGCAAACACAGGTGCCGTCACTGTTGCATTATGTTAATAATGCTATTGACATCAGATTAATGGTTGCTTCAAAAACGAGATCATTGGGAAGACTGATTACAGGGTGAGTCCAGTTAAAAACCAGGAAGGGAATCCAAGATGGCATGGAAACAGTCTGGTGGTGACAAATCCAGGGAAAGGGTTTTTTAGTTGAAATCTGAAGGCAAAAATGGAATTTGCAGAGTAAACATTTGCTGAAAGAAAGTTTCAGAATCCAGCAGCATTTGCTTCAAATCTTACAACCATAATACACTTAATGGTGTTGACAACTTTGTTTATGCAAAGTAAGTTAGTGGCCTTAATAATGCCCACATATTTTGCAAAATAGACATTTTTGATAAAATGTTGCTGTTGTTGGATCAGGAAAACCCAGCATCAGTTATTAGCAAATACTAATTGCGCCTCTGATTGTAAACCGTTGAAGAATGTGAGTAAATTTGTACCCGATGCAAGGTTTTACCGGTAAATATTTGAAGTATAGTGCCATATATTGTCCAGTTACTCTTTGGGTTGGCTCTTCTTCTGCTTGGGGTTGCCTTTAAGAGGTTCTTATGGGTGCTATATAAATGCTTGTATAGATACTTGTTATATGGCTGTGTATAAGTATCTGTGGTACAAAACTGTTCTAGGTTGACAGATCTCGGCTCACTGACCTTGAACAACATTTTTGGCATTCAAGATACAGACACTCTGGACAATTTTCTGCATAATGTTCCCAACATTGTTCCGAAGAAAGACTCACTGCAGTCTCCGTCGAGCGCTCCGGAGGGTGTTTCCGCTTCATTTCCAGTTCCTTTGCCATCGTCTGCTGCCATGCGTCCATCTCTCCTGGAACCCATCCCAGAAATCAGTCCAAAGCAAGTGGATATCCACATGGCCAGTGGCGGCGCTGATGCAAACAGGGCCTCTGGCAGCTCCGGGTCGAGTAAATCAAGCCACGGAAAATCAGGAAAACATTCTACTAAGTCACCTAAAAATGGTGGCATTGCCAGAAGCAGCGATGGCTACTGCAATCCTTGCCTCGTGGGCGATTCGCCGAGTACTCCGATGAGTCCGGAGTCATTCTTATCGAGTGAGGAAAATAAGAGCGAGGAGTATGCAAAACGAACAAAGTACAGTGTTTTTGGTCATGACATTGATTCGTCTCCAGCAAACGGACCTCATGTGACAGATCAAGGGTCGCCGCCTGGAAACGGGGCTCATCGGACGCAGTCGCCTCTCGACACGAGCCCGATCAGTGATGATCCTGGTACCCCGAAAAGAGATGGAAACGAGGCCCTGCAACCGACTGAGAGCGAGATCTCGCTTACCCAGGCAACAACCACACTTCAAACGTTTCTTAAAAACCTCTCAGAAAGGAACACAGACCTCGCCGAAGCGCTGAGATTGGAGGGAAACAAGAGCACATCTAGTAGCATGGAGGCGCTTGACTTACAGCGACAGGTAGGCTCTTTACTAGGATTTTAGAGGCTCTTGAAATGTTCTGCATGAATATTGAACCTTTTTATACATCTGTTACGACATAAGTTGCATTTAATGCAATATGTATGACATTTTAAACATTTCAGTATATATGCTAACGCATGTGTACACACACACATGCACATATACACATATACACATATACATGTATGCACATTACATAAACCCACACATACACACACATTCAAACACAGGCACAGAGGCTAATTTGTGTAATAATCAATGAGCTGGATAAAGTTTATGATGTGTGGCAGACTTTCTTTAAAATAATTATTATTGATCCAGTGTTATATATGTGGTTTTGTATTTAATGTTGTCGACTCCATTTTGAACAATATTTCAATTGGTTTGTTCATAGTTTAAAATCTCAGCTTCATAGTGTAACAAATCATTATCTGTTTTATAATCAAGTATACTGATATTTTGTGAGTGGTTTATTTCAAGGATTACACACAGTTTAAGCAGATTTGCAATCAGCTAGAGCTTGCAATTTTTTAATAAGTTTTATGTCATTTAATGAAATTGATGGCATGAAACAATTGTGATGTACGAACTGATAACTAGAGTAACTGATTCTGCCATAATGTGTAATGCATGTTGGTCATTGACTGAAACAGAAACCTGTACGAATAGGCGAATAGAAAGTTTCTCATGGATGCATATGGAATGTTTGATTTCAGAAGCAGAGCAATGGTGTTGAGGCTGGTTCATCTGCTCATAAGCGCGACGTATTGTTGCGCTTGAGCAGACGGCAGACATATGATGGCGCAAACACTGCCCAGTCTTCCACTGCTGCCAACCGTCCGAAGGATTTGGCCATTGTTGAACAAAAGATCGTGGATGGCATGACAGAAAAGGAGCTGGCTAAGGTCCTTGGTCCCATTGCAGGAGAGAAGACTGATGCGAAACCAGGGACACCTATAGTAAAGCGAAGGCTGGTATGCTAATGCAGAATTTGTTGTTTTTTTTTTATAGTTTGTTTCTTACTCAGATAGACAGTGGTCATTGTATCACTTAGCTTATGAACATCACCTAGGATTCACTTTATTTCTGTTGATTTGATATTCAAATTTTCGTTACAGCTTTCTGATTTAATTGGATGAGGCACTTTATTGTAATGAAGTAGTGAGAGGTAATTTTATTTCAGCTAAGACCTACCTTGGCTCATTTTTTCGATGGTTTTATGTGGATTGTAGTTTTTGATGAAAGAAATTTCTAGTGCTACATTTGTCTTGGGTCATTTTATTCCATGAGCCATGAACTGGGAGTTGTCGATTGTTAAATATTTGTGTGAAAAACGACTTGCAAGTGGTCATTCGTTGTATTGCATACAGTTTTGTGATTTGGTGGCTTCAGAAATGGAAGACCGTGGTTGACACAAAGATTATGCTCCAGAAACAGATGTCTGTTGATGTTGGTAGTGACGATCCAAACCGGGCGTGGGATGAAAGGTAGCTCTAGACTGTTTGAAGTGGTTTTCTATTGATCACCAGGAAATCTATTGGTCATTATTTTGTTTGCATATAACCCAGTGAATACATTGATTGTCTTGTTGCTAGCAAGTGCTAGTACTTGAGATTGATCCACTGGAAATTTTGATCAGGTGTTCATATTTTTGCTGACCATTTTGGTCTTTCACTGGAGCATCTCTGATTGGTGTTCGCTGCAACAGGCCCTTTAATTAGAAGCATATTGATACAATACCATATGAATGAGGAAAGCAGTTTTGCTGTAGATACTTTGAGCGATATTGATTACCAGGATTTTTAATAGGCAAATAAGTACGGTAATCTTGTGTATGCGGGGTTGTTTCAGTTTTTTGTGCTCTCAATGTATGTTCTCTAAGAGATGTATTATTTGGTTTTTAATGGCCCCAATCTATTTCAGGTATAGACAGACCTTGCTAAGCAGAAGTAAGCTTTTAAAAGAGAAGCAGTAATCCAGTGTCACAACAAAGCAACTTCCTATTGGTGTTGCTGACCAGGCCAGTAGTGTCTGGGTTTGTTTATATTGGGACATTTTTATGGCACCTTTACTTGCACCCTTACCACTTAAGCTGAAAAGTGTGTTCTACGGTCAGAATGTTAGTTCAGTGAGTTTTGTGTGTGTGTGATGTGATTGGTTTGAGAACTGGAGATGAGTTGTGACTGGGGGTAGGAATTTGATTAGGAGGATGATCAGGTGGAGTAGGTGGTTGGATGTGTTTTTTTTAATCTGGTATGTGCATCTTGTGATTGACTGGGAAGTCTTCAATGGATTCAGATGCTGTTGCTTCTTGGTTGCAGTGTCTTTCATGCCAAAGAGCAAGAAGACATCATTGATGGCGCAATCGATGCACAGCTGTCGAGACAGAAGAGTGCCGAGTCTTTAAAGATCTGGGTTGGAAAGGACTATGTCAACTTCATCTATAAGGATTTTGTCGAACTCGATAATCCATTCACTGGTTGGTTACATATCGTATTTCTCTCTGGAGATTGTAATCTCATCCTGCTTAAGCAAGCATATTGAGCTAAAAGATGGAGGGATGTCTTTGGCGCATTTTTTACAACCACTTTGTGTTTGAGTTTAGTCTGTTTTCACTGTTTATTCAATTGTAATCATTGATTGCAGGATTTGGATATAGTACAACAGAATTATTTAATGAAAACATGTGTGTGGTAGTCATTAATATTGCTGGTCTTGATGAGAACATACATCAGCCATTATTGTTATCTTGACATTTTGGTCTTATGTATTATATACATATGTTAAAAGAAATAGTTTTTTGTTTGTTTAGATATGGTAGATCGAACAGTTACTCCTCGAATGCCATGGCATGACATTGGAGTGGCAGTTTTTGGAAAACCCGCGCGTGATGTTGCGAGACATTTTATACAAAGGTGGAACTTCACCAAGGTTATTACCCGTGATAATTAAAATCGAGGCTTGTAGATATCAAGACCACTTTTTAGAATGTCAAATTTATTATAAATGTATAATATCCTAAGATCACTCTCATTGGCAGAAAATCTCTGAGCACATCCTCTTCAAAGCGTTCTCTCTCTAACTTACAGCTGTCTACACTACACTCATTGCTGAAGTACCTTTACAACTCTTTGCCATCTGACCACACGGCTCTACTGGATCCTGCTCCTGTCTCACTCTTTCCAGCAACCCCACCCATCATCACTCATCTCCAACCGATCCATTTACCACACTGGTCTTGACTGAAACGATCACCATCTTGAGTTCCACAATATCTTATTCACTGCATCAATATCACCACTCACCCACCATCATGCCATCATCTGCCTTTGACTTCTTTATCTACCACTGCTTAAGCTTTCTCTTCTTTTATCAATTCTCACCTCTTCCTCTAAGAGTTCTTTCCATGATTTATCCATCCAATAGGCGTTCTTCCAGTCTGTCTTTCTCTACAACATTAGAAACTCCTCTGTCTACTTCTCTTTCTGGTCAACTAGACTTGCATATTTTAGCGTCATGCTTCATAGGGGGCTGTACAGCCCCCCTATGATGCAGTGTTCATGAACAAGCTGATACCCTGCACTTTGCTTTTAAGTTGTACTTTAGAAAAATTTAAAGATTACAATTCTCGTTTATTTGGTCGAATACAAAAGTTCATGTGACCAAGTTGTGTACTTCAGTTGGAACCATTATGAGTTCTGAAGGAGAAACTATCAGTTTTCTCTGTAGGATTATGATTGTGGAAAGTTTTTTCACTCATAAACTACAGTTGATTCATGCATTGTATGTCGTGATAACGTCATCATACAACTCATTGAACGTCCTATTGGCCTCGGATTAGTAAGCTCCTCTTGAAGTTGCACTATGAAAGTTTCAACTGCATTTACAATTGGATTAGACTTTGGTTAAGAAGTCCTGTGATGCTATGTTCCAGGACTTTGGTGTGCATCAATTGTTGGGTTAAGACTTAAGATGTGACTAGGATGCAAGACAGATTGTCCAAGATTTGGTCAATTATTCTGTTCCTACAGCTTCAGAAACGAAAGACAAACGTCGGTATTCCAATGTTGCTGCCCAAGTCAAGTACCAGCGTTCCGGTTCCAAAATGGGCTATCAATTCAGCATTCTGTTCCAATACTCAGGTAGAAAAAAATCACATGCAATCTAATTTGTTTTTTAAATACAAGCTGTTTTCGCTGGACATTAAATTCAGCTCATTCTTCTGTCGTCTGACAAGTGATGTCCCTGTACCAAAATTGGCAATTAATTAATTCTTGTGTTGCAACACTTTGTATTGAACCACTAGTTTGAACTTGAATTCTCTCAAAAGTGTTAGCTGAGCTTCTTTGAGTTGTTGATTAAAATTCAACTCATTTTGACGTAATTTGACAGTTTCCATGATGGTGTCAGAATGAATATATTAATCACTCTGGGGTGCCCATTGGGGGTCTGGTACTGAAGTCTTGGCTTGGTTATGTTTGAATATGTTTGAACTCAAGGACTTTGAATGATAATTTTCAGAGTTTAAACATGTGAATTGAGTCTGATTTAAAGTTTAAAGTGTGAATGATCCATAATGTTTGGCCTGGTATCGGGAACCTGTTATTTTCATGTGTTACAGATCCTTCGAAGTGCATGTGAATGGTCAGCAGGCATAAAACTTGTTGAGAATTCGATTCAAAATGCATATACGGAATTGATAAGGAATGCCAAACATTACATTTATATAGAGGTAAGAGATATTGCAACCTGTTAATTATGATTGTGGTTTGGCTAATTGAACAAGGACCAACTACATATATGATCAAGGACCAACTGTATATGATAAAGGGCCAACTACAATTGATTAAGGACCAACTATATATGATTAAGGACCAGCTGTATATGATCAGGGACCAACTATATATGATTAAGGACCAACCATATATGATTAAGGACCAACTATATATGATTAAGGACCAACTATATGATTAAGGACCAACTATATATGATTAAGGACCAACTATATACGATTAAGGACCAACTATATATGATTAAGGACCAACTATATATGATTTAGGACCAACTATATATGATTAAGGACCAACTATATATGATTAAGGACCAACTATATATGATTAAGGACCAACTATATATGATTAAGGACCAACTATATATGATTAAGGACCAACTATATATGATTTAGGACTAACTATATATGATTAAGGACGACTGTTTGTCTATTAAGTTTATTTGAGTCTTGTCAGGATTTATTGAACTATATGTCTGGGTTTTATAGCATCTTTGATGTGTGATTTCAGTTATTTAATTGCAAACTCATTTGTGGCAATTGAAATTACTGGAGCTTATTTGGTGTAAAAAACTAGCGAGGAGAGGACACTATTAGAAAAATCCGTGATAGATGTTAAGTGTTTCTTGTCTAGTTTTATTGTAGTGGATAGATTTCTAGAGAATTTCTGACTATTATCCCTGATTGTTTCTTTTGCTATTTCAGAACCAGTTCTTCATAACAATTACGAAAGACAAAATTGTGGAGAACCAATTGGCAACTGAACTCTTTGAAAAAATTGTTGAGGCACACAGGTTATTGTCATTCAGACTCACTTTATTCAGTTAAACTGATTGTTTTTAGGCATATTTAAGTATGTAGGAATAATAAATTAAGTTGAATAATAATTAAACTAAGTATTAAGTTGCATCTGCATCGGCCAAGTAGCTTTAATTGTTGACAAGTCTGTATTTACTGTAACTAATTCTAATTATGCATGAAATTGAAGACCATATGAAGGTTCTGCAGTGAATTAATATTTAAGTGGATGATTTAGTTTTATAAGCTAGACCAAGTATGTAATTTTTGTTGTTTCAATATATCATGCTATTTTGGCATTAATTTTATTGTGGAATGTGCTTGAAATGCTGTTCTCTAGGTCTGGAAAGACATTCCGTATTTACGTTGTCATGCCTCTGCTGCCAGCCTTTGAAGGCCAGCTGGGAACGTCGACAGGTACATCGATTCAAGCCGTCATCCACTGGAACTACAGCTCCATCTGTCGTGGAGGCAACTCTCTCCTGGAGAGGCTAGTCAAAGCGGGAGGCAAGCTGGTCTTTTAATTATTTTTAATGAGATTATTTTATTTTGAAAGATATACATGAATATATGATGATTATATTTTCTTTATTATAATGTCTTAATCATTATATATGATGATCCTTATGTGATCATTGCATAATATAGATGTATATAAATATATATATATATTTATATAAAAACTATATATGTTCCTAAATGATCCTCTTGAAAACTGCATTAGGTCTTTAAACAGTTCCATAAGTAACCAATTTGGAAATGTGTTGTATATGACCTCAGTTTCTCTAAATGGTCTTAATGGAGTGATTGTTGTTGTTTTCAGTTCACGACCCTTTTGAATACATCTCTTTCTATGGTCTCAGAAAACACGAGAAAATACTCGGCAAATTAGTGAGTTTCTCTTCGTCATCATTACACTCAGCTGTTGTATATCAATCAGTCTCATTTCAAAGACAACATAATTATTTAAAATATCTCTAATCTTGAGCAAGCAAAAACGCTGAGTATTTATAATAATGAAAAGCAACATATCTGGATAGGTATAAAGCAATCAATGAGGCATTTTATTGGTCACACTTGCCTTTGTAACAATCACATGCAGTGTATAATGTATATGGTACCTTTGGTGTATGGAAATGGCAGAAACTTTCACATTTGAATCGTTTATATCAACCATTATATGCATGGCATTGTCTCTGTTATTTCCTACAAATCACATCTAATGGGCTATTAATTATATGAATATTAATTATATTATTAATTATATAATTATATTACTGTGGTTATGTGACAATCTTGTTATTTCTCAGGATCTGTGAATCTGTTGTATAATGATCTCTTTGTTACGTCATTACATCATGTTGCAGATGACTGAGCTGATTTACGTACACAGCAAGCTCATGATTGTGGATGACTTCAGTGTGATAATTGGTTCGGCCAACATCAACGATCGCAGTCTTCTGGGCAATAGAGACAGTGAGCTGGCTGTTCTTGTCGAGGATGTAAGCAGCGTTGATTCGCGCATGAACGGCGAACCTTACAAGGCCGGCGCTTTTGCCTGCAGTCTACGTAAATCTCTTTTTAGGTGTGATGTCTTTTAGTGTTCATCTAATCTCAGCAATATAACGTTGATCAAGGAAGGGTTAAGGCCGTGAGATGTCGTTCGACGCTGAATACGCTCACTTAAATATTATGACCTAATCTGTATATAAATATTCTGCCAGGACCCGGTCCTTGGTTTATTCCTGTATGTCATATACCTCTGGGCTTTCCACACTTCTGGTAGACAGTGTGCCCAAAGCCAGCTTTATGTGGATGGTATACAGTACACTAACGATCTGCAAATGCTGCATTGTGGAAATGAGTCGCTCCCTGGACAGGTTTTAGTCATGAAAGTCATCATATCATTTACATCTGAATTCGACAAAGACTAAACTCATGTGGCTGGTTGCTAGGCAGCAACTCACTTTGCTTAACTTGTATGTCTTGGCTATTAACATGCTACCAGCTATGTCCAACATACCGTATGTACCTACAATTTTTCAGGTACAACCTGTGACCTAGATATCCAGTTGGATCAGCTGCTTACCTTTGAATCACATTATTTGATTCAAGAGCAACTTATTCAACCTGTTTGGAGTTAAGAGGTTTTTTCTGGGTGAATTAATGGCGTGTTTCGGTTCATCCCTAGAAGGATTGAACTCTCATCTCAATTGACAGTTTTTCCCAAAAACCTTCGTTGGCACATGTGTCAAGAATATCTTTTGCATTGGAATATATGTTGCTAGGTTATGGTTATTGTATCTGTAGTTAGTTGTTTGGTTCTTTGCCTGGTTTAAAATTGCAATGGCTTTAAATAAACATGTATTTCAGTCTAACTTCTCTTAGAAGAGGCATGGTGTATATGTTTCCTTTTGACTCGCTCTTTTGTCTGTTAGAATACTTGCTGAAGTGTTTCTGGTGTCTTTCTAGAGAGCATCTTGGAGTGGAGATGGGTCATTCAACTGATGTCTCTGATCCTATCTGTGCTGAGTTCTACAAGAATGTCTGGCTGAAACAGGCATCGATCAATACGACCATCTATGAGAAGGTTAGCCCTCTGCAGTGGGGGGAGGGTGTATTTGTACGATACAGCTCATAGGTCTTTCTTATGCTGGTTCCTTCTACAGCTGGGAATCATTCTCTTTATCGCTGTTATGCTGAGTGCAACTGTTAAGGGCAGAGATGATACTGAAGAGAGTTTACTAGTGGCATGCTTTAAGCTGTGATAAAGTTTCCACTTGTTTCTTGGTAAGGATTTGATGGACACACTGTACTTTTGACTGTTAGTATCTGTTTTCAGACGATCATAGATAAGGTTTTGCATGTTTTGTGAAACTCTATTCGAAGTTGCAAGCATCTCCACAGAATTCTTTTCATAAATGCTATCTCTTGGAAATTGGGATAGACAGACACTGGTGCTTATCTGGTTATCAAATCCAATCTACATGAATCTGCTTCAAGGCCAGGACAAAGTTCCAGAAAGTCTTGTTTCAGAAAATATTTAAACTGTGATCAAAAAATTCCATTTTGCATATTGCTGATTTTAAAAATGCAGACATTTGTTTCTTCATTGTCAGTATTGTTATTGTTGTGGTCATTATTATTATTACTTGTTATTAATTATTATTTGTTATTATTGTTTATTATTTTATATTTCTATTTATTATTATTTATTTATTATTATTATTATTTATTTATTATTATTTATCATTATTTATTATTATTATTATAATCTATTGCTATCTATCATTATTTTTTTATTATTTAGCATTATTATTTGAATATGTATTAATCAACACTGTGTGTCGGTAATGACCAATTATTATTGGTCATTGCTATTGCTACTGAGCAATGGTGTGTGAATGACCTGGTCGAGTTCTTAATAGGATAATCTAGAATTATTTAATTACTCTTTTATGACTTGTTCTTCTCCTTATTCTTTGCAAAATGCATATTATCTTTTTTCTAAGCATTATTTATATACATTGATATCTGAGCCTTATTAATCTTTGCAATAATGCTGCTAAGAAATTATCGAAATATTTAGATCCAATTTACCCCGGTAATTCAGTTTATCATTTTACGCCCACGAAATTATATGATAATAATAAAATGCTTTGCAGTTTATTAATGATCATGATAATCCTAGTTGAAAATAATCGAAATTTATGAATTTCTTCAATGTAAAAAGTTTTTGTTTAGTTGACAATTCCCACAAAACTATACAATTGTACATGTAATTCAGTGGTTTTGCCTCTTATTAGTAGTCATGTAATAACCGATTTATGTTGCTCTATTTAATAAAGGTCTTTGGTTGCATTCCAACGGATGCAGTTATGACAATTCCTCAGCTTCGGGAATTGGAGAAAAAACCAAAACTTGCTGAAAAAGACCCAGATCTTGCGAAAGTACATCTGCAGCGAGTCAAAGGTCATTTGGTTTTGTTGCCATTGCAATTCCTTGCCAATGAAACTCTGACGCCTGCACCAGGAACCAAAGAAGCGCTTGCACCAACAGTCATCTGGACTTAGCACCAGACCCTTGTGTCGTCGCTGCGGTTGCGATTGTTGTTTGTGTACTGTACAATTATCATAATAATGTCAGTCATTTGTGATTCTAGTTCTGGAAGTGATTACATTCTTGGCTGCAAAGTCCAGGATTCGTTGTGTCGTGATTTAGGGCTTCTTTGGCACTTTCACATTCGTGTTAATTTAGGTTGTGAGAGTTTTTATCCACTTGTGTTAGGATTGAAATGTGGATGAGTTTGTGTCCAAACTGTTACTGATGTATCAAAAGTTGCAATTGTTATCCTTTTCTCTGGTGTAGCATGAGAGAAGATCTTGACCTGCAGGGACAGTCGTTAAATGTTTTAATTTAAAGGGATTCTAGCTTCTGTAAGTGAAAATTATGGTAAGTAGCGCTAGGGTGCCATGGTCTCTAATTGAGAAAATTTCATGTTTTTTATGTCTCTTTCTTAAACTCGCTATTCGGTGATGTGTCATAATAATGATTCTATTGCAACAATATTTGGAAGGTTTAGCAATATTTCTGAATTGACAATGAATATCAGCGTTTTAAAGTTTTTCATAGATATTATCAGTCTTAGTGTATTATTAATTCTGTTTATATTTTTTCGGAACCCTGTTACAGAATATCAAAGTGTCTGTTCCCATTCTCAGTTAGTTTTCTGGATGATGTGGTCTAAATGTTGTGATTTTTCCATTGAAGAAGTCGAGCAAATTTCATGATTTTATTCAGAAACTAAATTATACGATATCTGTGTTATATAGGACTAAGATTTTATTGTTTTTAATCATGCTGGTGAATTATTTAATGATTTTGACAAAATAAATAAATTTTATCATATTTATGCTGTTTAAGGTTTATATTTAATTGTTTGTACTGGATCATGTGAAAATGGCTTACAGATTTTAACTTGCAACAAACACTTATTTGCAGATTGTGATATCATTGTGAATGCTTTTCTAATGGTTTATGCAAGTTACGTCATGACGTTTATAAGTTATGTCATGCAGAGTTTTATTTAAGAGCGGCTTTGGTGTTTTTTGTTTTTATAGAGACTTGTGTAGATAAATAGATAAATGTAATCTTGGATCCAAATCAAGTTTTTCAAAATAATTTCATAACCGGTGTCAAAGTTGAAGATTTGATGGTATATAATTATGTGGAAATGTCTTAGAATTATGTGATCGATATTTTGAGGTGTGGACATGCGACTAAATTTGGTGCTATTCGTTGGTGATTGGTTTGACCATAAAGCTTTTCGTTTGAGTATATGTATATTCATCGAGGGTCAGATGAAGTTGCCTGCTGCAGATGGTTTTTTGACGATGCATCCTTTTGTATATAAATACACTGCCTAAAACAGGAAAATCAACATTTCATCTCTTGGCCTCCTGGTTCTCTTATCTGGTGCAAGGCAACCAGCAAGTATTTGGTCAGCCATGATAGTTTTAAAATGCTGAAATGAAGAGAAAAATGGTCAGCCTAATTGTTCCAATCGGAAGTGTTGCCACTGTTTGCTAATCTGGTCACACTGTGATGTGATGTATACCAGTTATGTATGAAACTTGTAAAATTAGCTAAATTACAAACAGTGTATTTTACACATTCCACATTCCAGGTAAAGAGTTAGGTCAGTTTTTGATAGTTGTTGAAATGTGCCTTAGCCAATTTAGTTGTTTTGTTTCATGTGTTTTATCAGTTTAATGATGTAAGTTAATGCTACCGTTCGTTATCTTTGGTTTTCTGTACATTTTACATGCACTTGCTTCATTGCCACACGAAACGGATGAGTTTAAAGATGTAGAGGTAAAAGGATCCAATTAGAGCAGTTATGTTGGAGACATAAGATTATAGTAAAATGATAAAGCAATAATAAAACAATAGGAGTTTTGTAATGGTACAGGGTTCCTACTGGACTTTCAAGTGGGATAGAATATCTACGAATTGCCTGTTACTAAATGAATCAATCAATAGATGAAACTTCTACTGAGAAGCGCTTTCTGCGCTGGCCTACATTATAATATTAAATGTCATTAAGAGCTAAGATAATACATCAGTTAGCAAAACAGTGCACATTAAGCTGAAATGAGTTACCAGTGATGGGCCCACACACAAACGTAGAACCAACCAATGGATTCCCGTCGACAGCTGACAGAATGGCGTGGATGTGCTGAAAGGGTAGAGCTATATATATATATATATATATATATATATATATATAGATAAATGTAATCTTGTTCCTTGTTCACCTGTTGGGTCCTGTGATATTGTTTTTCCGGTCTGGGACCTCACTGTTTACTGGTTTTCTAGTCTACTCATTTATTGGTACATAATAAGATACAGCCAATTACTTAGTTTTGCCGAGTGTTATTTGAAAAAAGATGTAACAGCAATGCTGTTGTGGTTAGAATAGAAAGTCCCTTGCATTATCAATAGGATGCGCAATTGCAAGTGGGAAAATATTTTCCCACTTGCAATTGCTTTAAATTGTGGCCAGTTATGTATACTTTACAGCTGTTTAGTGGTTGTTTTTAGTTGTTATTTGGTTCTTGTGATAAAAATTATAACTTCCTGAGTTGTTATTTTACTGTGCTTTTTGACATGCGCATAATCTGCTGTACCATTTTCCAGACGTCCCAGTATTTGGTCTCTAGTTTCAATATCACGTAAGTGGCTCTATTTAGTTTATTAGATCAGAGTTCTAATGCGTTCGTTTCTTTATTGAAGTGACTACCACACGGTTTTTATATCGACAGTAGAAACACACATAATTAGAAAGCTATACCAATGGGAAATGTAAGGGGGAAGACGGAGGGCAACCCGGAGCTCATTCCAGGTGGATGGACCAATCACTGAGACCAGTGGAGCACATGTGACATGTGGCATATAGCCAGGATGTGGTCAAATTATGGAATATGCCCAGGCAAGGTCTAGCAGAATGCAGGACCCAGTCCAAGTACTCACACCGCCCAGCTGGGAGTCAAAACATGGAGTGAGCTTCAGTAATCTAGACTAGCATTGTATGATGATGGTGTTAGAAGCGAGGCAGCATGGGTCGGCCTGAATGTCATCAGCATACAGGTGACCCAGTACAGCAGTGGTAGTTAGGAGGAAGCCGATCTCAGAAGTGTAGATGTTGTAGGCCTACAGAGATGGGGACCCTGCACTGAGTCTGAGGAAGGCCATAGGTGGCAGGACCCACAAGGACTCATGGACCATACAAAGGGGTGCTCCATGAGAAATGAACCCAGCCAACTTAGAAGTTGCCAGACAGGCCAAATTAAATTTATTACAAAATTTTATGGTCGACCATGTCAAAAGTAGCACTGTCGCTATTAAATTTTATGCAAGCTGTGATTTACAATTATTATTCATTATTATTAGTTTTAATTTGCCTGCTTTAATGTGCATTCTCTTGTGTGACAAATTCTTTCACTTATTGCTGGTCAATAGATATGCACTGACATTGCAGCTTACAGCTGTTTGGCTCAGTGTGTTTCGGTTTTATGTGATAAGCTAAGAAAATATTTCACTAGGTTAGAGTAAAAATGCTGCTGTAAGGGGTGCTTGTTTTCATACGGATTTTCACAGTCTTTATGTTTCATGCTCTGGGCGACTGAGTGTTTCAGCAGACTTGCTTTTGATTATCTAGGATTCTTCTGTTGTGCACAGACGCCCCGAGTAAACAAGTTCTCATGCAATTATTATCTGTACACGATTTCTGATTCAATTAAGTTTCAATGAAGTAATTGTTCTTTTTTTCACCATTGTTTGGTGGTTTGATTGTGTTTGTAAGCATCCTCTGTGCTACTAATTTCCCCAATGCTACTACTACTACTGCTGCTGCTACTACTGCTATTAGTAATAATATAGTATGATTGGTAGGGTGCTGTAGGCATGCAGAGGCCGAAGAAAGAGCATAGTTTTAGTTTTAAAGGGTAGTTCTTCAGCTGTGAATTTATTCTCTCCACATATGGTGCATCCTTCGTGTGGTTGAGAAGACCAGTTCAACTGCGGGACCAGCAACAGAGAAGGAACATCACTCAACCTTATAGTTAATTGCTCAAACATATGTGTATGACAAGATCAATGCAGCATTCATGCACGAGCCTTTGATGGCACACTTCGGCAAGCACGCAGGATTTTTTTGCTGTTTCTGTATATATTAATTCGTCTGGTTGTACAGTGAGGTCTTTACCATGTGTAGTATATCAGGCAATCCAGTTGATGGTGTTTAGCAATTACCACGTGGAATTGATCCAGCTTCAGAAGTGCTGTTCTTCTTGGAGTGTTGTTAAATTGTAGACATTCTGTGATGTCGGTTGACGAGCGCTTTCATGACGTTTGACCTGAGTTGACCCATTCAATTGAGTGAATAACTTTGTCTGCTAATTGGTTTATTCCCTTGTATTGATTACCAATAACTCTAGTCTCCAGGCCTTTGTGTATATACATGTAATTGTGTTTTAGTATCATGTTCAGGATGATTTTCAATAGTGTAGGTAACTTTTGTCCCATTATGTCTCCATTATTCTGGGATTTAATTTGGCCGGAGGATGTTACTATTATCCAGCAAATGCAATGGATGTAAGGTTTTCTGCAAATTGATGTATTTATTGTGATTTTACGTATTACTTTTGACTTGAATGAGGTATTTCAACAGGATCCGGTTTGTCAATATCATAGGGTAGCGTTTGATATGGAGATTGGACTGATGGCTGTGCAACGTTGTTTGTGAATTTCTCCTAATGGAATATGTCCTAGAACACCGTTGGTTGTTCTAGTCATAGCGGTTTTTCTCTTTGTGGTCTAATTTTTCTTGAACACAGGATATCAGAAAAAAACAACTTTCTGGCCTTTTAAAAACCTGTTAATTGTTTGTTTCATTCAGAAACTGTTGAAACTGTTTCGTTTTGCAATAAAGCCAGAGATTGAGTGTTTTTGAAAGCTGTTTTAGTCATTTCATTAGTAGAAAGTGTAGTGAAGTCAAAGTTATAAACTTGCAGGGCTGCCGGCAGAAAGTTATTTCATGCTTTAAATATTATAGAGAGCAATTAGAGTTAGATTAACTGGGGCCTAACTTCAATGCAAACAGACTGTCTGAAATTAAAACAAGTTTATTTGCCATTTGCTTGAGCATCAAGCAAGTTATTTTAGTGAGAGGTCATCAAATTCGTCTCGAGTTTCTGTAAGCATATGTAACCTAGAGAGCATAATATTATTTAAACTGAACGGATATCCATAATATCCATCCTGCGGCTTCAGTCTTAGAGAACAGTTGCATCGTGTGGAAGAGCCGGTTTGGAGAACTTAACTTTGGCTGTGCTTTCTAATCTCTGAAAGGAAGAATTGAAAACCAAGTAGAAACTTTGGTACTTGGGGATTTGGGTTAGGGCCCAATTGATACTATGAATGAAAAATGTTTGTTTCCAGGTCTATTGTCTGGTCGGCAATCCGGATTTGGACTGGAGTCCACAGTTTAAGTGACCCTTCTTACATAATTAGTATTCATATAAGTTAAAAATAAAATACCTATAATTAAGCAATTAGAATACCTAAAAGGTTCCCATAAAGTATCTGATGATGTGTAAGAATCCGTTGCCATTGAAGTGCTCATACATTCACATAAAGCACGATTGGCCTAAACACCTCTTTTTATCCACGTTGTATACATAGCCTACGCGATGAGACTTAACCGTAGCAGTTGAAATCGAGGGCAAACTGTTTCTAGACGAACACAGTTGATATTCTTTTTAAATACATGCCTTAGATGGGAACCTGCCAGCATTTCCACGGTCATTAGATGGTACCCATGCGGTTATATATGGGTCTCATATATGGGAATTTGTTCCTATGTGGGATGCATATGGGCATGCTGGCAGGGGAGGCCTATCGTGCGACGGTAGAGCGGCGGAGGAAGGGTATAAGTGTCAGGACTGAGATGCAGACATTGGCTGCCGCAGTCAACCATAACGATGGAGCAAGTCTAAGCGATGATCTGGAATCGATTTGTGCCTTCTTATCCGGTGCCACAAGTTCTGAAACAATAGAACACATCTCGTGACATCGTCATCATCATCAGTCGCCAGGAGAAGATGCTGCTAGAAATTCCAAATCCTCGAAAGCCAAAGAGAAATAGTCCGTTTTGAACCTCTTTTTGAAGGAATTGAATTTGAGCTACGAACCCTATATGCCTAATGGCTGAAACAATGAAACTAAGTACAATAATGATGATGATAATGACGAGTATGCTACTGCTGCTGCTGAGGATTGATGATTAAGATGATGAAGCAAATGATGATGAAGATGATGATGAAGGTGATTAAGATGGCGATGAAGCAAATTATGACGATAATGATGAAGGTGAATAAGATGATGATGATGCTGATGATTATGATTATTATTATTATTATTATTATTATTATTATTATTATTATTATTATTATAATGATGACGATGATGATACTGATGATTGTGAAGAAGATGATGGTTAAGATTATGATGAAGATGATGATGATGAAGATGGTGCTGATGACAACGATGAAAACGCGAGGATGAGAGAAGTGAGGTTGTGCATATTATTCTTACTATACGTGATTATATTCTATTATTTCTATTCGGCCTGACCTGGTTTCATGAACTGGTAGAAGGCCTCGAACCCAGTGGCATCAAATGCTCCATTCGACTTGAAGGAGACGCGGAAGAAGCTTCCGTCTGACCTGACCTCCAGTCCACTTCGCAGGTGTTGGTGCTGGTCCTTACTTCCACACAGACGGTTCATCTTCCGATCAGGAACCTCAATGTTGAAGTTAGACAGCTCCACGAAGTCACTTTCTGTGTTGTCGTAACATCTGATACAATAACGCAACGCACAGCCTATTTCTGTTGACCATGAACTTGGCAGCATGCAGTCGTCTCCCTCACTACTCCCAAATTTTTACATAGGACTACATGATTTATGTCACACGCTTGTCTCCCGTTGACTCTCGTATTCAATACAAAATGCTGGTCTTAGCTCGACCCATGGCAGCTTGTCGTATGTTATCGGACACCCAGGGGCGTCAATTCCCCTTGAGTGATAGAGGCAAACCCTGGTCCCAATTCTCAGAAAGGCAAGATAATCCCCCTAAGATTAAAAAATATTGCCCCCTACCTGAAATTGGAGGCATCTGCCTCCGGACCACCCCCCTATCTGGACGTCCCTGCGGACACCTACGCACCTCGATAGTTGCCCTATTTTCTTGAAGTGATATCAATTTATTGAAATTAATGCATAATATGGAATAAACGGTATTTGGCACTCAGTGGAAGGAGTCTCTAGTATTATACCCGGATAGTCCTTAGTGTAAGTGTGTGTTAGTGTGTGCAGGTGTGTGAAAGAGAGAGCAAGAGAGTGAGAGAACGAACCAGAGAGACAGAGAGAGGGGGAGAGGGGAGACAGACAGACAGGCAGACAGACAGAGAGAGACACAGAGAGAGACATAGAGAGAGACACAGAGAGAGACATAGAGAGAGAGAGAGAGAGAGAGAAGAAAACAGAGCATTGAGAAAGGGACAGAGACATGCAGACAAAACAAACAGAAAACAGAGACAGATTATAAGACAGAGGCAAAGATATACAGAGACATCCACGGAAAGGCCCGTACGTACTGGCAGAATATGACAAGAGATAGTAACAATCGTACTGTGGTGGTATTCCTTCGACGTCGAAGTATGGGAACGTGATCTGTACGCGTTCCCCCTCATTCCCGTAGAACAGGTAATGACATTGCGTGTTGCACGGATAGAGACCAGGAAAGTTCGGTGACGTAAATGTTCCGTTCGATGCCTTCTTACTACGAAAAGTAAATCTACAAACTGAATAAAAACACAAGATTCTAATAATCCACAATCAATATCTACAATGTATACATGTATGATTAAATCCATCTGGCAACCGTTTCATCTGTGTTATCCTTCACTCACAATTGCTCAGCAACAGCGATTGATATTCAGTCATTAGTGGCTCAATAATGGCAACAAAAATAACAACTACAACAATAACTAAAACAACAATAATAATAATAATACCAATAATAATAATAATAATAATAATACCAATAATAATAATAATAATAATAATTATAATAATAATAATAATAATAATAATTATAATAATAATAATAATAATAATAATAATAATAATAATAACAATAATAATAATAATAATAATAATAATAACAATAATAATAATACTATTAATAATAATAATAATAAAAATAATAATAATAATAATAATAATTTCGCTTATAACTGGGGACAGAAGTCACAGGAGTGAAATGACTTTCCTTTCACCACCACGCCTGTTTGGGAGCGAAGTACCTCAGAGAAAAAAATAATAGTAATAATAATTATAATAATAATTGTTATAATAAAATAATGATAATGATGATACAAGTAATAAGAGATGGAGAAGAAGGATGAAGAAAAAGGAGGAAGGGGAAGAAGGAAAGGAATCGATGTCTATGTTTGGCACTTCACATGACTGAATGACGGCTTATACAAATATTGAAAGCCGTCAATTTAGACCTGTGTAGTTAGTCTGTTTTTGAGTCTGATCACAGTATGATGAGAAATTAATATGTCTCTGTGCCAAGCACTATAACAACAACAAATGATGATGATGACGGTAGTGATGATAATGCATCCATTAAGTACCATTGTCTAATGATCAATCATCAAAGATGTCTCTAAGTAATTATTTTTAATGAAGGACTTAATTGCGGTGTGATTCAATCACTATATAAATGAATCTTTTCTTATCGTTGTCGTCATTCGTATCGCTTACTTTATCTTCACTCTCTCACAACTCCGAGGATGTCTGTTTTGTAATTACTACTATGATTTATTCTGTGATTGTACTTTCTTTGATTGTTAATATCTGATGTTCCTGCAGTCCGTTGCAGGCGCTTCAATAAAGTAGGCCTACATACTTTCAATAGAAGGAGATTCCTACGCAATAACCATCTCAGTGAGGGGCTATAGCTCGAACCCATGGCCTACTCAGCGTGTTACAAGGCGGATGCTTGGACCAATCGGTTATCCGCAGTGCATTCAGCGCTATTGCTTCAGCGTCCATACATCTTGCTTAAGCATCGCCCGTAATGTAACGCATGTTGAATTGTCAGCGGCAGTTGAAGCGACGAAGCGTTGCCAGGAGAGGCAAATCGTAAGCCGTAAACGGTTCCCGGTTTCATGTTGGTCCGCATCGGGGACACCTGAGGAGCAGGCCTCGTCGGTTCCTAGGTGCTCCTTTTATGGTCGCCAGTGCTGCCTATTGATTGCGCCTGATCCTTCGTGGTCCATTATGTCTCCCTAGGGTTTTACTCCGTTGTGCAGTCGTCGTGTACGTAGAAATTGCGAGCGATTTTCCGGGCGAATGGAATTTACTTGGTAGACGCTGATCGGTCTGAGCGGATTGAGACGAGCAATCGGCTCATTGTTGATTCGAAAATGAGTTCGTAAATATATGCATATGCGACGGAGGAGGAGGAGGAGAAGGAGGGGAGGAGGAAGAGGATAGGGAGGAAGAGGAGGATTGCATGAGCAGCAGCAGTGGAGGCAGGAGAACGATGAGAATGATAAGAAGAAAAGGATAGAAGATGAATAGAAGAATGGAGAGAAGAGAGGGGAATTGGAACAGGAGGAGAAGGAGGAGAAAGGAAAAGAGAAGAAAACGAAGAAGGAGAAGGAGAATGCGGGGAAGGAGAAGAAGGGAAACGAGTAGGTTGCCTTCACTGATGGCATGCATGATCGCTTCAGATATCCATAGCAACATTAGTTACAGAATTAGAGATGGCTTCTGCATAATCATCATCATCATCATGACCATCATCAGCAGAAACAGTACGTAGCTTCGACCGTTGCAATCGAAAGGAGGACTGCTCGACAAGGCTTACCTGACAAGCCAAGCAAATCGGATAATGGTGCGTTAGGTCAGTGAAGCATTGCGGCAAATTGTCCTCCTAGAAATGTTGAAACGATGCGCAGATCTAGCGGTTGAAATGCTCACATCAACGTATTAAACCATCGAATACAGTTGCCCACTCATTCACATGGCATTTATATGTACAATCAGTCGTTAAATGAATTAGCCTATTTTTTAACGACTCTTTATACCTTCAAGGCAAAACATACTTTTGTCCATTCAAATTGGCTTACTATTAGTATTCATAGTAACTGGGTTTTTATTTGATGGCACGAGTTCTACGCTGATATTGGTTCACCTTAAATAGACACCGTCTACAAATTTATCTACATAATATTCCCGGAAGGAAGTGTTTCATATGACGTATTATGTCTCCTCGTATTTCTTCCTATTATAATAATTGTCTGTAAATTCGCGTCGTCCGTGAAAACAGCCAGTTGGGGGATTAATTGCTTGAAAACGATAGCAATATTTAGCACTCACGATGTTGTGAATCTTGTTCTCCTGATTTGATTCCAAAATCTGAAAATGAAGAAGAACGATACGATTAAGAAACACATGTAGAAAAGCTTTCATATACAGCTTATAGATCATATTGGATAGGAGTCTTTAATAGTAGACACAAATTAGGAAGAATTCGGCTTCTATTGCATGACAATGATTTTAACCAGGACAAACCAACATGGCCAAGATTTCGAAGCCTAACACCAATGCTGTTTCAAACGCATTGAATGTTACTGGGATTATTTCATGGAGCATAATTTTCTTTGTCAAACACTTGACGGGATTCTTTCAGCAAAATTGCTGAAGCATAGTTTCAGACTGACCTAAATCGGAAGCCTTTATTGTCTGGCGAGTGGTGACTAATGATGCAATGGCTGAAATAGGCCTTTATGAGAGATTATTATTATTATTATCTGTAGGGCATTCGGACGATGTGAGTCTGTCGTAGGCTACATGTATTATACAAGCTCTAGTTCAAATGCTTCACAATGACACCTTAAACATCTCACGTCTAGAACTGCATGTTAAGTCAATCCTCAGCAAAACTGCCGATTGATCTGTTTCCTGCACCCCCCTTATCTTACTCAGCGTCATGCCAGACATCCTCAGATAACATGTACTCAATCCGTTTTAAAAGACCGACTAGAAACCGTGTGCACAATGCACAACGGAAGGCGGTTCTCTGCGGCGGCGGCCACTCATTGATCGGAAGTTCGGAACTGGCTTTAATGAAGTTCGGAACTGGCTTTAATTAAATTCGTCTTAGATTTATGAGGTTCATTTAGGACCATTTTCAGTTGATGCATTGAAAAGATGCGCCTGGTGTATGGGATATATGTATATATATGTATATATATATATATATAGGGCGTATAATGATATCCGTATACCACAAGCATAGAGATTTGCGCTTCCAATATAGAAAAAGCGAATAGATGAATGTAGTGAAGAAGATGAAAGTTTAAAAAAATAAAAACATGTGTTACAATTTCAAATTTTAAAGCGCTAGTCACGAGTCCACTTCAGGGCACCAGCTTATTCACAAGCGCTGCATCAGAGATTCACAACACGGATCGTGCACATTTGGGTCTCTCCCGAGACTGTCACTGTTTATTGACAATCAGCAAATTTGAAATTTACAACTTGTCAGCGCCATCGATTGGTACTTTTTCGTTGTAGAGTGGCGCTAAGTAAATACAACTTATAATATCAATGGGCTTTAATTATACGACAATTACGCAATTTCATGTATAGACGTAGAGATGAGAGAGTGGAGAGAGGGTGGTATGTATTATATACCAGTGACGAAGCTGAAGTTGGCTCTGAATCCCTTGGCATCTTTGGCGAAGCTGTGGCTGCTGAAGACGACGTCCATCCTCTGAGCGTTGCTCATTAGCTGCGGAGGTTGCTTGGTGCCACAGTAGACGCCAATCTCTCTCGGTCGACCATCAACGAAGATGCTCACAGTCACCGAATCAAAGCCTTCGCATCTGAACACACACACACACACGGAGGCAGATGCACACATACGCTGGAGCATCAA
Organism: Bimastos eiseni; assembly: GCA_959347315.1. Classification (NCBI taxonomy): domain Eukaryota; kingdom Metazoa; phylum Annelida; class Clitellata; order Crassiclitellata; family Lumbricidae; genus Bimastos; species Bimastos eiseni. The sequence continues at coordinate 10,533,552 of OY365806.1, read as the reverse complement.
CAGACGAACAAACGAACGGACGTACACATATAGTAACGCTCAGTCATAAACAATCATTGAAAATACAAACAGATACATATACGTACACACAGGGGCAAACATATACAGAAACAGAGACAAGGACAAGGACAATGTCATAGAGGCACAAGGACACAGGGAAGAGGATATTCAAAAGCAAGAAGAGACAGATTAACAGAGACACAGACATATGTGCAGAGACTTACAGAAACAGGCAGGCATACATGCACGGATATAGCGACTTAGAAATAGGGATACCAACCGACCGACCTAAAGGCAAAGACTGACAGACAACGTCATACACATACTGTATACATATACACAAGCATGCATACACAGACATACAGGCACATACATAAGTATACAAACACACAAAGGACGCAAGGATATGAATAAAACTCATATAAGTATGCAGGCATAGAAACACAGGCATGCAGAACACGGAAAGAGACACATCTACACACACACACACACACACACACACACACACACATGCACGAAAATGCAATCAAATTTCGTTTCGTGGAAACGATGTGTGACGTTTCGCTGCGATCGAAATCATTTCATATAATGAGACGTAATGCGTTCTGTCACAATGTGATCTGATGCAACGACAGTCTGCGATTTTTAACGCAGAACATAACGTAAGGTATGGTGGTTAACGTAATTTAAATGGCATTTATGCAGCGCCTTTTGATGAAAATCCTTCGACTGTCCTCGACAGCAATAACCGATGATCGATCAAAATGGTTTTCAGTTTCTGACTAAAGTGACGGCGCTAGATAAATGAAGAAGATATCGCGTAATTCTAAGTTACTTGGTAAACTGATACATTGACTTTCCTTCAGACAGACAGACAGACAGACAGACAGACAGACACACGAATGCATACACAAATACATACATGCAAACTAACATATATATTATACATATAAAAATACAGACATGCATGTATGCATACATGTATTCAAAAGTTATATAGCGCCCTCGAAGGATAACTCCTTAAAGCGTTCCCAACTCCAGCCCGAAAAAAAGTAAGTTTTGAAATGGCGTTAATATGTAACACATGACGATTTATGGAACAGGCATAACTCCGGAGAAAGGCCATTCTAAAGTCTCTAAACCCTATGACCTACCACAGAGAATGAGCGGCTTTAATTAGCTGATGTAAGGCAAATGGAACAACAAGCATGAAGAGAGCGACTACACCAGGCCTTCAATACTGGCTGATAAAGGTCTGTTAGGTACATGTTGGTTGGTGACAGGTCAAACTGGAACCGCCAGACCAGAGTGACAGCTCCATACTGAATGCTCCATCGGATCGGAAGTCAATGCGGAACACACAGCATTATATCCTGTGACATGATCCCATTTTCGTATTTAACCAATAATGCGCGCTGCAGTTCGCAGTACACGATCAAGACAAGACAACCTCATAGCCAGCAGACCAGACTAGAGAAAAAATATAAATGTATGTATTGTATGTAAATATTTATGTATATATATATATGTATATATAATATATATTATACATACGTCGACACACGAGCGCATGTATGCGTAGGTTCCTACTCTGGACGGTCGTCCGTCGGTGCTCTACCATCCATCGACCGAAATACCACATCCTTCACCAGACATTGGTCTAATGGTCTTCCCTTTTCCAGATATGACCGAATAGGTTTGGTTTCCCTCCATGATGCGTTGTACGATGCTTATTTGTTGCCTACTTTCTTTCTGATCTACTCGTTTGATATTCTCTGTTTTCAATCTATTCCTACAATTGGTCTGTAGCTTGTCATCTCAGAAGCCAACAGTTCATCCTTATCCCGTCTTCTGAGCGCTCACCTACACGTATTTTCTTCATCACTTCCAGAAAGCTCCTGCCTACCAAGTGTTGGCCAACTTACCATTATAATTGATGGAGTATAATGCATTCTTAAAGTCTATGATTATTTGAGCTTCAATTGCTCTTTCAGCTTCTGAAGAAAGATGTTTTCCCCATATGATCTACAGGGCTGTTAGTATCGCGACAGAGTATCGCAATGCTTGTATCGCCGGTATCTTTTGAATATCGCAGCGACCATCGAGATAGTTTTATTTTGCAGGTATCGCCTGTGTATCGCGATATATTGTAGCCCGTCAGCGATATATGATACCAATACTTGGAGGCACGGGAGGATGAGAGTAATGGAGGCAAGGGAGGATGAGTGTATTGCAGGTACGGGAGAATGAGTGTATTGGAGGCACGGAAGGATGAGATTATTGCAGGTACGGGAGGTTTAGAGTATTGGAGGTACGGGAGGATGAGGGTATTGCAGGTACGGGAGGTTTAGAGTATTGGAGGTACGGGAGGATGAGAGTATTGCAGGTACGGGAGGATGAGTGTATTGGAGGCACGGGAGGATGAGTGTATTGGAGGTACGGGAGGGTGAGAGTATTGAAGGATCGAATTCAGCACGCATATTGAAAAATATTTCGGTAAAAGCATTGGCATTGGAAGGCTTATTGCAATACTTTACAAAAAAGTATTGGTATTGATATCGTGATACTCTTTATTAAGAAGTATTGTTATTGCAATTCTTTTCCAGCATTGTTAACAGCCTTGCAATATTTCGTCAGATCTTACGTAGTCTTCAACTCGTGCGGGTCAACTCATGTGTTGGTTGGAGGGATAGACTGAACGAAACTAAGTCCTATAATTACCTCTCTCAAAAGCGCTTTGAGCATGTCTTCTTAACTTAGCATTACCCACAGCTATTGGTCAAAATGACGCGTTAAAAAGACTCCGATTAAAATTGTCTAATGGCGTTGCCCTAGTCAATAAATAATTATCCTACTATTGAGAATTAGTAGTTATAAGCTCAAACTATAGCATTATAAGGAACCGAAGATCCATAAATTTCGACTCATTAGCTCGACACGTAGCTTACTTTCAACGACCCATTGATGAAGGTAAAAGAAAACGTCAACTGATTAATTGGAGCATCTCTAAGTTTCCCGATATGGGTGCTATATAAATTTTTGGAGTATTAGGTAACTGCTTCATGATGATGGTATATGAGTCTGGTGTTCTTGTAAGCAAGTGATTAGCGCACTTTAACAGAGGTTGAGTTCAAACCTGGTAAAGTCAATTCACTTAGTACATTACAAGCCAAAGCATTAAATCATTGTATCCGGCCAGAGTGCAGTCTGTACCCAATCATCGTTACGCAGTGTTACGTATATATTGTAGACTTAATAGCGTGGACTTAGCGAACCAATTCGTAACGCTTTCCCTGAGTAATTTTCTATAAGTTAGATGTCACAATAAACAGATGAATTATTCCATGGCTAAAGGACTGAATGGCTAAAGGACTATATGGCTAAAAAACTAAAAGGCTAGAATGCTAAAATGGCTGAAAGACTAAATGACCAATTAATCATTTAATGGTTTCATTGAAAGGCGTCTCACTCGGTCTGTGTTGCGTCTTCGTGAGCTCTGTTTAGTTCAAATTCGATGAACGCAATCTGAATCCGTTCGTTCTCCTGAGCCTGAAACACGTGTCGTATCGTGACGTCATTTGCGTAAGCGTTCGGGTACTGGTCGTGTGAGCTGAACGTACCCGTCTTGCTTTCCGTACTCCTGTAGTGGTACTCGAATTCAGAGGCTGTTTGTTAAACAACCATTAATTTTATAAGCTCTTAGGCATACACACTTAAAGGCGAAACAAACAGTCGATTTGGAGGTAAAATGTAATGAAATGTTAACAACACACAACCTGCAAATTTAAACGCAATTCAGTTGCACCATGAACTGGAAAATGCATTTCGTAGATGCGTACTTGCTCTGAATGATTCCCACTAGTAATGCACACGACCTCAATCTAGGATCGCCTATTATTTTGTAGGCTTCGAGCAAATCATTGCAAATTTCATGGCTCGCTATTAGACATGTAACTTGCTAGCTAAATGATTAAATAGATATGAATGCATTAATAAAGGAATAGATAAATGGATGAATGAATGAATGAATGAATGACTGCAAAAATGAATGAACAAGCGAATGAATTATTGAATCAATGAATGAACGAACGAACGAATGAATGAATGAATGAATGAATGAATGAATGAATGACTGCATTTATGAACAAATGAATAACCGAAGGCAGTGTAGGAACCGACTGATCAAGTAGAAGTAAGATATTATTAACCTGAGGCTTTCGTCATTAGTTCTGGTGAGTCACCTGGATGGACAACATCGAAATCTTAAACGAATAGAAAACATTAATTCAGTTAATTAGTTGCATTGTTGTTGCCGTTTAAATACGTTGTGTCAAAACAAAAACTATAATCAACGTCAATTCGTAATCGAAGACTCATATAACTTCTAAAAAAGCGCCACTCAAAAGGCACGCGTGGGGCATCAGCTTATTTACGAGCGTTGACTTTTGATAGCCCACGCAGAGACCTATGATGCAATATGTAATTTATAACATTGCGCATGTTCTTTCGCATATTTGTAAGGCTTATGTGAAAGCTCCTCATATATCAGCTGCGTAATAACTGATCGGTACCCTTTGGTAATATATTCCGCTTTAAGACACGAATTCGATGACGAATAACACGGATTCCAAATACGGGATTGACAATCATGTGACTGATTTTCAGACCGTGAGGAAAACTGTTGCCTGGAATTGGGGGATGTAGGCCTAGGGGGAGGCAGTTTATGGTTGATGTGAAATTAATAACAGCAGAAGAGAAATTAATATGAGACATCTGCAGCCGTTTGTGGCCTGTATTCATATACCGAGATACGTGTTGAACTTGTTGGTGTAGGTCCTATATTGATCGGTCAATTAGGCCTGCTAGATCGCTCCCTCAATCGATCGATTATAGTCAGTCAGAGAGTCAGTTATTCAATCAATCAGTCCGTTAGTCAAGTATTCAACAATTCAACAATCAGTCAGTTAATCAATGAGAAATAGAGCGTGTTTGATTTATATGAAATAGGTATGCAGGTAGAATCTGTTTATGAAGAGGAAGGATTCTGTGCCGAGAAGCATGAACATAGAATTAACAACTTAGACCGGTCAGTAGGCCCCACTAGACCTTAAAGTCATGATTTTAATATTTCGAATGCTGCTATATTCACAGCAAAGATACTATGAACAAATTGAAAGAATTGAAAAATGTCTCTGTTTTAATAATCAACGAAGCAAAAATTTGCCAAAACAAATTTGTGTAAGATTATAATCAAACTTTGCACATGCACTGTTGACCTAGCGGTTCAGACACTGGCGTCCATTTCATCCATAGGCCTACATGTCCTTCAGATTATAAGCCCATTGGTATATAATATAGATCTATAGATGTATATGTGCGTTTATAATATATACCTATAGATATATTTATAAACGTCAAAGTATTAAAATCACACCTTAGTAGATCTTCTGATAACTATGACTCACTACTTTGGTGATATACCTTAAAGAGATAACTGACTTAGTGTTATAGGCCTACTTTAAAGAGGCTCGATTAGTGGTCTGACACATCCATAACATACGAAATGTAGTGTTTCTCAATAATTTTTAACGGCAAAATTTATACCAAAATATATAAATATTTAAGTAAATATTCCGATACATTCACGGATGAATATTCAGTTATACTTGTGCAGAGGGTATAAAGAGCGATTGTAGCGTTATAGAGATGCGCGCAAATCCTTAAAGATTTGACTTTGTGAACCTTAAAGAATGCCAACGGCGACTGAATGGCTCTTATTTAAGATCCGACGAAGCACTGTCTTTACATATTCCGTTACTGTTTCATCCTGTGTTTCAGAATCAATCATCAAAACTCAACATTATACTGCGCGCTGATAATATTATAAGTCCACTTGTGTATCGTGTAGTCCTCAGCCTGCCCTTCTTCGGTCGGTTACTCAGTCGACATACCATCATACTCTCGTCTCGATTAGTTAAGACGATATACGGAGTCGTCGTTCGACTCCAGGGAAATTAAGTTGAAGGGAGGAAGTGGAAGGGAATTGGTTATAAATGGGACGAACTCCGGGGAAATAACAAAGAAATGATGCCAGAAATCTTGATGACTCGAATTACGCTACGGATATCCATTTGTTATGCGGTCCGAAAGATTTGTGAGGCTTCTGCATGACAGACAACAATCTTCGTATGGGCTTTCAGACGATAGACGATGTCTTGTGCACCGTACGCTGACACCGCGTCAGACCCTCTGGTTATCATCCCCACGCTACACTCACCCACCCGTCCACACATACGCAAACACACACCTAGGTCTACACTATACGCCAACGCACGCCTACACATATCACAAACACATAAAGAAACACGCGCGCACTCGCACGCACATGGATATGAATATATGAATTATATATCAACACGAAACATATAAGTATAGAGATCATACATGTATAGAAACTAGCTGTTAACCCGTGAAGAATCACGGGTCGGAAAATTTAATAGTTCACGAACAACCCGTTTCCTCCCATTGCACAGAAAGGCTGCTACAACTTGCGCCCCGAAGGCAACGAAATTCAGCGGTTTACTCGTGAAACGCCCTCTGAACAACATTGTTTACACCACCCTTATAATCAGTAACGGCGATTCAACCGATTCAAAATCGAGTTTCTTTCCAATAAGTGTGCATTTCATGTTAATAACTGCAAATATACTTACATTACATGATGTTTTTAATTTTAATAACTGCAAATATAGTAACAGAGACGTGAATAAAACTTATTTGAAACTCGAATCTGACCTACTCAGATACGATATATAACTTATTAATTCGTAAACAATAGCCTATGTAGATCAGCAGCAGCGCTTGCGCTCTGTCCAATCACGCGCCTTGAATATGACAGAAACACGTAGGTCAGGTGATTTAGGTAATTGTATAGATAGATATGTCTATTCTCCGAACACATATTTAATAATGTGTGTGTTAATTATTTTTATAGGGTCTACACTTATATAATCTGTGTTAAGTTTTCATTCATCACTGCCTGGGGAACCCGGCGTTGCACTGGTTGAGACAGATTTTTGGGCTATGTATGTAAATAGATAGTGTTTATATACATTATGTATAGACACTGACGCGTACACCGTGCATACCCACCAACGATGGCCAACTACTGTACATTGTATACTCTACGTGCTATCTGTACGATATCTCCCAAATCGTCCATTCATTCATGACGGTGTAAAAGAAGAACAGGTGTGGCAGACAGATATCACGTGCACATCTGCGGCTGGTGTTTCGTCGACACGGTCCTGGCGACTGAGAAGGAAACTTTCCTTCGGGGGTCCTGAGACATGTTTTTGGCCCTGCCCTAGAGACTAGGAAGAAGGCGCCACGGGTTCACGAACCCCTCGACTGCGTGCCCCAGGTGTTCCCCGAGCCAACGGAGAAGATTTCGAGTGAATAGCTCTGAAACTGTGCCAATGCACAGCCGGATTGACATACAGATGCACAGAATCTTGTCTTTATAGAAATGACAATTAGGTCCACTTAGGGTTTCCAAGCGTCCATTCCGGAATCGACCAAGGCCGCCCCGTGTCTCGGTCAATGCTTACTTTGTCCCGAAATCCCAGAAATAGGTAGATAACTACAATAGATAAAACGATCCACGACATCATCCAAATTCAAGCAATATGAACAATGCTGCATAAGGCGTACAACATTCTTAATTCTCAATTGTCAAATTCATTATATGATCATAACTGTTTCAACTAATCCACTTTCGTATAAGGACTCAATTGTCTCGGAGTCTCGAACATCATTCGACATTCATAATTTCATAAGCCTAGCTGAATGCGGTAAACTTCGCGGGTCTGGAGATGAACTGCAAAAATCATTCATATTAGAGGGAACTGGTAGATAGCCTATGTCCCGGAATGGCTTTGTTCAGAGTTGGCATTATGAATCGTGGAATGTGAGAACGACACCGACAACAATAACACCAGCGACGAAAAGATAAGACAACAATGGCACAGAAGACAATTCCTTCCTCTTCTGCTGTTGATGACAGACGAACGAAAAACATAGGAAATAATACGATTATTGCCTTTTGGCAGTCTGCCATGTCATTATTCTACTTTAGTTTCGATTATTTCGACCTCTTCAATTGTTTTTCATTTCCTTTTCCCTTTACGCAATTATTTGTGTTTGCATTTGTTCATTTGACAATGGACTACGTTACTTCCTATTTTAAGCATTTTGATCTCTGAAGTTAAGTTTGTCCGCCGAGGCGTGGAATTTCTTGGGAAGTTCCCAAACTGTCCCACACTTAGACGGGCATAATTAACTTCAGAGATCAAAATGCTTTTGGCTTAGCAACAGCAGTTCTGTTATATTGATCAGGAGAGTCACCGCTTTATACCTGAAACTGTAAATATCCCCTTAATCGAACTAACTATGTTTGTTGCTTTTTGATGTTTGTTGCTTTTTGATGTTTGTTGCTTTTTGATGTTTGTTGCTTTTTGATGTGTGTTGCTTTTTGATGTTTGTTGCTTCTTGTCGATCAATGTTCTCGTTTTTACTGCAGCACAAACGCGGAAGCCCTGGAGTCCAATTCGATCAATGACAGCGTATTGTGTTAAATATCCAAGTGTTCATTTCCTGAATCGACCGACAGATTTTGAAGTCGAGTTTGGGCTGAGTAGGTACTCAATGTCAGCGCTATGTGGCTTGGCATCGTGAAGACGAGTCCGAAGACGGGCTGAGACCGTTTATGTGTGTATCAGTTGATGCAAGAAAGTGAACTATTTGTGCTAGAGTCATTTGCAGGAGAATTTAAATATTTTTTAATTTCAAGTACGGGATCTGCCAAAACTTCAGAGATAGCTCAGACAAAGCCAGGTCAGGACATGCATGTAGCATGATGTGAACTATTTCAAATTTGCCGAAGGTTAAAGAGTGACAAAGGACATATCGCATTACTCATTAGTCCAGCATCAACAACATCAATGTCAACGCCTTGATTTTGTTGATGCTGAAGGAACTCATAAAGGAGAGATGACCACTCACTTCTTTACAAACATCGCTGACATCTCTGCAATATGAAACGAACTGGAGCCTGGTGATTCTCTTTTTCGGCGTTTCTTTGTTCGTCGTGGTGACAATCTTAGAGAGCGTTCCATCTCGTTTAAATTAAAGTAATAATATTTAGACATAAGGCCTAACTGCTATATTTATTACTGTTTTATACAGACGATTTATATTCACTTGTAGTCTGAAATCTGAATCACCTTCGTCGCTTTCCATCCAGCTTTGGCGAATAGCGAATATGTAAAGTTTAACCTCAGTTAAATAATATGGATGAACCGAGTTTGAAATTTTGCTGAGTCGGAGTTTAGATAATTAAAAAGTCTCATTCTCTCGATTTTTAGTTTGGCAGTTTACAGAACTTTTATGTTTGTTAGTTTTGCGGCTTTTGCCTTAGTTTACACTAGGCATTAGGCACAGTGTTTGAAATCAACTTGTAAGTAATAATAGTAACAGTATTGTGTTATAGTTAGGTCATATAGTTAGGTCGATTGTCGTTTTATAAATAAAGATCCGATTTTCGTTTTCAAAACAGGAAATTGGAAAGATTAAAACTCTGACCCATTGCTTCTCCGAATCCGAGTTTGTGCCGAGTACCATGAAACTCGGGCGAAGCCAAGTTCCGAACCGAGTTTCGGTTATCCCTATTAAACAAATATGTGATAGTAATAGCAATTTCAGGCACCTCACTTAGTCCTTAGAGTTTTGGCCATTTATGAATCGTCTTTGAACAGTTATGATTAATGATGCCATAGACTATTGGTGAAATATTATTACGCATGAAATCATAGCCAAAAATTTGGCGAACTCATTGTTTTAAATCAATTAAATGTCAAATCATACGAGTTTAAGGCCAATAGATTTTTCTGGAGCCGATGGGGTACAACCTCATACAACCCCTTATTTTTCGTCCCTCATGTGCAGTTGAACCAAATCCTTAGACTAGAATGATCCCTGCAAATTGTATATATATTATATATATTAAATATATATGATGTATACATTCAAATAATGATGTTTGTGTGCCATAGGCTGATCGTTGATATTTCCTACTCAGCTTTCACATCAGTCTATTCTATAGCACTACAATCTCGTCCATCTGTCTCAACCACTTTTGCTGCTCTTCCTGATGACACCAGCAACCCCAATGCACTGGCATCAGCAGCACCTGCGGCATCTGCAGCAACAGCAGCAACAGCAGCAACAACAGCAACAACAGCAGCAGCCCGGTGCTAACTAAATGAGCGTGCGTCATCATCGTCATGATCAACATCGTCGTCGTCCTGATAGTAAATAATTATCGTATCGGAGCAGCTGAGCGATCGAGCGCTGGGTGTCTGCGGTCGAAGGGGGGAGACGCCAGAGAACGTTTAGTCGGCCATTTGTTATGGCAGAGAGAACGAAGGAAACAGGTAGACGGAGAAGGACGAGAAGATGGAGGAAGAGAAGGAAGAGGAAGAGGAAGAAAAGGCGGCAGAAGAAGAGAGCTTTGGCTGCCGTGTAGACTGTGCAGCGCTATTTAAAATTGCGCAATGAATGCGTGAGGGACAGAAGGCAGGCAGAGGGATAGAAAGATGGACGTTGGGAAGGCAGCAAGGAAGAATAGAAGGAACAAGGACGGATAGATGGATGGATGAAGGAAGAGGGGAAAGAAGGTAGGCAGAGAAAACGAGTGAGGAATAGAAATAAGGCAAGTTGGAAGGAAGGAAGTAAAGAAAGAAGTAGGAATGTAGATATATATACGCGACTCATCATTACTTATAAAAAGCAACAACTTTGGTGTTTGATGCATAAAGGGATGAATAGATTACACTGAAAACAAAGCCGCAGTCAAGTCAAGGATCAAAAGGTCAGAAAGGTTAAGGAAGGAAGGAAGGATAGGTAAGAAAGGATACAGGACGAAACGAAGAGGATAATTAGTAGTAGATACAGTGGGACGATGTAGGGGAAAGGGAGAAAGAGAGACTTGAGGAGGAATACGTAGATGATGGGTTACATGCAGAAGAGACGTTCACCGCAAGCGGTGGCTATTATGCAACGTATCTCTCTTCCGCCTCAACTCATCACATCTACGATTAATTACTTTCGCCCGTACCTACACCGTTCTTCATCCACAAAACTTTCGTACAATTACGAATGCCCCCATCCGACCTGTACCCTGTCTTCGTCCATCGGTCCAAAGCTTCGTTCTTGAGGCACCAACGAATACTCACTGAACAGCGGATGGTTACCTCCGTCCGCTTCGGTTACTTCCGGTGTGTACCGTATCACGCAGACGTTGCCTCTACAATGGTGGCGTTCGTGTATACATGCAGAGCGTGCGACATATTTTGCCTCCAACCGATACTTCGTTTATGGTCCATATCACCGATTTATAGTTATTATAATACTGGATCGTTATCATCCTATTCGACTTCACCACTGCTCGTGGTATGGCAATGCCAGTCCCGAACCTAGAGAAAGGAGAAGGGCGACGATGATAATCATCTCTGTTTTGAAAAAGTGTAGTTAAACAGCAATTCTAGGACTGACATGCAAGTTCAGGGTCAGGTTTCCCTACACAATAGCAACATTCAGGAACAGCCTTACATAACAACAGATTAGGCCTAATTAATTTCGATATTCTCAGTTCACCAGTTCACATTGATATTAGTTCTTGGATGGGTATGTTACTACGAATAGTCTTTTTGTCGGCGCTGTATAAATTTTTACAACTATGCAATTGTTGAAGGAAATCAGAATAGAAAGAAACCTTAACGAGGTGAACGGATGAAGTAAAGATGGTCGGCACAATTCAGAGAACAAGTCTGGCATTCTTTCCAGTTTGACCGAAACAGCCTGGCTGAAAGTCATCATGACAAACAACTGTTTCTTTGATGGTACAACTCTTATTCGATGTACATTAATTATATGACAGCTGTTTCATAACTTCCGGTCGTGATTGTTGACATGTCGGCATTCATTTTATTCACTCTATTCATTCACATTTAAATAGACTCCCGCTCAAAGAGCAATAAAATGATCAGTAGGCTATATATAGGCCTACTCAAGAATGAACCAACTGTGGTGCTCATTTAATTTGCTGATTACAGCAATTAATAACCGCGCAGCAAGACATCTTCGGTCAACAATTGATGTCAACAACACTAAGAGTGGCAAGATGGCAGTTCGTTGACCTTACGCCTCAGCTCTTAGCGCGATCTAGTCTAATATAGATCGGGGGTCCGTATAAGGGGCTGCGGAACCGGAAATTAATCACCAATAACCCGGAGGTGACGCGGTGACAGATGGTAGTGATTAAAAGAATAAATTAGAGTCTGGCGAGATTATTGACAATGAACGCGGCTTCGACCGCATAGAAACGACGTTAGAAGCATCGAGATCGTATGCAATGGCCTGGGGTTGCCGCAGAAACCAAATATTTATGGCTTATGTACGAATTGTGCGGGACTTAGTCAATTGTTTCGTGATCATAATTAGCTGCATGCTAATGAGGTTGTCACTAGGATTTATGTCAGTACAGGATGAGAAATGTATAAATATTCTGCTATGAACTGGCTGACTTCTGATGAAGATCGCCGAATCAATCTGAGGTGGAGTGAGTGAAGGTGTTTGTATGGGTACACTCAGTCTATAGTCTGGACAGTTTCTATATACCACTGAATTTAAAAAGATCTCAATATTTGATTCAGTTGGAATAAGGTATTTTAATTGTCGTCTTAATTTTGAGTTTAGGGTTTGACGTTGTATCGATGCTCAAGAGTTGTTGAAACCTTTCCTAAACGCGGTCGTGCGTCATTCCACAGCAATTAAGACGATCTACGACTGGTTCTTGAGCCAGTTGATGATCCTGTTCTTCGGATGCCACGTGTGGGTCACTGAAGTGGTTTGGGACGGACTGCGCCAGGATCAGCACTGAGGAACTGATTTTTAATTAAGGACACCCGTCGGCGTGGGGACCACTTGAACCTAGGTCATGCCCCCACCTGTTCCCGCATTGATTGATGTAACCATGAGCCTCAACGCCATGTCCATGCTGAACATCGTGTCAAAGCCTCTGTTAGTTCTCCACTGTGACATTTCCCTTCTGTTCTTAGCCTATTACTCGTGCTCAGATCTTATTGGGGCACTGCTGTTTCTGATAGTTCCCTTAATAAAGATTTTCATTTTCCGAAAAGTTCTTCACACTAGGAGCGCCTATAACTATATGATTATAAGCGCTTAACAAGTCCGTAATAGAGTTGAATAGAAATTAATACCTACATTACATGTACACACATAAGTAATTATATGATAATACGTTAGGTATATATAAATACATTCATGCATGCATACATACGTACGTACGTACGTACGTACATACATGCATGCACACATGCACACATATGTACATAGGCTTACTTGTACAATCGTAGATTGAATCAGAATTAACCAAGCAGCGTCGTTGAGATTTATATAGCTCCTAAATTCATATACGATATTGATCGATGGCATTCCTCGTCAAACGCTTTTCTCTGATCAGAGACTTTTGCTCCAATGGTCAATCGACGCATCAATGGCGTTTTGATCGATTATGCTACGAGTTTGTGGCTCAGGATCGATACACGTCATGACGATGGCCATACGTTACAGGGTCGGAGGAGGGGCGTGGTGCCTGCATCGGCATATCCTACGGTCCAAGGGGACTTGGCCAGATCATCACCATCGACTGGAAAAAGTTCCGGTACGCTTAAGGTTATAAGGTTC
>OY365806.1:10289896-10519525 GCA_959347315.1 Bimastos eiseni | reverse complement strand
CTCACATCCTGTTTCACCCGGTCTTCTGATTAAGAGAATCCCAAAAGCAGCAAGGCCATCTTGTGCTGCTCTCCTGGCCGATATAATCCAAGCAATTGTAAGAGAACCAAATTGCGTTGCAAAATGGTTCGATTTGCTGGCCTTCGGTGGAACTGTACTAGTGAAGCCAAGAAGAGGTGGACGAAAGCACAACATGACCAAGATGATTTTGTCCCGCATTACTGAATGGGGACTGCAGGGACCAGACCAGTCGACTAACGATGAATTGCCACTGACGTCAAGTCGTAAGCTCAAGTCCGCTAAATGCGACCACGCCAGGTATTTAGCCTCAACAGTTGCAAGCAAGCTGGAGGAAGGCAATTTCAAGGCAGCCATCCGTCTCATCTGCAGCGAGGATAAACCGGCACTGGACACACCTGAAACTCTGGCCGCGCTTAAGAAAAAGCACCCGCCTGCACCAGTGGACAGGAGAACCCCATGTGATCCAGACAGTTCCGATCGCTTCATCCCGCTTCAAGTTTCCAAAGAAGATGTCGCCAGGGCAATCTCCTCTTTCCCTGCGGGTTCGGCTGGTGGTCCAGATGGCATTACTCCACAACACTTGAAGAATCTGATGGCTAATGGAGTAGATGACAACATCGGGCAACATCTATCTGACCTTGTCAATCTGTTCCTAAAGGGAGGTCTATCCGAAGAGGTGAATGAGGTCATCTATGGGGCAAACCTTTTAGCCCTGAGCAAGAAGGACGGAGGCATAAGACCGATCGCCGTGGGCTACACATGGCGTCGTCTGGCGGCAAAGTGCGCTAATTCGCATGCGGTAACAAGGCTGTCTCAACTGCTCGCCCCCATTCAGCTTGGGGTAGGCATTCCAGGAGGCGCTGAGGCAGCTGTCCATGCGACACGTCGCTGGATTTCCACAATGCCTGAGGACAGCGTTCTAGTGAAGCTCGACTTCGCCAATGCCTTTAACACTCTGCGCAGAGATTGTCTTCTAGAGGCAGTTGCTAGAGAGATCCCAGAGCTCTACCACTTTGCTCACGCTGCCTATTCAAACCGTCCACTGTTGCGCTATGGTTCAAACACAATTCGATCCGAAGAAGGAACGCAGCAAGGCGATCCTTTGGGACCTCTGGAATTCTGTCTTGTGCTGCAACCGATTCTGATGAAGCTTCGTTCGGATCTGCGTATCGGATATCTGGATGACCTGACATTGGGAGGTAACAAGGAAACAGTGGCCGACGACGTTCAATTAATCGAGCAGGAATCAAAGAATCTGGGATTGCTATTGAACCGCAGCAAATGCGAAATCGCGTGTCACAACACCCAGATGCCGAACAATGACCCTGCGTTCCAAGAGTTCACGAGCATAGCCCTCGAGGACATGACCTTGTTGGGTGCACCTCTAATTTCAGGTCCAGCTGTGAACATGGTCGTTAATTCAAAGGCCAATGACCTCGAGAGGGCAATCGGAAGATTGTCCTTGCTTTATACACATGACGCTCTGGTTCTGCTGAGAAACAGTCTAAGTGTACCGAAGCTCTTGTACAGTCTGCGCACAGCCGTCTGCGCTGATTGCCCGGGCTTGGCTCGGTTTGATCAACTGCTGAGAGAAGGACTGTCAACCATTTTAAATGTGGACCTTGACGATGACCGCTGGCTCCAGGCTTCTTTGCCGGTGAGAGATGGTGGTCTGGGAGTTCGTTGTGCATCTACGCTGGCACTTTCTGCCTTTCTGGCTTCTGCTGCTAGTACAAGCGAACTCCAGGCATGCATCCTACCAACAGAGTCTGCTGAGGAACCATATGAACTTGCGAGTTCAGCACTCAACGCTTGGAAGACCCTGACAGATGCAGAACCACCAACAGGAGCAGCAAGTTATCGCCAGAAAGAATGGGACCTCCGATTCACAGACAAGGCATGGAAAGGTCTGCTGGATTCCAATAACAATCCATGCGACCGTGCTCGCCTGCTGGCCTCACGAGCACCTCATTCTGGAGACTGGATGCTAGCGCCCCCTGTGACTGCCCTAGGCCTGCGCCTCTCAAACGAGGATGTACGACTGGCAGCCGGGTTGAGGCTAGGAACGAGGCTCTGCGAGCCACATTTGTGTCACCAATGTCAAGAGAGCGTCGACGCAAAAGGGCTCCATGGACTAATTTGTAGAAGAGGCAGCGGAAAACATCAACGACACAGCATGTTGAACGATGTCATCTGGAGAGCTCTTGGCAGGGCGAAGATTCCAGCGCAAAAGGAACCTCTCGGCTTGCTAAGGGAAGATGGAAAGCGACCGGACGGCGTCACGCTCATTCCTTGGACACGTGGTCGATGTCTGGCATGGGATGTGACAGTGCCCGACACCTACGCCAAGTCACATCTTGTCGACACATCTATCAGAGCTGGCGAAGCAGCCGAACGCGCAGCTAAGACGAAGAGGGCCAAGTATTCCACCATAACCAACACCCACGACTTCGTAGCCCTCTCCTTGGAATCCGGCGGCGCTTGGAGCAGTGAAGGACTGGAGTTCATCTCAGAGTTGGGTAGTCGAACGAGTGCTGCAACCCACGATCCAATGGAGACGTCATTTCTGTTCCAACGTATCTCAGTTGTTCTTCAGCGTGGGAACGCAGTCTGCCTCTTCGGGACATTGCCAACACTCCATTAGCTCATCATGGGCGATAACAGCATAATGTGAAACATATATGTATAATAATAATAATAATGATAATAATAATAATAATAATAATAATAATTATAGATAATAATAATTGTATTAATAATAACTATTTCTCTTATTATAATTATTCTTATTTTATTATAATAATAATAATAATAGTAATAATAATAACTATTACAATAATAATAATGATAATAATGATGACAATAATAACAAGAATAATAAGGATGATAATGATGACAATAGTAATTATTATTATCATAATAATAATAATCATTAGTAATAATTCGTGATAACAATAATTCATAATGGTAATTATTATTTCAAGAGTCCATGGCCTCATAATAATAATAATAATAATAATAATAATAATAATAATAATAATAACAGACATGGACCCAGAGACAACCCGTGCCCAGGTTCTCACAAACCACCAATAGGTCCCCATGTTCCGACAGAGGAACCTCCCAATACAAGGACACAACTGCCAGCAACATTTCTGGGTACAAATGAGATAAATGTAGTCAATTCCATTCCTCATCCATGCTTGACTGCCAGTCTGATGAAACACATACCCAAAGCAGCCAGACCAGGTTTGAGCGCCTTGTTAACCACAATTTTAGGACGGATTCTCCGAGATCCATGCTCCTTGGCCCAATGGAGGCAGCTTTTCGCCTTTGGTGCACTGACATTAGCCAAGCCTACAAGAGGAGGCAGACGCCATAACATGACCATAAAAATCAAACAAAGATCTAGCGATTTCCTGGCCAGAAGCTCCAATAACATTGACTGGCTCTTTATGGGACAAGAGGGATCAGAACACAGAAAGAAAGAAGGAAAGCAAGTGGAACAAACGAGGGCCTCAGCCGTGGCCTCTAAATCGGAAGATGGGAATATCCGAGCAACAGCTAGGATTCTGAGCTCGGACGACAAGCCAATCCCAATTAACGAGACCACATAGGAGGAGCTCAAAACAAAACATCCGCCCCCACCTCAGAGCCAGAAGCCAGTGCTCGGGCCACCGGATGCCGCCCCGCTTTAGGTGACCGAGGAGAACGTAATCAGATGCATTCGCAACTTCCCGGCGGGATCAGCCGGTGGGCCAGACGGCCTACGCCCCCAGCACATCCTAGAGTTAGTCAGCCAACCAGACTCGGGCCCAACTCTGCTAGCCGCCATTACGGCTCTGGTAAACTTGATTCTTGCAGGAGAATGCCCTTATGGGATTCGAGCAACCCTTTTCGGTGGAACTCTCTTCGCCCTTAGGAAAAGCACTGGAGGTTTGAGGCCCATTGTCATTGGTTACTATTGGCGCAGACTGACAGCCAAATGTGCCAGCTCTTATGCGGCGCCTAAAGTTGCTGAATACCTCTCTCCCAGACAAGTCGGAGTTGGTGTACCAGGAGGATGTGAGGCAGCAGTACACGCAACAAGACGATTTTTGAACAGTTTAGACAACGAAACAATCATAGCCAAAATAGATTTCTCCAACGCATTCAACAGCCTATACAGACTTGAAATGTTGACAGCATTATATAACATTCTTCCTGAACTGGCACCTTTTTGCAATCTAGCTTACTTGGAACACTCACATCTTAAATACGGTCGATACTGTGTCTTGTCCCAAGTGGGGCCCCAACAAGGCGACCCTTTGGGTCCCTTACTCTTCTGTCTACCTCTACAGCCCATCCTCATCCAAATGAAATCGCCGCTCACAGTAGGTTTTCTGGACGACCTAACACTAGGTGGCAGAGCGGAAGAGGTTGCGGAAGATATAAACAGACTCGAAGCCGAATGCGAAAAACTCGACCTTTTCCTAAATCGGACAAAATGCGAGATCATTTCGACTTCTGCTGATATCCAGAGAGACTTCGAACCATTAATACAGTTCAGATGGACTAACCCTTCAGAGGCCACACTCCTAGGCGCACCTCTGTCAACGGATACGGCCTTGACGAACACTCTGAATGCGCGCACAGTGGAGCTAATGCACATGATGGAAAAACTAACGTCCATCGCCTCACATGACGCCCTCATCTTGCTCCGATACTCGCTGAATGCCACCCGACTATTATATACCCTCAGAAGCTGCCCATGCGAAGGCCACAAAGAACTGGAGGAGTATGACAAGACCTTGAGGGCGGGCCTCGCTGAGGTGCTCAATCTTGTTCTCACCGACGAGGCATGGCTCCAAGCCACCCTGCCCATCAAAAGAGGAGGACTGGGCATCCGATCAGTGGTTTCGCTGGCACTTCCAGCCTTCTTGGCATCGGCCGCAGCCACTGATATACTCCAGACAAGGATTCTGCGAGGAAAGCCTAAAAAGGACCCTGCCCTGAAGATCATTCAGGCCAAATGGAGGGAAATCAGCGGAGTACCGGAGCCGGAAGAAGCTTGGGCTCACAAACAAACGAGATGGGACGACCCTTTGATCGAGCTCAGAGTGGCAGACCTCGCCTCCAGAATGCCTGATTCCCAGAATCCGTCTTAAGAGTCTTAGAGCAGTGGCAGCACCACACGCAGGCGACTGGCTCTTAGCCCTACCGATTACAAACTGCGGACTGAGACTTGACGATGAGTCCCTGAGGGTGGCGGTGGGTTACAGACTTGGGTGACATGTCTGTTTACCTCATTCCTGCCCATGCGGTGCCCTGGTCGAGAGAAACGGATATCACGGTCTCTCATGTGGCCTGGGCCTGGGACGCTGGCCCAGACACGCGGCCCTGAACGACCTTATTTGTAGAAGTTTAATCCGTGCAGGGATCCCCACTGTCAAAGAGTCGGTGGGCTTGACCCGATCTGATGGTAAAAGACCAGACGGACTCACTCATATACCATGGCGCGGGCGGGGCGGTGTTTGATATGGGACGCGAGTCTCAGATACAATGGCAATGTCGTATCTGCCAGAAACATCACAAAGAGCGGGCGCTGCGGCCGAGAGGGCGGCGAACCTCAAAACTCAGAAATATGCCGAGCTAGCCTCCACGTACGTCTTCACACCGGTGGCATTCGAAACCTTTGGCCCCATCAATTCCGAAGGCCAAAGCTTCCTTTCAGAACTGGGACACAGACTGAGCGCCGTCACTGGGGAGCAGAGGGAGACGACTTTTCTCTACCAGCGCATCTCGATGATTATTCAACGCTACAACGCAGTTGCTTTCAAGGGAACTTTCGCTGCCCAGGAGTCCAACGAGAATGGGCTACTCCGGACGACATCACCATTAATTAACATTGAAGACCATAATAATAATACTAATAATAACAATAATTATTATTATTTTTATTATTATTATTTTTATTATTATAACCATATTCACGTGAACAGGTTGATAACATAATAATAATAATAATGATTATTATTATTATAATAATGATAATAATATTAATAAAAATTCTAATTAGTAATACACATAGCAACAACGATGTCAGTTATAATAACAAAGTCTCCTTTTGGTCTACCCAAATCCACTCTTGCACCACTCACCTTTGTTCTGCATAGGTACGCCTAGTTACAAATCATGGCCCACGTGACCACATTACATTAGTTTTATGCTCTACGTCAACTCCATTGGTTTCTCATCCAGGCTCGCATTTCTTTCAAGATTTGCCTCCTAATGTTTAAGATCAAGACCAGCTTGACCCCACCTTACCTCTCTGCCCTGGTCACACCATGTGCTACCATTGGATCAAGAAGAGGTTTGCGTTCTGCTTCAAAAGAAGACTTTGTTATTAAAACTTCGAACCTGCAGTTTGGCAACAGATGTTTGAAATAGCTGGGCCAGCTGAATGGAACACCCTACCAGAGGCAGTGCGCAGAGCTTCCTCGGTGGAAGCCTTCAAGTCTGTAGTCTAAAAACTCATTTATTTTCTGGTTACTGTGATTGATGAACTGTTTCTGTAACGCGTCCTTTAAGTAAGACTCTTTCTTATTAAGGCGCGCTCTAAATGATAGTTGTATTGTATTTTATAATAATATCTAACAGTGTAAGGTAATAACAGTTATAATAATGGTAATGCTGATGTATGTGGTAAACGTTCTTGCCTTCCATCGATGGGTTCTAACTGGATGAGGTGGAAGACAATGGCGATCCTTTCGTGTGGTTTTCCGTAGAAGACGTACAGACAGTTGGAGTCCGACGGATAGTTCTGCGGATATTTCGGTGAGAAGAACGAACCCATCTTGGCGTTCTTATTGCTGTAGAAGTCGAACGAACACTGCGTTCCCCAGCGACGACTCCCACCCGACACGTCGAACAAGACTACACATAGGATAAAGTGCACCATCTTATTCACGGGCGGTGCGTCGAACAACACTACACACAAGACAATCAGAGTTATCGGTGCTCAAGCTCTCCACCCACGGAATCTATATTATAGGAATGGTTACTCATCAAATATCCGTGTACACGATTTACTCTTACACAAAGATGTGGCCTTAATCTAAATTCTTCTAATTGAAGTTATGATGTTTCAAACCTCCAAATTAATTTCTCAAGTTTCACTGACATAGTTATTCGTCAATTTTCCTTCATAACTAAAAGTTAAGTTAATGAATCAGCTTATTATCTTTATGTATTCTGAAATTTCATCTCGCCTTTCTTCCAACATATTTTGCTTAGGAGTGCACACGCCTCAACGGCGCAATTGCAGTTGTAATGCAGAGCAATTGTGCGCGAAGGACTTGCTTAAGGTCCCTACACAGTTACGCCTCGGACGAGGATCAAAGCCACTCACTCAGTGCGCACGGCGCCTTACTGGGCGACCGCTCTAACCAATCGGCCACAGTGACACACTGCAACCTTGTCAGACCAGACGATTATGTCAACAAGATGTGAAAATTCTGTATCACGATTATTGCCCAAAAATTAGTGACACGACGTTACACAGGGAGTTTCCAGTCATGTGCATATTGGTCCTTGCTTTCTATCCATAATCTAAACGAAGGGCACCAGCTTATTCATGAGCGATGCGTCGTGTCTGCGGAGTGGCTGTTCAGAGATAAAAAGCGGGGCTTGAGTTCGTTGTGGGCAGTCAAGACCACATAATTATAACCGCAGAAATATAGCTGAGTTTTTATGGAGTTCAGCGGATCGTTCTGCATTGTATTTGTTTTGTATTGTATTAGACTGTATTGTATTGTGGTGTGAAAGGAAATGTGTTGCTTGCATTTACTCTGCTGTATTGTATAGCATTGCATAAATTGCACCCACTTGTGTATTATCGTATGGTAGGCCTACTGTGCAGATGGATAACGCGCTTTCAATACCCAGACATTGCAATGAAATGTGGCGCATTGCGTTCTACTACGTCGTAATAATTTACAGGACATTTGAATTATTTTCAGACCATTTTCATCGCACTGCATTGGAAAGTATTGCATAACAGACATCCAACCAAATGTACTATTCTGCGCAACAGTCGTCTGGAGGACGCGGTCGATTTGTTATGGACTATAAATCAGAGGAGGTCTCGCTCTTAAACGAGGCTGTAGTAATTGGAAGGAGGCGTTTGGTCCCTAGTATGCTCTGCTCTGATTTCTCAACTGATGAAAATCTACTTTTTGATTGTTTTCCGTGAATTCTATCGCTCCGAGTGACGCCTTCTCTTATTGGGCGATGACCTCAATTACACGGATGACGACCGCGCTCAGCCATTACGTCACAGGTGGGTGCGATGAACACGTGACGTTGCGAAGCTGTTGCGATTGGCCGACGAACTTTGTCGTGTGTCTAGAGACCGTGTTTATGTGAGGTCACCTTTATTGGTCGCTAAAGGACCTACGTACAAGGACGCAGTCTGGGCTCTGCACGACGCCCAATCATTCTTTCGTTTAGAGCGGAAGAGGCTCTTGGTGCTTCAGGTGTGAATTGATTCGCATCTATTATGCAACACGGGCGTAGGAGAGGCACATAGGTGGGAACAGAGGTAGGAACAGCGGCAGGAACAGAGGCAGGAACATAGGTAGGAACAGAGGTAGGAACAGAGGTAGGAACAGAGGTAGGAACAGAGGTAGGAACAGAGGTAGGAACAGGGGCAGACACAGAGGCAGGCAGCAGTCCCAGAACGGGTTCAATCAGTTCAGTTTAGTTATTCTAATCGTGACAAAGGAAGGACCGGACGTACAACATTCGCATCCACTCATTCGAGCTGGGTTTAGGAAGCCCTGGTAAAAAGTCCGCCCACGTGAACCTTAACGCCTCCCCCATTCCCTGGCGAGACAAAGGCAAACGGTCGGTTATTCCTCAGCAAAGGTGACAGAAGTAGACACAGTGCGATCGGACATTTTAGACACAGACATTTTAAATGAGGGTTATACACGGGTTTAATATAAATATTATCGTATTCGTATAGTGAGTTACGTGCGTATGTATAATGCATAAGCATTGATGGATATATGTATACTTGAAAGTGCGTATGGATGAATGTATGTGTGAATGTACCTTATTCTTGCATTAAACGGTTATGATATTGCAATGAATGTACACGGGCGTAGGAGTGTATGTATGAATGGATGATGCATGCATACATGCATTTATGCTGTATGAATGTATGCATGGATGGATGGATGGATATATCTATTTACTTAATATGGCGCCTTTTCGTTACGTCGAAAAGTTGCTAGCACGCCTCTACTAAATATTCCGTGAGTTGTAATCGTTCGTCGTCGTTTCTTAATCTTCAATCGATGTAAAATGGACGGATCAGAATGACAACCTGAGATGATAATTATCAACTTCCATAGCGCCGATATCTAATGCAGAACGCATCAATCGATGACGTAGGATATACATGCAGTATAGGTCGACACCGCTCAGTCTATCCATAAAGTTTGGACCGCGATGAACTGCAGGGTTCAGCCATGTCCGAAGTAATCATCATTCTTAGTAGGTATAATGATCAACCGATCATCGTAGGTTACATGGTTCAGAGCCTTTTCTGATTGTGACCCAGTCCATGAGACGGAATCGGCGTCAAGAGTAGTATACCCTGACTCTGCTGGCAGCGTCCAGAATAAAAACGATGGATATAAAAGGTTACAGCGTAATATCTATTCGGAAACACATTGAGGCCACTGACAGGTCTCCAGTGGCAATCTCTTGCGTGTAAAATCTCACTAATTTCTCTGACTGTCTATCTGTATCTACTTGTGTCTGCCTGTGTCTGTCTGTGTCTGTCTGTGTCTGTCTGTGTCTGCCTGTGTCTGTCTGTGTCTGTCTGTGTCTGTCTGTGTCTGTCTGTGTCTGTCTGTGTCTGCCTGTGTCTGCCTGTGTCTGCCTGTGTCTGCCTGTGTCTGCCTGTGGCTGTCTGTGTTTTTTATGTCTGCTTGTATCTGCCTGTGTACATCTGTCTGCTATCTGTGTAAGTATGTGTCTGTCTGTGCCTGTGTCTCTCTGCGTCAGTCTGCGTCTGCCTGCGTCTGCCTGTGTCTGACTGTGTTTGTCTGTCTCTTTTTGTCTCGTTCTCTGTCTCTCTCTTTGCAACGCAGTCCTGTGACTTATCCGCGTCACGTCATAAGCATTGTCACGGTATCCTGTCGAAACGATGGTGACACATCGTCAACTAGCGACCCATATAGCGCCCTCCCTCCCTCTCTCCCTCCCCCTCCCACCCTCCTTCCCTGGCATGACGACCGTGAATTTTTCAGCAGGAGATGCCAGGGTCCCAGAGGACGATTCTCACCGCAAACGTTCTACCTTACTTAGCGCAGACCTTGGATCGTCTATTTGCTAAACAGAAGCCAGGTGTGATTCATATTGTTCGGATGGCGCTGAACTAAGAAAGCAGTTCTTGACAGGTCTTGCCACACGTCAACAGGATGGTCATATCAGAATGGTATAATGGTATAATGGTATAATGGCAAGGC
The DNA here is from genome assembly GCA_959347315.1 of Bimastos eiseni. Lineage (NCBI taxonomy): Eukaryota > Metazoa > Annelida > Clitellata > Crassiclitellata > Lumbricidae > Bimastos > Bimastos eiseni. The sequence continues at coordinate 10,508,984 of OY365806.1, read as the reverse complement.
ATAATTAGTCGACACAAGGCACATCAAGGAGTCATTGATGAAATGTTAAAACAAGAGAGAAATCCGTTAATAGCAACGAATACTTCGATTTCGTTGCTTGTGATATTGATAGGTTGAAATACGGAAAAACAATTGGGATGGATGGACGGTGTTAGGGCAAGGAATTGAAGCAGGAGGGATGGATAGAAATAGGAAATGTGGTAGGGAAAGCGGAAGGAAAAAGAGAGATGAAGAATAGAAGACATGAGGGAAGAGTGGCTGACAAAGAGATGGAAATGCAGACCTGAACAAACACGAAACGTTTGTGTGAGACAAGCATCGGCCAAAAGCAGTCACAAGATCGTAATCGTACACTCGATATTTCTATAGCACCCAAATTTGCGAAGTCGCGGAACCAGCTTTTTTCACAGGCGCATAGTACAACCAAAATCAATAGGCAAGGGCTCAAGATTAAGACAGACAGGCAGAGAGACAGGTAGGTAGGTAGGTAGGTAGGTAGGTAGGTAGGTAGGTAGGTAGGTAGGCAGGCACGCAGGCAGGCAGGCAGGCAGGCATAGATGGATGGACAGACAGAGATGAGGATGCCGTTGACGCCGGGAATCAGGAAGAGATGGAGAAAGGAAGTGGAGTGGGCGGAAGCTTGAAAGGATGAAGAAAAAGACGAATTGAATGAGGAATAAAAAGTGGAAAAGCAAACCGGAGACACGATACAGAATCACTGAAAAGGCGAAAGAAATTGAAGAGAAGAGTTCAGGCGGAAGAAGGACGCTTTAGTTCGAAGACAGATGGCAACAAGACAACAGATCCAACGAACATCAAACGACCCAACGATGAACTCTTTTGTGGGACTTCATTTGCACTTTTGTTGATTTTTTAACCGCCGTTCCTTATCTCTCTGTGAATCTTTCTTACTTATTTTTATATCCCACATAACGTCCACATTATGTCCCATACATACGTGTGTATGTATGTATGTATGTATGTATGTATGTATGTATGTATGTATGTATGTATGTATGTATGTATGTATGTATGTATGTATGTATGTATGTATGTATGTATGTATGTATGTATGTATGTATGTATGTATGTATGTATGTATGTATGTATGTATGTATGTATGTATGTATGTATGTATGTATGTATGTATGTATGTATGTATGTATGTATGTATGTATGTATGTATGTATGTATGTATGTATGTATGTATGTATGTATGTATGTATGTATGTATGTATGTATGTATGTATGTATGTATGTATGTATGTATGTATGTATGTATGCCTACATGGAGCTCAAACTACACCGATACTCTCATGATGGTTCAATATGGAGTCAACGTGGGTTCCATCTAATTCCAATTTAAATGCAGGCAGCTCATCTGTGTTAAGACCGAACCTGTACCTTTCGCGTTAGAGGTCTAGTGCTATAACGTCAGTAACAGTGTCCGTCTACCTAGTTCTGCTCATAAGATATGACGCTCTGGAATTTTGTAGGTTGCAGAACAATCGAACCAGTCATGCGTGTCATTGCATCGTAATAGTCTATCAGCCAACGGAACATTCCATTTCCACAGAATGCATCAACCTCGCTTTCGTGCCAGTTTAAATTACCGACGCAAAGGTGGCAGACAAGACGCGTTCGAATCAGGGCAATCGCCCCCTTTGGCCACTCTTCACCCTTCGCTCCAGTTCAACTGTTTATTGACGCCACTTTCTTCACGGAATAAAAGAATTTCTGGCGATAATTTAATGTCTGCTGATGGCTGGACTGCTGCCTCTGCCGTCACCTCTGCAGTTGCTGACACACCTACCAAAGACCAATCGGGTTAACAACCAATTTAACGACAGGAGAACTTGCACTCGGCCAAAACGCCCTCACACACATGCATACACATAAACACACCTACACATCCACTCACACACATACCTAAGCACACAAACACACGCACGCACACAAACGGCCCTACACACACACACACGCATAATTATACATGCATGACTACACAAAACAACCATTGTTCCTCCTCTAACACTCTACTTATTCATCCTTTTTCTCGCCCTCTTCTTCCTTTTATTCCTTGTCTTCTTTCTTCTTTTATCTCCTCTTCCCTCTCCCCTTCCTTGCCCGTCTCCTTGGTCTTCTTTTCCTCTTCATCATCCTTCTCCTCTTCCTCCTCTTCCTCTTTTCCCATCCTCTTCTTTCTCCTCCTCTCTTCTCCTCTCCTTTTTCTTCATACCCTCCTCCTCCTTTAACTCCTCGTTTACCATCCTCCTCCTCTTCCTCCCTTTCCTCCTTCTACTCTTATTTTTACCTCCTCATCCTCCTCTTCTTCATCCTCCTCTTTCTGCTCCTCCCTCTGTTCCTCTCTTACCATACTTCTCTTCTTCCTCGTCCCCTCTTCTTCCTCATCTTCCTCCTCTTCCTTCTCTTCCTTCTCTTCCTCTTCCTCCTCTTCCTCCTACTCCTCATTTTCCATTTACCTCTTTTTCCCTCCTCCTCTTTATCCTCTAACACCCAGTTTCCTCCTCTTCCTCCTCTCCCTCCTCGTTCTTCTCGTCCACGGAAAGCCAGTTCCTTCCTCGCGGGTCAGAGATCTCGTAAGATTGCATATTGCATCTGGAATGAAAGCTGTCTTATTTCGAATGGTGCGTGCAACATTTGGTCCTCGGCTTACGATCCGTTGATGGTGAAAGAGGAAGAAGGAAGGTCATTGAGTCGATCGAAATGGGATTTCCACGCCGTCAATGTACGTCCAGCGCTATAACTGCTTAATTCCATATCTTCAGGGATTGAATTCATCAGGGCAACAAATTCGGCATTATTTTGTCAAATCATAATATGAGCTTAAAGAAAGTTCTGCTTGTATTATGATATTATTTAATCGTAATCGTAATCTCCAAACTTCTAAAGCACCACTTGTAAGATAAGCGCAGGGTGCCCCAGGTTATTCACGAGCGCCGACGCGGTCTATGCATGAAGCTATGAACGTGTAGGCCTACAGTAGCCTAGGCAAATATTGACCTCTACAACAATCTATTGGTGACACAATAGATGGTGCGCTTGCCGATTCAACTCTGAGTAGAGACGACGTGCAAATTGTTTGCACACACGCTCCCCAATCACCAAAAAGTATAATTTAGTAAAGGGTAAGGGTCGAGTAAATGGTGGGTCCCTTGATGCGATATCCATCTGTCAAATGACGGCTCAAGGGTCGAAAGTAAGGAGCGACACACTCCCCTATGTTACACTCTGGGACGCAGCAGATATACTTTAGAAGCACAAACGCTCCTCAATATCTGGCTTTATTATTGCTTTCCTCTTTCTCTTTCCTTTCTTTTATATTCTTTATCGTCCTTCCTTATTTTCTCTTCTTCTGTTTATTTTTATTTTTCATCTTCTAGTTATTTTTCTTCCTTTTCTTCTTTATTTATTCTCCTCCTCATCAGTCTTTTTCTTCTACATTTTTAGGTTTTCCTTTTCTCCACCACCTGCGTATCCTCCCCAAGAATGAAGAAGATGATGAAGATGAAATGGATAGATACAGATACATACACACACACACACACATACATACATACATACATACATACATACATACATACATACATACATACATACATACATACATACATACATACATACATACATACATACATACATACATACATACATACATACATACATACATACATACATACATACATACATACATACATACATACATACATACATACATACATACATACATACATACATACATACATACATACATACATACATACATACATACATACATACATACATACATACATACATACATACATACATACATACATACATACATACATACATACATACATACATACATACATACATACATACATACATACATACATACATACATACATACATACATACATACATACATACATACATACATACATACATACATACATACATACATACATACATACATACATACATACATACATACATACATACATACATACATACATACATACATACATACATACATACATACATACATACATACATACATACATACATACATACATACATACATACATACATACATACATACATACATACATACATACATACATACATACATACATACATACATACATACATACATACATACATACATACATACATACATACATACATACATACATACATACATACATACATACATACATACATACATACATACATACATACATACATACATACATACATACATACATACATACATACATACATACATACATACATACATACATACATACATGTAATATTCCCATTTCCCACAAATGATTAAAGTAACAATTTAATTTTTATCGCTTAGCGTCAGATGCACCATCCACCGAAGGAGCTCCAAAGTCACATTCACTATCAGGTCAATATCGGGAAGATCAACGCACTAAGACAGGAAGGTATGCAAGAAATTAGTTCTAAGCAAATGGTTAGCGCGCATGCTTCCAATCACCAGGCAGTGATAATTCATGTAGCAGAACAATTGAACATAGTTTATGCGCTGACAAAGAAGGCAACGAGGCCACTCAGCAATTGCTATGAGTCAAAGCCATGTCTTGATTTATTGTTTCAGCGTCAGAAAGGCGATTATTTGAATCCGGTAAAACAGAATCGTGACTTGCAGGAACTGAATTTATGTGTCCCAGTGATTCGTCTGAAGAAACTAATCTTTCATTCTTACCATTGCGAGGCCACCAGGGCAATCCAACGAACCCAACACCCTTACAAATATATACATATACAATACATAGATGCATACATACATGCATGCATGCATACATACATATATGCGAGCAAATACATATGCATATACATATGCATATGCATATACCGAGTCGGTTATCTTCTTAAGGACTTCCAACTTATCCTTGAATCAGATCTGCGTCATGTCCAATTGTCTTGTTACCTTGTTATTAGTTCTAATTTAAAATCGTGTGCACTTGACCCCCTGCCCTTGTTTGTAAATGTAGATGTACTGGATGACATTGTCCAATTCCTGCTTTACTTATTTAATAGGTCTCTTTCAGAAGGTATCCTTCCAGCATCCCATATGCGTGCTATTGTCTTTCCCACTATCAGGAAGCCAAACCTGGATCTTAGCTCGTGCCAAAACATCGCAAATCTTTCCTTTCTCTCAAAGACTTTAGAGCGTCTTGTTTCTCTTCAACTCTTGCCTTACCTCGAACAGTCCGGTCGAGGCAATCTCGTTTTAGAGCCCACCAATCAACTGAAAGTGCTCTTCTTGCTTTTCTTTCTGATATCTATTCTGCTATGGATAAATCCCGTGTCACTCTCTTAGCACTTTTTGATGCATCTTCAGCAATTGCTATGGTTGACCATGATATACTACTGCATCGCCTTGAAATGTCATTTGGTCTTAGTGGTCTCCCTCTTCTTTGGCTTCGCTCTTATCTTACTAACCTAACCCAAATGGTTATCCTAAGCGACTCCTGTACCTCTTGTGTATACCTGTTAAATTTGAGGTCCCCAAGGATTCGTTCTAGGTCCACTTCTATATATCACGTTTACAGCTGACATTCCTCGTGTTTTTGATAAGTTCTCGGCGTCAGGTGACCTCTACGCTGATGATGTTCAGGCCTATGTATTACATAGGTTCGTCTTTCAACTAGCTTGCTCTTTCCCAATCTATTGAATCTCTCGCTGCTGACCTGGACAGTGCTCTATCTTTCTCTACACATATCTCTAATCTCTCTCGGTCCAGCTTTTATCATTTACGGCGACTACGCACCATCCGACGATCCGTGTCCTCAGCAATTTTTTAGACCATGGTTCATGCCTTCATCTGCATGTACCCGTATTGACTACTGTAACTCATTACTCATCGGTCTACCAAAACTCCGCCTCACTCCACTCCAGTCTGTACTCAACGAAGCTGCTCGTTTGATTGTCCGTCTTCCTCGTTGCTCACATATCTCTATTTTCATGACTCAACATCTTTATTGGCTTCCGCTAACCGATAGGATTCAGTTCAAAATCCCCTTTCTTATATGCAAAGCGCTTCTGGGTCAAGCTCCAAGCTATCTTTGTAATCTTATCTCGGCTACCTCTGGACGTCCTCTCCGCTCTTTAGACCGCCAGGACCTTCTAGTACTTCGGTCCAGACTCTAGAACTTCCACAGCTCAGCATCGTGCCTATGCCTCTGTTAGTCCTTCACTATGGAACAGCCTTCCTGCTGTGACTCGTGCTGCAATCTTATCTAGTAGCACAACTGTTTCTGTTCGCTCTTTTAAGACTTTTCTTTTCTCTGGAAGTTTTTCGCACTGGGAGCGCTTCTGATTAGGTTGCACTGTGAGAGGCGCTCTATAAATCCGTAAATAGAATAGAATAAAATAAGATATGTGCATATTGCACAGGTACAAAAATTGCTGCTTGTTCACCAAATTTCTTTTTGGCAAACAACTAATCATATTAAACACTTACTTATTATACACACATACATACACACATACATACACACATACATACACACATGCATACACACATACATACACACATACATGTAGGCCCCACTTACATGAGTTACACCCTCAATGATACGCTTTCGACGCAATAGTACGAGCGTTGTAACTGGAATATACATAGGCCTATTCACACTATACTTTATATTATATAAATATATGCAAAAACATCCTCGCGTAAGCAAGTCATATACCATATATACATATTATTTCATATAATTATGTATATATGTTATTATATATATACATTTAATTATATATATATATATATATACATTATATGGGACGCTCGATTTTGACGGATGCTGAAGGGGGTTGGTGTGTGCCAATGGTTGGGACGGTGGGTGTGGACTGCTTGCAGAGACAGGGTCCAGCGGCGGCGGCGTTAACAATGGGCAGTGAAGGATGGGCGCTGGGTCGTTAGCGCCCGCCAGATATAAATTGCGACGGGCTAATGAGGATGGTCTCCAAGGCAACCAGAGGATGCGGCGAGCCAGTCGGCGACCAGAGCATCTCGTCGTCGGATTATGCAGCTGCTGTGCGGGATGCTGAGTTTGGCTGCTTCTGCTTGGTCCTATGGTGAGCACTTCGACTCCTCGACCATGCTTGACCCCCATCCCCACTCCCACCTGCATGATGGCTTACAACCGATTACAATGATCGGCTGATGCTGCATTCCCATCTGCCATTCATTTCAGGCCGAACGAATTCCCGCGATGCCATCAAAGTCTTGGCACCACGCTGTCTCCTAGGATGCTTCATCTCCACCGCATTCGGTCCTGGCGCTGGAAACTACCAGACAGACCGACTCTCGCAGACTTTTTCATGTAGCACCAGTGTACAAGCTGGTCTAATAATCACTGCTTAATGCAGTGCTGTGACATTTTAGGGCTTACGTTACGTTAGATTTACCTTTTCATGCAGCGCTGTGACATTTCATGATCTAACGTTTACGCTAGATTTAACTTTTGTAGTTAATCGTAAATCTTTTGTTTGTGGATTAACTTTAATTTTGCCCTAACATTCGAACATTTGCATAGAGCCTCTTCTGATATCTACTGCTGAGTGTGGCTATCAATTCAAGTAAGGCAAAAATTGAGCAGTCTTAAGGTGAGAAAAGAACATAAGAGAGAAGGTCCTGGGAAAGAGGCAAGCTCAAAGAGCGGTCATTCCAGGTTGAGGAGCCTCCACCGAGACGGCACGGTTGCAATGAGACTTGTGTGACAGAGGAAAATTTTAGCAGTATAGGCCTAGTGTTGTATGAGACAGCAGTTACAATGAGGCGAAGCTGAATGCATTTGAGCCTGATCCTTGGGTTTGAGATGAACGACGATCATATTCACTTGGGATTCTATAGACGCGGCTCAAGGCCATTTTATGTAAAAAACGTCAATCCTATTGGATCGTTTATAGGTCGTGGAAGAGGTGAAAGTGGTTGAATCTGGAGATAGCAACCATAAAAACATTCTTATCGTCAGGGTGATTCATGTGCAAGATTCTGCTCAACAGAGCAAAGAACAAGAGCAGCAGCAGCGACTTCAGCATAGTGGAATCCGTAGCAGCTAGATTGATATTCTCTCTGAATGTCTGTAGTCATCTGGGGCGCATTGTTATTTACAACGGGTCATTGTCTTTGGCGGTTGCTCACCAACGCCCACCCGTCTGACTGCCACTCCGTAAAGGATCTGGTTCTTGACCGTTCGATCCCTCAGAGCAACAGAGGCCACAGGAGGACAAGTGGCTGATGAACAGCTCGTATGATTTGATTGATTGCGCATAGAAAGGATTTAGGAGACCATCATCATTCATGACTCGAATTTCATCCGGTCGAGTTAAAATAACAATGCCATTAGCAGCACGATGTCCTTCTCACTGCTGAGACTCACGAAGCTATCGACGATGTGCTCATTATAACCGTAATTAAATTACAATTACAGATACGTCGTAGCATCGACGGTTCACCATGAGGGTCAGAGGGTTCAGGTGCATCGACTGCTGATTGATTAATTGCCCTGACCCTTGACCTTGCATCAGCCGTCACTGCCGCTGTGGTTGGTCTTGAACATGTCCGCTCAACTTTTTTCCATCTGATGATTTCTAATTATGTTTCACAAAGAAACAATCATCGATTGATGTCATGAGAACGGCGCCATAGAAGTGATTTGATTAGATCAGATCCAGGTCAATCCAATCTGACGCTTTGATCTTTTCAATTTATTCCGATCTTATTCGGTGTATAACAATTTCGGTTCGAATCTGATGCAATATTGTTTCGATCTAATCAAACTTATTATCAATCGGTTCCAATCGTTTTCATTTTATATATAAATATCAAATGTTTTTTCAATGTATTTCAATCTTTTTCAATCTATTAAAACCGATGTTTAATCTGTTCCAGTCGTTTTTCGACACATTCCGATCTTTTTTTGATCTATTCATCAAATTTCTGCTAGATCTACTCCAATCTTTTTCGATATATTTCAATCTTATCTTCTACATATTGCAATCTTTTCTCTATCTATTCAATATTATTTTCTACCTAGTTCAGGCTGTTTTTATATCTTTCAAAAGTTTGTCCATTCAAGCGTAGCATACCTACATGTGTAAGATCATCTTACTCATAAGCCATGCTTAGATCTGACACCTGGAGACCTGAGTTTGTGTTTTGGGTGTTGTCTTATATCTAAATGTTACGAGTACCAATACAACGTGGATACTGATCGTGTCTATCCCAATCACATGTCAACTCTGGTCTGAGTTATTGATGGTACATCCAATGACGTATAAATATGGCTGAGGTTTTCCATTTCCTGCACAGGCGACCCATCCATTTTCGCTCCTGCTAAGGACGGAATCCATATTTAGCCCATCCGCTCCATTCAACCAGACAGTACTTCGTCTCGGTTGATTGGCCCGCGAGTGTTCAGTCTACTTCAACGTCACATTTGGAAGACACAGACAAATAGACAGGCAGGCAGACAGACAGACAGACAGACAGACAGACAGGCAGGCAGACAGACAGACAGACAGGCAGGCAGGCAGGCAGACAGACAGACAGACAGACAGATGTTCGGTATAATGAACATATTTTTGTCTGCGATGTCCTGTAGCGTCAATTGCAGAGCCGTTGCATCAGCATTTCAACCTGTTGATTAGGTATCAGTGACGGCACTATCTTCTTCTATAAGTTATTTTTAAAAAAATGTACGTGTATAATATTAAATATTATGTATGTGAGTGTGCATGTGGTTTGCGTCAATGTTATTGCATGTGTTTTTTGGTTTGTAAATGCAGCCAAATTTGTCTATAATAACATGTACAATACATCCTTACATCAATACGTACATGCATAATTATGTATATATGAGAGAGAGAGAGAGAGAGAGAGAGAGAGACAGACAGACAGACAGACAGACAGACAGACAGAAAGAGAGTCGGACGAAGACTTTTTACCTCGGCTTGCTTAATGCTTATGTTCTTAGAACAGCACAGGTAGCGATTTTCATAAAACTAGTTGAAGTTGTTTTTCTGAAACTCCAAAGACTTGGTCACGTACTCAGGTAAAATGTCGACGTACTGTATTATACGCACAGCTTAATACGTCTACTCGAATTGCGCCATCACCGACGCCTAATCAACAGCTTCTGATTTTGATATAATTATTATGTATAGTCCTATGCGACGGTTAAACAGGAATCGAGTCATTTCTCACTATAGGACACTCCATTCTTCGATGTGGAGAATTGTCAATCGTTCAATTAGTCACGTGTTGGTATTTACGAATTTAGTTTAGACGCAGCAACAACAAACTTTTGCAAGCTACAAGAGTCGGTCTTGCACATAACTTATATTTGATGTTTGGAAACTAAATGCCGATTTAGTTTTCCGTGGAACTCATTTAAACGCATTCGAATGCGTTTTTAATTCTCCATAGTCCAAAGCTGCTTTATCCTAATGTTATCGCGTCTCAGCTGTACCCAACCTTCTTCAGAGAGGTAACCTTAGCCTAAGACAACGACTAATCGATGGTTGGCATTAATTTTATTGATATTTCTCCAGTTAGTAATTTCGTGTTGTGCGACAAATTCTGCGTTATTTCAAGATCAAAGAGAGGCCAGTGTTGGCAATGGCAGAAAATATATGTGTAAATGTTATGCTTCTGCCTTTCTGACACCCCAACCGCGGCATCCCGCCAGTGACCATCAGTTTTGCGGCGCCTGTGCAAAATAAAGCACTGGTCTAACCTATCTGAGCGACAATCTACCACGTTTAACGTCATCGTACTTCATCGGACTATAAGTCTGCCTTGTCTCAATGTATATCGTGTGCATGCTACTACATTTTTTCTGAATAAATAACCTACTTATATAAACATTAACATACTTAATAAACTCCGACTATCTTAATAAAAATGTATATTTTCCTGATCATGGAATTCATTAACTTCACTTGAAGGTAGGCCTGCCTGACCTAAATATTAAACTAGGCTTTAAAGTGTTTACCTGGGTATAATATCTTGTGAAAATGCACAAACGCCTTGAATACTAAATCCCCAGAAATCGTCCCTGAAACTCGACCTGATTAGACCATCGTGATGAGTCTGATTCCTGACTAGAGGAGAGAAACATCAAACAAGGTCGAATGGTCGACCGTGTCATCAATTGTTAAATAATTATATACTGCACATAATATATTATGGGTCTTAGGAACTGCAGGCTATGCAAAGGTGTGTCTTAGTTGGGTCAGGATATAGATTCTGCCATCATTCCACTGAGATGGGTTTATAACATTCAGTAAAGCTAAAGGGTGGGGGTCGTATAGTAATGGATGACACACTGGGGGTGCAGAGATGAGGAATCGATTATTCTATACCCGTATCCCACGTAACGTTGACAAGTCCTTATATCGCTGGGCGGCGGCGTTGGTTAAATCAAACGGGTAACATAATTGAGCCTTGCATGTCTGCCGACATTTACATTCTCGACTCCTGTAACAACTTATCATCATTCATTCATGCTGTACTTGTAATCATACTGCGTTGTTGTCAGTTTGAAATTAAACGGAAATTATTATAATTATAATTACTATTATTATTATTATTATTATTATCATTATAGTGGATATCGACCATGTTTTCAGTGAAAGCGTCCATCAGTTGTGCACTGTTCATATGGCGCTACAGAAATCATAAGATTATGCGAGAATAAAAGGAAGGCTAGCGATGAGATGGCTTCAAAATCCGATTAAATAAATTTAGAAAAACACGGGCTCTCCGTTGCTCAGCAACCGACGAATAGTGTAAACGAAGACTTGATACGTATATAGGTGCACTATTAGCTTAGAAGACATGGTCCACTTACTGTCCACTTAATGCCCACTTGTGGTCGGCTAATGGCGCCCTTAAGGGTCACTTATGACCAGCAATCCGATGGCACATTCGTCGTCATGCCAGCAAATGGATATGTCAGATATTTTGGCAACAGACATTCAGGAAGATAGGTCACAATTTTTCAGGTTTCGGTATTGAAGGGCACGATGCTCATGCATGTATACAATCATACATATACATGCATGCATACATACAAGTATACGTACAAGTATACATACATACAATTATACAAGTATACATACAAGTATACATACAAGTATACATACAAGTATACATACATACAATTATACAAGTATACATACAAGTATACATACATACAATTATACAAGCATACATACATAATACATACATAATAAATACATACATGCATGCATGCATGCATACATACATACATACATACATTCATGCATTGTATTCTATCGTCTGCTTTGAGCTGTCGTATGGTTAACTTCTGATGTCGTCTGCGCATGCGATGATATTTTCGAACGTGTGTTGGAGGATGACAACGTTCATTAGAGCGTGCGTCTGTTTGTTTGGTCGACCGTGTCATCAATTTATAAGCTTATCTTCACGGGCTATTTGAAAGCGACGTACGGTCTCTCCCTACGGACCCAGCAGATGCCAACGGACGGACCATCGATGTAGCCACCAAGTGAGTGAGGGGCCATTGTCACCGTCAGAGGCGGACATGTGGCGTTGGGCCAGAGGGCCATTGCCTAATGATCAGTCTTGAATAGCTCGTATGTATATATATATTTATATAATATATTATACATTCAATATATATATAATTATACTCATTGCCTAATGATCAGTCTTGAATAGCTCTTATGTATATATATTTATATAATATATTATACATTCAATATATATATAATTATATATGATATATATAATATATATTATGCAAATGATTTATATATTATATATTGTGATATTGTTATGACTAACTCTAAAAATGGGCTTAGCAGTTTAGATTAATATGTATTTGCTTTGATAACTGAGATCTTCAAACGGACTCTAATGAGTATGAGCCAAGACTATCATCGTGTATGAGATGCTCTTCTTTGTCACATCATCATGGAAGCACTTGGCTTTAGACTTAGACTCTTTACCATTTTAAAATTTTAAATAGGCAGCATAGACTTACTGCTACATGCATGCAAAACATGCATTCATACGTGCAAAAGTCGTACATACATCAGACATAATATCATATATTCTTATACGCAAAATTTGCTTATCTCGGACTTAATTTGACCGTAACTTTATCAAACTTTATCAAATAGTCAGTATACTTAATAGAATTTATGTACAGTACACATATTCTGCATGCAAAGATAGGTAATATACATAATATGTATAATCTATATAATGTGTAATAAGATATAATGTATTATAAGTAATGTAATATTGTCGTCACGATCCAAATGCCCTTAAGAAGATACCCAAGTATCATCGTATACGAGAAATGGGTTTTTAACAAGCTTAAGACATAATTAAGTTCCTGGACCGGATATATATATATATATATATATATATATATATATATATAATTGGCATAAATAAGCTACACAAGCGTAAACTCATCATCTATAGTTTATGTATAGCCTATAGATGTTGTAATTTGTAGGTCCACGTCTTCCACTACTTCTATATAATCAGGTTATCAGCCCTTTGTAAAACCAGGTCAACGACTCTTTGTAGGCAATGTAAGGCCAGGTCATCGACCCTCTGTATATCCATGTCATTGGCTTGTAGGGCCAGGTCATCGACCATTTGTAGGGCCACGTCGTCGACCCTCTGTAGGGCCAGGTCACTGGCTTGTAAGGTCAGGTGACTCAGTTCAGGTAATTAATCGACCCTTTGTAAGATGCCATCACGAAGCATGGCTACTTGAAAGCATTGGTTTAAATGTAACACATTAATTCCAACCCTTAAGTTGTAGTCTAAGAACAATTAAGTCAACGATCAGAGAGAGAGACCCCTGTTCTATGTACGCAGCACAGAAGAAGAAATGTCACATGGTGATTGATGAGTCCAAGCATTGATGGCATTCCATTATGTTAATACCGTGCACTTGTCTCAAGGCGATGTCACTGAAAAGGAAATGAATGCTCTTGGATCCCAATCTTCCAAGGGGCACATTAAAGTCGACCTCTGAGGGAGTCGACTGCCGACTAAAATTTATGGATTAAAGTTCTTCTGGTTAGTCGCGAATTATCTCTAAATGTGATTATTTACAGAAAAACAGAAAGAGAGTAAACGGGGAATGTGATGATTTTACGCCAAAACCTAGGAAGATATATAATAGTAACATGGGGAATGTGATTGTTTCACACTGCAGAAAGCAGGAATAGAGTAAAATGGGTGTGTGATAATTTTACACCAGAAAATACAGGAAGAGAGTAAAATTGGTAGTAGGGTGATATTAAATCAGAGAAAAGAGAAAGCAAACTGTGAATGAAGCGATTTTACGCAAGAATAGAGAGGAAAATGTGATAATTTTGAGCCAGAAATGGAGGAAGACATGAAATGTGGAATCTATCGAGTAGCCTATATGTAACACCTGTGAAAATAGTAAACTGTTGCCATTGCGCAAAGCCATTCTTTTGTAGCTCGCTTTCAACGCCATTTAAATGTTCAGATTAAAGGCTTTATAGATAACTGTGTATAGAGACATCTATATAGGATCCGCTGTATGAATGTAGATATATTTAGGCCCACACGTCTCTGAACACAGCTGCGCGTATTGGCAGAAACGCAGTGTTGATTAAGAGCCTCTCGTAAGAATTCCACGCTTAAATTGCGTTGGAGTACGATAATGATGACGCTGTCGTCAAGAATGGCAAGTTTCTCTAGATCGCCAATAGTGAATTCGCTTAGAATGGTGGGCGCAATGGCATTATTTCTTGAATTAAAATATTTTGTTGCTATACGGCAAAACACTCTTGTCAATCAGCAGATTAATTACTACTGCAAGATCTGCTAATTTCACCAGTAGTTCATTATTTTGCAACAAGGGAATTCAATAATGTCATTGGTAGACTAGGGCATACAGGTTTAGAATATGGTTTTAATTGTGAGAATTTACTTTCATTCTGCTAATGGAATTGATGCATTTTACTGAGCCCTACTGAAACGCACGCTTTGAATAATTATCAGTGATGTATGCAAGACTTCAAACTTCAAGACCAAGACAGTGAGATATCAAGACCGAGACCGAGACCGAGACACTTGGCTCAAGACAGTACGAGACAGTACGAGACAGTAAAAGACAAGTGATCTTATATAAAATGCTGTGAAATACTAAAGTATCAGTTTTCTGGAATAATGTTCCTGTGGAATTTCAATTTGAAACTTATAATGTATGTAGTACCAATTCCTGAGAACAGTTTTTTTATTGCCAAGTTTTAGCTTTTTCGATATCTTTTCGTCGGCATATCTCTGAATAACATAAAGAAAGCCTTTGTAGACACATCTAAAATCTTACAGACGATTATAAACAAGCAAATTCGATACCTAATATCAAACGAAATTAAAAAGTTGCGCATATCCTTATACTCACCCTGAGAAACTCGAAGTTGTTTCGATCGTTTCCGTTATTTTGGTTTTGCATCAATAACCAACTGCACGGCATAGCTATTGTTTGTCAATAACTTCAATTGAGTAAAAGGAAACTTCACAATTTCAGGTTCTCTCTCAGACATTTTTCTACTTTAAGATAATTGAACTGATTTTAGTATCATGTGACTCGTGCGTTAATCAGAATTACCGTTTCTCGTAGATTGCGGTTTCAGTTTCTAGCGCAAGATTTTAAGACAGTTGACGCGAAGCACATCGAGACTGCTTGTACCAGACAGAAAAAGACTTTTACTTCAAGACAGTTTCTAAAAATTCGATACACTAACCTCGAGACCGAGACCGAGACAGCAGGCTTCCGAGACCGAGACACTAAAAAACTGTCTCGAGACGTCTCGAGACCGAGACACTGTCTCGAGACCATACAGCACTGATAATTATGTTGAAAAATGATAAAAACGGCCCAGAACGAGCCCTTTGATGGACGGACAAATACGTAAACAGTTCGAAGAACAAGCTTTACGAATTCTACTATAGATTCTACTTAGTATTAAATTCCTTTGCATTTTGAATAATCGTGAAGTAAGGCGAAACACAACACAAAATACTTGTGGAATTTCTCCTCATACGGAAATGTCAGCTGGCCCCAAACCATGAGCTTTGCACAGTAGGGGAGCAGCCCCAGAGAGCCAACTCTGCGCTTCCCCTACCAAACGGGGAAGCGCAGAGTAGTCGTGACTCGCGCGAGGGTAGTAGCTCCGACAACAGTCGTTGACCATGGAGACCGTGGACGGCTAAAGCAGGGCGAATATATGGTTAACCGGATATTACAGCAAATTTTGTCATGTTCGCCTCAAAGTCAACTTGATCAGAGATGTTGACATCTCTCAATACAAATATCGATCTTAACCAAAATTGTAGATTAACTCAACTAAAATTTTAGCTCAGAATTTACTTAAAATTAAGATATATATGGACATTTTAAATTTCTATCTGATGACATTCAATATATATAACGGAGGCCATTTATTTTTTGCGACACTTGAAGGTGGGGCTAAATATGTATAATTTATTATCAGGCGCAATCATGATTAAATCATGGCGTCGCACTGAAAAACTTACGCTCGCGAATGGAACACTTAAGCGATGGAACTTTTCTGTATACAACGTTCACTTGCGAATTTACGAGAATAGCCGTCACTCATTTTATATGCACTGATCATCGTCCCAATAAAAACTGGAGAATAAAAGCTCTCCCCTCGTCTAGGCCTACTAGGGCAATAGGAATATTTAACCTTAGCAAAAAATATAAGCCAGCGTTAACCCGTGCGAGAGGCTAGGAGACAATCACATTAGGTTTGGTAAGGGCATATGAATAATTAGAGACGTGATTAAAACACGCAGAGTACTACACAGAAATACAAGCTGCCAGAATGGTCAGGATTTATATTTATATACGTACTAGCTGGGGAACCCGACATTGCACTGGCTGAAACAGGTTTTTGGCCTTGGAGAGCAGGAAGCGGGCCGCGGGTTCACCAACGCCTTTACTGGGTTCCCTGAGCGAACGGCGAAGGTTTCGAGTCAATAGCTGTAAACGTGTGCAAATGCATAAACGGACAGACGGATTGTATACCTCCATCCTGTACGATATCTGCCAAACCGTCCATTCATTCGTACGGTGTAAAAGAAGAAGAGGTGTGGCAGACAGATATCACGTGTTTCGTCGACACGTTCCTGGCCACTGAGAAGGAAACTATCTTTCGTGTCCCGAGACAGGCTTTTGACCCTGGAGACCAGAAAGATGGCGGCCGCGGATTTCACCAACCTCTCGGCTGCGTGTCCCAGATGTTTCCAGAGCAAACGGTGAAGGTTTCGAGCCAATAGCTGCACAAATGTGCAAATGCATAAACGGACAGACAGACTGTATACCTCTGTGTGTCTCATACCTGTACGATATCTGCCAAACCGTCCATTCATTCGTAACGGTGTAAAAGAAGAAGAGGTGTGGCAGACAGATGTCACGTGTTTCGCCGACATGCTCTTGGCGACTGAGAAGGAAACTTTCCTTTGGGGGTCCTGAGACAGGTTTTAGGCCGTGGAGAACAGGAAGTGGGCGGCCTAGGTGTTCATCAACCCCTCGGCTGCATGTCCTAAGTGTTCCCCGTGCCAACGGTGTAGGTTTCGCCGTTCGCTTGGAGAACACCTGGGACACCCAGTAAAGGGGTTGGTGAATTCCGCGGCCGCCCTCTTCCTGCTCTCAAGGGCAAAAAATGTCTCAACCCGTGCAACGCCGGGTTCCCCATCTAGTGTTCAATATCTATGAAATACTTTTAAAATATTTGGGTAGGGGATATAAGCAGTTCCATCCCCCTCCACCCGAAATTTCAGAGTGGACCATCCCCTCCTGTCCCCTTCTGAGTCTCCGCTCCTGCCTCTACCTCTAATCCTGAGATATACCTCTGATCATTTCTGCTTTATGCACCGTGGCTTCTTTAACACTACACCGTCATAGTTAGAACAGGTACACACTTCGCTGATTGCCATATTTTAAGTTAAACACAGATTTGTACAAACAAAATAAATCCCGACCTGACGACCTGTGGCCATCGAGTTCAGATCGTTTTGATGTCCGTATACTTATATACTTAAATATATATATATATATATATAATTTATATACAGCATTGCACAGCAATTACCAGAAAGTCCTTTAAGATGGTTGTTTGCACCGATGAAGTCAACGTCAGACGAATCGCATCACGTGATGGATACATTTGCGTCAGAGTAAGTGCGAGGCTGCGATGAGCGAAGATTTTTATTTATGGCATTTTTTAATGTTGCGTCGAAGCTATTTTTAACAATGCCATTTATAAAACCGCTGCAAACGACAGTAGACGAATTTACAATAATGTTATCTGCCCTAAGTATCCATTCAATGTTTTAGGAACGCTCTTTTTTTTATCGACCCTCGGGTGACTGGGGTGGGGGTTGGGGGCGGCGGAGGGGCAGCAGTCTGGTCCAACTTCTTTACAGTTATCTACCCAACTGATTCTTCGTATAAATCTGTCACTGGTTCGCTTATCTTCGGCTCCTTGTAGAATCTGCAGAACCTAGTTTTACGCCAATCACGAACACACGCGCAAGCATCTTGCCGATGGGAGTCAACGGTTGCACACAACGATTTACATGAGTCTCCAAAGGATTACCTCGCATATATACATACATACATATTTGCATTGACATAATATGTATATGATCCGATACACAGTAGACGTGATAAGAAGCGATCGGAGATCTTTATACGGTTGACCATATTTATGATCATATACAATAAAAAATATTTCGATCAAGTTGATTAGACCACTAAATGGTAAGACACTCTATTGTATACTCCGAAACAAAAACTCAGATATGCATACAGCAGCAAATATTGTGATTCGCAAGTGAGAGAGAAAGTCAGACAGACAGACACAGAGAGAGAAATATAGAGGCAGAGACAGACAGACAGACAGACAGAAAAACACACAGACAGACAGGCAGAGACTGATGGGGTGAGAGAGACAGACAGACAAACAGACAGACAGACAGACAGAAAAAGAGAGAAAGCGACAGAGCCAGAGGACCTTTTAGGATCTCTAAGAAGGTGTCAAAAGGTGCCATGTAGGCTAAACTACACTTCGTTGTATCAACTGCATACAGCCTCACTGAACGATTTATCCAATATATGCCTAGACCTATCTAGCTTGTCATATTTCAACTAAATCGAGACCCCTTTAAAGCGTAGTGTACGAGCACATCATAGCAGTTCCATGGTTAATAATAATTCCCCACGTTATCTGCCTCTATAATAATAGGGTCTCACGCAAACATACAACCTACATGTATAGGCTGCAATTTGTCCATCCTGGCGCATACATCCTGCAGCGCACGAGCCATTGTATCTACTTAAATGCCTACACATCGATTGGATACGTAATCCTGGACGATTTGGCTCCGATTTATAGCGCTCCAACTAACCGCATCATATATCGTAGCACTAAAACATCCTCACAGCGTTTGTCCCAACACACGAATACCAATAGTGTATATATATATATATATATATATTGGGATGCAATACATACATATATAACATATATGTAATATGTACGTATGCGTGTATGTGTGTATGTATGTATGTGTGTGTGTGTGTGTGTGTGTGTGTGTGTGTGTGTGTGTGTGTGTGTGTGTGTGTGTGTGTGTGTGTGTGGGTGCATGTATAATACTATTTTTAGATATTTGAGTCAAACTGACAAACCGCAGTGTGATTACATGAATTAGCAGATGGGATGCGATGATGTAGCGGTGTGTGCTGTTCCTCGTAACTTGGTTCGAATCTACCTCAAGTCACTGCATTGCCACACTCGACCAGTCGAGTACCCATAATTATTGTCTGTGATGAACTAGGGCACCCACCTCAATCGTCGCATCAGATATAAAGGCCCAAGAATGCGCAGAAGGATGCATGCAACTTAATAAACCACCTAGCGAATAGAAGGACTAGTTATATTTACACATTATACACAGACATAGCCTATACTAAAATTTATAATGGTACAGGTGCATATGTTGCATCGGATATACATATATATGCAGATGATATATATATGAAGAAAATTACTAAAACAAAGCAATTATCAACGTAGATGTACATAAGCAACAAGATATATACATACTTTTATATATATTTAATATGCAAGTATATATATGCGAATATATATGCATATATATTATGTATGCTATATATACAGAGATGCGTTATCCGTCTAAGTATGTATGAAATATATATATATATATATACGTGCATATGTGTATATATATATAGTTTTTATAAGATTGTTTTATGCAGCGCTATATGCATGGCTGAACTTGGTTCATCATATCTGCCCAATATGATGATGTCGAACGGTTCGATGGTTCTTTGTCTGTGGCACAGTGTTTCTGGTGCCATGGCTGATACAGCGACAGATGTTGGCAACAGTGCCACTACATCTGCAGATCTGACCACGGTCCGAGTCATTCTTTATCTCGTTCGCTCCAGGCGACGTTGGAGCATAAAACATTCTATTCGACGATGGCAATACTATTGATACGAGGAGGATCGACGGAGGATGACTATGAGGATGAGGAGGATGAAAAAAACTATTTATAATGAGGAGGAGGATGAAAATGGCTATTTATTATTATTATGAGGAGGAGGAGGAGAAGGAGGAGGAAGAGAAGAGGAAGAGGATGAGGAGGATGAAATAGACTATTTATCTTGAGGATGAAGATGAGGAGGAGGTGAGGAGGAGATGGAAGATAGAATGGCCTATTCTTCACACTGATGGGAGAAATTATTGTAAGGGTAATGATAAAGACGTGTGCAGATGCATGTATAGATGTTATTAAGGTCTTTTTTTCTGCCGTCTTTTGAGGCTCAAAGTGTTTTATGGCTACTAAAAGACTATGTTAATAACGTTGAGAAATAGTTAACTGTTGACGCAATTTGACACAATTATATTCTCATATATTCCTGACTTAGCCCACATGTACATATATACATGTGAATTATATGATGCTGGGCGCCACATCAGGATCATACATCAAGTTTAGCTGTAGCCAAGAGACATATCAATTAAGATGCGCCAGTGTGGAAATCTTGTTGAGGCGCCATTTGTTATTATCTGCTAAAAGGTCTGTGTCAATAAATAATATTTATTTACAAATCACACATAAATATGTGCAGATATATTTTCCTGCGATGTTTTTACCTTTCTTGCAAACCTGGGATACAGTGACTAACTGGCAGTCTCTGAGTTCCGAATTTATTTCTCATTTCAAATTCATTCATTCATTCATTCATTCATTCATTCATTCATTCATTTGATGCATTGTAAAGCGCAAAGGCAGCGTATCTTACAACTGATTGAACGAAGATTATTATATTTTTACAAAACAATTACACTTAATTATGCTAGCGCCGGTTAATAAGCTTGTCTCCCTTTGGGCGTTGAACACTTTTTACGATTTACACAACATTACATTACACGCGAGGTTCTGGAAACTCTTATAGAAAAAGACTTCATCAGAATATTGCTAATGATTGAAGACCTGAAAACACTATATGAGTTATTAATTAATTAATTGATAATTACACGAATGTAGTTGTTGTATGTTCGATCAGTTTATCTGTTAATCAATGCCTTTGTCATCGATAGATTATCCATGCCTCTGCCCGAACGCAGCATATGTCTGATGCTGCGATAGTTGCAGAGACAGAGGCAAAGGATGCGGCGAACGGATGCCTGTGATGAAGACGTTGTTGTGTTGTCATTCGTGACGTGCTTCGGTCTTTTAATGGTTGGCAGAGACCTGCGTGCAGTCTCCATCCAACGGAGGGAGGAGACGACGTCACAGAAGATAAATTATTCAAGTTGCGACAGATTCTGATTATAACAGCCATATAATTTGATGTATGCACGCGGTGCAACGAGTGACCTCTGCGACCTTCATCAGAGACAGGTGTGTAGTGACGCCACTTAGGTGGGAAAGAATGTTTCGAATGACGTAACCTGATTGGATAGACGTTTCTGAAGCGCAATCCCAATAAGAGATCTTTCTCAAATTTTGTGTAGTTTTCGGCCTCAATAACATCAAAACGTGTAAAAGTTTCTCTTGTTTTATACCATGCTTAATGAGCTTGAACTCACAATGGGTCAATTGGTGCTTTATGTGGTTTTGTTTGTGAAGAGATTCCATGATAGCCTAGGAATTCAGATACCTCTTCATGTCAAATAATTATCGACAAAGCATTATTTCAGGCCATTGTTTATTCTTCATAAACAAATTAATGCGTAGTCTTTTGATTGTCTCAATAATAAGCGTAAATTGTGTTACTAACACCTTGCAATTTTTGCAGAGGAACATAGAGCGCAACATAAAGTGGAACATTTCCAGAACAAAAATCTCTTCGCAAATAAAATTGCTTTAAGAATAAAAAAATCTATTTAGATGAAAGATTCCTTATCTTTGATTTATAATTCATTTTTATCGTCACTGCCAACAGCAACAGCAGCAACTACTACATCACTGGACCAGTTGGCCTACTTGTCTCCCTCTAAAGACTACCACTGAAGGCAAAACTATCGTCATCATCATCATTATCCCCGTCCTTGTTATCATCAAAAACAGTAACATTAACATCAACATTAAGTCTGCCATCACCATCAAGCATATATCGTTAACAGTCCATCATCATCACCATCATGATTATTATAACCATCATTGCAACTATCGTAATCATCATATCAGCATCAGCATTATCATCATTGCAACAACAAATCTACCGCATCGCATTATATCATATCATACATGCTTATATGTGTATGTACATAATTATATGTGTATGTATATATCATTAATATTTAAGCTGGTTACATTTAGCATTTGTTTTCCATACAAGGAGTTGATATATATATATATAAATATATATATAAATATATAAATATATATATATATATATAAATATATATATATATATATAGGAACACAGTCAAGATGAAACATATAGTGTCTTATTAAGTTAGAGCTGAAGTTACATTTCTAGTCGTGTATTAATGGATTTGGCAAAGAAGTTTGGAAGACAAAGAAATTGGAGGAAGAAAGCGTCGCAATGCACCATCAGGTCCCCCATCTTCACATCTTCACATCTTCACATCTAGGATGGTGGTGATGCAAGGTTCAGCCAATCATAACATTTTAAATATGATGCAATTGCTAACTGTAGATTTCTACGCAATGCTAATTAATGCGGCCACTCATAAAAGGTTAAGGTGAGACAAGATAATAGCAGACGGAGAAGTCAGGCAGAGTCCAGACAGAGAGAGTAGTGAGGCAGAGAAAGAGTGAGTCGCAGCAAAATAACAGCCGCCCAGAGGTTGCGATAGTACATCAGGCGACGATGGCAGACTCTGGCTATATCTTATAACTACAGTTACCAATAGTATTCGTTTGGCGAGATTAGAGCAGACCTTCTTCATTCGTCGTTGCTCTTGTAATCGAATCTCGCATTTTCTTAATTACATTACACTCTTGTGATGATCCTGTACGCAAAGAAGAAATGACATTGAAAAGATAAAGTATATTCGTTCTGCTGTTTGTGATTCAGTGGTCATGCACCCGTCTAAACTGATAGGTGCATGACCACCAGTGTGATATATATTCTGATGCTTGGTGACGAATATCATGCAATGACGAAATGTGTGCTGGCTCACATTAGGCGTATAAATACCTTTGTCGACGAGCCGATAGTTGCCCTTGAAGCCAGTGTAGTTGGACTGGAGATGATCGGTGTGGAACTCCATTGTGAGGCTAGGTGTTGACGAGTAATACTTGCTCTGGATGACCGTCATGTTACCACACAGTTCGTAGTTCCATCGATTGTGTTCATTCACCTCAGGTCGATCGACGTCGAGAAAGATGCGGACGAAATGAGCACACCTTCAACAACGAAGATACAACCAATGTTTTAGGAAAGCTATGGAGAAGAGAAGTTGGTTTCAAGTTTAGAACATTCAGTTGAAGAAGTGTCGATGGCATTGGCATGTAAGCAAAAGGAAATCATGATGGGGCCTACTGTATAGGAGAACAAGAAGGAAGATTATGACAGCGACAAATACTACTACTACAGTAACTACTACTACCTCCGCTATTAATTGGTCAATCGGGGAAATGGGAATCAAGGAAACCGAAAACCCCGGAAATCGGGGAACTGAGAAACTTTTTTATTTCTGCAGATAAAGTCAATACTTCTGCAGATCTGGCATCCTGATGTCATGGACATCGCCATGAGCTATTTTTTCTTTCAAATTTCTGAGTACTAAGGAATGTGTTTCTAGGGCGTAAATCGGGGACCTGCTGTACCATCGCACTACAACAACCTACGAAGCGCGTTTAAAACTTAATGGAAAACCTGACATTTGGTCTGAAATTGGATCAGCTCTAGGCCTACCATGTGGATGTAGAAATGCAAACTGGTATACCGCCCGTAACAAAACAAGCTAGGTACGACGACGATGTTCATGGTGATTATTTTTGAGGATAGCTATGATAATGACATCATGATAATGATGATTATCATCATGTTGATGAGTCAAGTATGAAAATAGGCAAGTGACTTGTCTTTACTTCATGTTTAAAAATTGCTAATTTTGCAAGCCCAACTTGTGTTTTTTTTGGCTGATCGGAGGCTTTCATTCAACTTCTAGTCTTTCTCCCTTTGAGCACCCTAGCAAACTCTGCAGAGATTTCCCAGAAGGAAATTTTACAAACCATCACGCCCGGAATGTATACTAGACCTAGGATGTTTTATTTCTTTTTAATTTCTCCCTCAATGGGGGACCACTGGGGAGAATGAGAAGCCGGAGGATACCGTAGATTCTCCCCATCATCTCAACGCCAACAACGTGACAAAACCAGGGATAGCGCATCGGAGATCATCTGATCACCAGCCTAGGCCAAGAGCCAGTAACATCGGCGTCACGCAACCAAGGTTAATGTACGTATCAGATATTAAGCTGACAAGTAAACGCTTTGATCTTAGACAAAAGGCCGAGAAGCGATAACGACGTGTTATCCAGAGGTCTTTTATAGCGTGTCTGGTCATCTAAAAAACAGTTTTCAATGACAAATCTTACTAACGGTAATAACTATTTAATTCGGTCATTCACAGAAAATTTACTTCGAAATATGAAAGCATACAATATAATGCAACTTATAAGTAAGTCACGTGTCATTGTAGCATAATAAAATATAAAATAGCTCTGTTTCTCATCTGAGCCTATGTAATCTATTGTTACCATGTGCCGCCATCTAACGACGTCGTTGTTAACAGACTGTCACAATACAGGGCGACCATATGGCTATAATAGTATTACAGGCCTACATCTAATTTAACCAATTTCGCCGCCAGCAAAAGAAAGTCTGGTCAACCCTATTACCGGTGATACGGGTTTCGAACCCGGTTCCTCTGCTATGCGCCCCAATGCTTTATTCATTCTTCTGGTCGGAAAAGCCATTGAATCCGCTGACTGATCTCCCATTTTCGCTGAGGCTCCGTCCAATCCAATTAGTCGCCGCGCTTACTATGCTTTAACAATTCCTCTATATCCATATACTGTACTGTCACCTTTCTTCCACCTTCTCCCGGACAGTGCGAAGAGGATTCGAAGGCAGGGAAGAGAGAGAGAGACAGTTCCATATATTTGCCACTTGTTAGCCTAGTAGGCGGAACATTTCAAGGGGCGGCAAAAGTTGAATTCAAATTTTTTTAAATGTTATAAGTAAATGATAGCAAGCCAATGGACTAAGGAAGAATGTTCAAGCATCGTGTTATACTGTTTTTAAAGTTCAGACTAATACTCTCACTAATAATAACACTTTTATTTATTGTCACTTTAATAAAAAAAACAGCCTGGTAGTGCTGGTTTCTCTTCCTACTATAGCGTATGTTAAAATTTGTGGATTTCAATATGCAATTTCGATTTTGGAAGGGGCGGTATAGAAACCTTGGCGTAGGGCAGCAAATTATTAAAGAGGGAAGAGGACAAGACGAATGCGATGACAGGGAAACCAGCCAGAAGCACGAACAGAGAAAACTATAATGAATGAAAGGGAGACTAGAAAGAGAAGGAAGAAAAAGAGTCGGAGAAGGGAAGAGTAGGAAAGGCAGAACTGATACGGAAATGAGAAATGAAACAAGAGAACTCGTAAATATAAGAAGAGATGTGCGTGTGGCTTGGTTAACGTGGGCGTTAGCTACTCCGCAGGGACTCATTTTTCTTTGTTATAGAAAGTTGGCGACGAATGAAGCGACACACTAAAGCCAGATATTTATGCATACGACAATGCATACAGGCAAATACGGGGGACGATACATTCGGCCAATTATTGACCGAGTTTGTTACAATTGTTGTTCCGATTGCGTGGCTAATAACGATGATCGGTCTGTGAGAAGAAGTCTTTCAACCGACGCCACTTCAAGGCTCATCGCATGCTATGCCGAAGTCAAGAGAGGAAATGGATGAAGAGGAGGAGGAAGAGACAGTAGGAAGAGGAGAAAGACAACAAGAGAGGAATAGCAGAAGGACGAAATGGAAGAATAGTCCTGAGGAGGAGGAGGACAAGAGAGAAGAGGAGGTGGAGGACAGGACAGATAGAAGGAGGACAAGAGAGGACAAGAGAGGACAAGAGAGGACAAGAGAGGACAAGAGAGGACAAGAGAGGAGTAGAAAGGAAGGAAAAGAGAGGAAGAACAGAAAACGAGCAGCAGATAAAGAATTAGAAATATAATATTAGAAATGAAGGTCAAGGCAGACACAGGTGATCGTAAAGTAATGGATTACACACTCGACTGCACAGCAAAGGAATAACGTTCGGTTCCCTTGTCCCATGTAACGTTGACTAGGCCTTCTTTCACTAGGCGGGGGCGTTGGCTAACTTAGATGTACAGCGTAATTGGCGCACTGCATGGCTACCAACAGTAATATTTGACTACTATGCTTTGTAGGCTTAGTTTGTCATCATTCATTCAAAATATATTTGAAATAATACTGCGTTTGTCAATCTGAAATTAAACGCACACAGACACACACAGACACACCCACATACACGCAGACACACATTCACAGACAAACACAGACACACACAGACCCACGCAGACACACACAGATAGAGAGTTCCACGTCGTGCTATCTGACGACGTTTACATACTTGGTAGTGAGAGGAAACGGGAGATCAAAGGCGACGAACGTCAGCTCAACGATCTGGTGAGGTTTGGCGATGAACGTGTAGAGGATGCAGTTGATGTTTGTAGGATAGACCTGCGGAAAATTCGGTGACGTGAACGTACCGTAGACTTTGTCTCTGCCATCGAAGATTACACACTCGCAAGCTGAAAAAGAAAGGAAAGAGAGATCATCGAGTTTTCTTCCATCTTCCTCCTCTTATCTTATCGTTACCTATTTTATTTATCTCATGACCAGTTGCAATGTCTCTGATTGATTTCACGTTGAGAGTCGCGCATAGTCCTGGCTGGTTGACTTCACCTACCGATCATCTCGCCTTCCAGTGTTATAACGAAGCCAGGCTTCTCAAACACTGTAAAAATGTCTAAAAAGGGGATCAAACAAGAAGACTTGATAGAATGCATACAGGACGAAAAAGTAACCGAAGTATTAATAACACGTCTTGAGGATCGACTCATGCCAATGATTAAACGAATGTTTCAGTCATTGGCCAGCTCTTTCACTGCTTCACTGAAAACCATAGTAACAGAAATGGCCGAGACTTCGATGAAGACCTTCAGGCAAGAACAAGACGCAAGACATCAGAAAGCGGAGAAGGAAATTGTTCTGCTAAAAGCTAAAGTCGATGAACTTGAAAACCACTCGAGATTAAACAATCTGATAATTTTTGGAAACAACGAGAGCTCAACCAGCAAAGAGCAACCTTCAACTCACCATGACTGGACAGCAACCAACAGTAACATCATTCAATCAGTAATCAAGTTATCCAACGAACGACTTGGCCTATCGATTAATGAATCCGACATTACTTCCGCCCGTAGATTGACTGGAGGCTCAAAGGGTCAGAACGGACCTATACTGGTATCCTTTGCCAGCAGAAGCACTCGCAATTCGATCTACTTTGCTCGTGGGCGTCTGAAGGGATCGTCTGACGGCAATCGGATATACATCAATGAGCACCTAACGCACTTCAATGCTGCGATTTTCGCCGAGGCAAGGAAGATGGTCAAACAGCACAAGCTCACCTCTGCCTGGACCCGAGAAGGCCTGGTGTATGTTCGTCGCTCCACTGCGATCAATGAGAAACCGAGAAGGCTATTGTCACCAATGGACCTGGAGAAGGTTAATGCCTCGTAAATCGTGCCTTAATACTCTACTTTTTGCAAACCGCTTAACCTCGACTCCAGAATCAACTGCAGTGAAATCGAAGTTTCTCTTTTCCGTGACACGCTCTGGTCTAGATGCTGATCATGTATGTACTTGCTATTTCTAACCGATGTACATTAGATTTTCTCTTCGAGCCTCACCTCTCTTTTACTTCCGACTCTTCTGGTAGATGGCATTGACCGGATGTCATTATTCCACGTGAACATTCCTCACTGTTAATCTTCACCATTTTGGGTCACCAGACGTTGATCGACTCTTATTTTTTTCTCTTATTGATTTATGCATTGGTTTATAATGGCTCATGTTTTGTTTTATGCAAGCTTGCACTAGCTTTATTCTAATTGATGTTGATCTATTTTAGTTGGTAGTCCAAAGCTAGATGTCACTACCCCGATGAACCAATCGTTATGTCGTTTTTTCTCACGTATAAAGGCATTATCCTGTTGTTCATATATTGTAGCTGACATTGCTCGCTTAGAGCTGTGCTGATCTCCATTTAGTCTCGTGGTAGATCGTGACTATTATAGTTTGTGCTTGCGACATATAAGTGACGCTGTTATCATATTAATTTAATTGTCATTTGTGTAAAGGTACACTGACTGACGCTGTTGATATCATAAAATGTTCGCTTTGCACCAATCAATACCACTCCTCGCACTTTGTTCCTATCTCCTGCAGTAACTCATGGTATTGCGCTGAATGCATGTTACATCTATTTCCTTTTAACCACATGTCTAATGAAACCGAATTTAGAGATTGTATCAATTCATGCAGTGATGTAATAAACTCCAATGTGACTATGTTAAATGAGGGACCGCGCCTGGAATTCTTCTCTGAACTTGGTGATGATAAACCCTTATTAAATAATCTGGACTTAGACCCAGATAATAATTACTACTTAGAAAGACCTGAACCAAGTATGTACTTCGGCCTCGCTATTGACTACATGCCAAAGGAATAAAGATCTGACTTCTCTAATACACGTCAATTATCGCAATATATTCTCTAAATTAACTGCGCTCGAGAACTTACTAGCTGCCTTATCAATCGACATACTTGCAGTAACTGAAACATGGCTCGATGTCGATTCCGCTAACCAAATTTTTATACCTGGGTATAACTTTGAACACCAATGTAGAACTACGGGAAGGGGAGGTGGGGTTGGTTTTTTTTATCAGGAATACATTAACTTACCAATTGCATAACCTACCATCATGCACTGATCACACAACATATGAATCATTGTTCTTACGATTCCCAAAGCCAGGAGGATCATACTTTCTGGCTGGATCAGTATACCGGCCACCCGGCCCCGACTTAGAGGCATTTAATAGGGAATGGGACTTGCTATTATCAGCCATTCAATCCAAAGATAAAGATATGTATATATTGGGAGATTATACTATTGATTTATTAAAAACTGATAATCATGGACCTACCAATAATTTCTTAAACGCCATGTCGTCACATCACTTCTTACCAATCATTACCCAACCGACAAGAATCACTTCAACATCTGCAACACTAATTGATAATATATTCACCAATCGCATATCTAAAACCACCGAATCCACTATACTGGTTGAAGACCTGTCCGACCATCTCCCAGTCCTAACTTGGATTGACTATACGCCCATAGCATGGAAGTCCCCAATTGATAACCTCACTCGCTGCTTTGATCACAAGTCCAAAGCCTATTTTGAAGAGCTTCTATCTAGATGCGATTGGTCGGCTATTACTGATTTTTGTAGCAATGAGGAACCCTCCGTAGCATATGAATCATTTAGTGTTAAACTTAAAGAAATGTATGACCTTGCCTTTCCACTTATGCCCAGTAAGATGAAATCAAAACCAACATTTAAGCAACCATGGATGTCGCCAGCTCTCTATAAATCTTCGAAAACCAAAAGCAAACTTTATTTAGCCTTTATTAAGCATCCGTCATTGACCAACAGAAATAAGTTCACAGTGTACAGAAATAAATTCAAAGCACTATGTAGGATAACTGAAAACGATTTCTACATGTTAGAATTTGCTAAGTACAAGAACGATTTAAAACAAACTTGGTCTACTATTAAATCATTGCTAAAAGTAAAAACTACTGATTCATTAATTAAATGCTTAATACTTAATGGGATCATGATCACTGATGGAAAACTAATCGCTAAGAAATTTAATGCCTATTTTACAAATATAGCACAGGACCTGGTGACTAAAATTCCACCTCCTATTAACTCGGTAACTTCGTATTTAACCTCTCCCAGCTCATCATCGTTTGCAGTTTATCCAACGTCTATGGAAGAAGTACTTGCTCTAGGTCATTCACTGAAAACCACCAACAGCTCGGGTCCAGATGACATAAATCCCAGCCTTATCAAACCATTACTGTCTTTTATTGCAAAACCACTAGCCGATATCATTAATTGTTCCTTGAGAACTGGCATAGTACCTAGTTCATTAAAGATTGCTAAAGTTACACCTATTTTTAAACAAGGAAATAAAGATCATGTCGCCAACTATAGGCCAATTTCTATTTTACCCTACTTCTCTAAATTATTTGAAAAAGTTATGTATGTGCGCCTCTATGACTACATCAAAAAAAGGCATTCTTCACCCATTACAACATGGTTTTCAACCGGGCCATTCCACTTTAATGTCACTCCTTAATGTGCAGGATAGTATATCGGCCTCAATAGATCGTAATGAATATTCTCTAGGCATATTCATTGATATTGTGAAAGCTTTTGACACCGTAATTCATGATATATTACTCATTAAGTTAGAAAACCTTGGTATCCGTGGTATAGCTCTTAATTGGTTCAAAAGTTACCTTACCCATCGGTACCAACAGGTAAAATGTAATGGTTTTATATCTTCTCTCAGTTTACTTAAATATGGAGTTCCACAAGGCTCGATCTTGGGGCCAATACTTTTTCAAATTTTTATTAACGATCTGCCTAATGTCTCTTCCGTGCTCCAGTTCTTGCTTTTTGCTGATGACACAAACATCTTTGCTTCCCATAAATCATACGAAAATTTTTTTGAAACAGTGAACCGGGAGCTGGAGCATGTTAGTGACAGGTTCAGGTCAAATAGGCTGTCCTTGAATGTCACTAAGACAACCTGCATTTTATTTAGCTGCCATCGCAAACAGATGCCTAAAATCCAAGGAAAGCTTTACTTAAATAACATACCGATACCGAAAGTAATAACAACCAAGTTTCTGGGTGTTCAAATTGATCAACATCTCACATGGAATGATCATATACGACATATATCAATTAAAATGGCTAAAAATTTAGGAATAATGGCTAGAGTTATGCACCTATTGCCACCCAGTATACGAATTAGCTTATACTACACTATGATCCACCCTTATTTATCGTACTGCAACATCATCTGGGCTTCAAATTATCCCTCAAGATTAAAACACCTTGGTATTTTGCAGAAGAGAGCTCTCCGCATGATAAATGGCAGTCACTTTCTCGCTTCATCCCAACACATCTACAAAGAACTTGGGATTTTGACTATTGAACAGCTGACCAAGTACCAAACTCTTCAATTCATGTATAAATACACACACAGTCAACTACCCCCTATGTTCAGTAACTACTTCTCCTCCCTATCTGTTTTAAACCCATACAATGTACGAACCTCCGCCAACTACAGACCTGTATTTTGTAGAATCAATACACGAATGTTTTCAATTAGATACTTTGGCCCAAAAGCTTGGAACAGCCTACCAGAGGAGATACGCTCCCAAAAAAGTTTCCATACACTTAAAAAAAGAATACGCTAATATTTGGTTATCTGATAATTTCCGGTCATGTGTACACTTATATGCACAAACTTATCGTCATTATCGTCATCAAGCACTTAGTTAACTAATTAAGAATTTCTTCTTCTTCATGTTTCATCTACATACCAGCTGCCATGATTACTAATAACATTAGGGTGACCCGACTACGGGACTTGTGTCCTTTTTGGGTTTTTTCCTTATTGGCTCCGTTCCTGAATAATTTTATTTGAATTATGTCTGTTTTGCTTTACTTGTTGGATCAATAAAAAACAGTTGTTAATGTTAATGTCACTGGAATCTGTTGAACACCTGTACAATTAGATGTATACAGGGATGAAGAACAAGACGGGAGGATATTATTTAATTAATGAGATTGATGTTCATCAATACATTCACATTCTGGATAACTTTGCCAACAATTTGTGTCATTCGCTTTGTAGGTCATGCGTAATTCCGGAAATCAACGGGTTAAAAAGCTTCTAATTTGCGACAATTTACTGTTCAAATAAAGAATAAATCTTCTGCGCCAGAAAGTTCTGTGAATCAACAATCGCAATGCAAACGACAATAGAACCATGTCAATGATCTGTTGATGACAGAACAAGGGATCAATGAAAGGTCGCTGGGGAGCAACAATAAAACATCCTTGAATAGAGAAGGATTTGAAAGTAGGCATTGTTTTCCCTAGACCTATTGAAAATGCACCTTCTCGAAACCACCGAATGCTGGGGATTGACTCAACATTCGTGTGCTGATGAGAAACGCCCCTACTGGGTTGCAACTAATTGCTCGAATATTCAATCAGAAAGTACATCGATTGTACTTCTAGCAGACGGAGTTGGATGGGTACCAATGGCCTGGAAAGGATTGTGGAAATGACGCGACGCATTTAGACTTGCACCGGATGTCAAATGGTCAATTTAACTAGTACAACTATTGGCCAGAAGCCAAAGAGAGACAGGAAGACGCCACCCCGTTCATTTAGCATGGCCACTACAACATCTTACTGTGTGGGGTTTAGGAAGGACTTTCGAAGAAATTGTAGTACACGTGTGAAATGCATTAGCCAGCTGTAGGCCTCTCTACAGATGCGACACACGGGCATTCGATCGCATTAGACATGTACTGGAAAGTCTACACTAGCTGTTGATAAGTAAGAAAATCGCTTTGGAGCTGACCACGGTAAGCTTTCCCTCCATACTTGACGGATAATTGTTTTCTGGCCCGTCGTTTCTGGGACCGTCACAATTGAGTTCTGTCATGAATTGCGAACTACATAGTTAGGACCTTTAGACGAGAACAGCCAGTCATGAGTTAGAGGCAAATACGTTTCTCCAGGATACCTGGGTGAACAGAATGAAATGCTGAACCTGATGATCGTCAGGATGCTGAGATATACCTCTGGATAAATTTTGAAACATGGCGAAGACTCACTCATCTAGCTATACGTCGTCAACTCATTAATATTTCGCCTACTTGAGCGCATTTGCAATTAGTACCGTCACATCATCTCACGTTTATGATTTGACCAATGTCTCTTTGTATTTTATTATATTCGTTTATTTAATCTATAGGCCAGAAAGAACGCTACTTGTTGCAAGATAACGAGTTTGGGCTTAATTGCTGCCCTAATTATGGTCACGGTGCTTTTATTTGATGTTTCCGTAAAGCACGACGATGATGATTGAAACACTATAGTATTTCTTCTTCTTCTGCTATACTACTACTACTACTCCACCTACTACTATTACTACCACCACTACTACTTCCCTACTACTACTACTACCACTACTCGTATGGGAATACCTGCTGCTGTGCACCAGTAATTGTAATAATCGGCCTGGCAATAGTCTCCAGACAATTCTTTAGTCACCTTGAGATCATATCTACCTCGGATCATAATATTTATAATAATTTTGCATGGGGTGGTCGTATGATGGGTTCCCATTGCCTGGTGGAAAGCATTCACTGATTCACACTCAGTGGCAGACTAATTGAGACACCGACGCACCAGACAGACAGACACACAGCCAGACAGACTGACAGCCAACCAGACAGACCTCTTAGTATTTCATCAAGAGAAGACTGTCCGACTGACTGAGCCCTGCACAGACGGAACGACGAAGACATACAGACTGACACAGAGAGATCGAAAGAGGCAGGAACGGACATGGAGACAGACATAGAGAGAGAAGACCGCGTGTAACAGTAGTCTATAGCCAGTCACGCAATTACTCAAGAGACACTCTCACGCAATTTGCACGATCAACAGACGTGCAAATGTGAAGGTATGTCGTCATCAGTTCTCTCTCCGCGTCTGCTCAACAAGATCTATTTTGATTGTATAGAATTCGCACTTATGCATGTAAATGTACGTAACTAGTTATGCACACATACATAGGTATATATCTAGCTTATGCATGTGTTTGTAATATGCATGCATTCCTGTATATATATAATAATAGCATTTGCGTACCTAGTGCCTACGTACATGTAGGTACGCACATTATGCGTATATACGTATATACGTAATGAATGCGTAAGTTTCTTTTCTAATTTTTCTGAATAGCCGCAGTTTATACTAGCCGCTTCGCTATTGTTGGATGGGCGCATGACTTCCTTCCATTCTCTGTCCAA
Source organism: Bimastos eiseni (assembly GCA_959347315.1). Classification (NCBI taxonomy): domain Eukaryota; kingdom Metazoa; phylum Annelida; class Clitellata; order Crassiclitellata; family Lumbricidae; genus Bimastos; species Bimastos eiseni. The sequence goes on along the minus strand of OY365806.1, from coordinate 10,474,042 downwards.
GAGTCGCCGCTTCTTTTACGGTTTGCGAAGGGCTTTGTTCTTGGTCCACTGTTGTACATTTTTGTACACTGCTGACAATGTAACTGCCCGGGCCTCCTGTGGTGTTTTAAGCCAGCTTAATGCTGTTGACTTTCAGGCTTATGTGCTGTGCACTGCCCAGTATCTGATGGTCTTACTGCGGTCGTCAGAGTACAGCGACCATCGTGGCGCTGGAGGCATTGATGTGGCCCAATATTGCTTAGTCTCAGTACATCTAAAACGACGTTTAGATTGTTGTGTAACAGGCAGCAGTAAAGCAAAATAGATTCCTCGTCCATATTCATTTATTCCCCTCGCTTTGTCGTCCATTTATATGGTCAAAAACTTACCATACGCTGAGAAATATAGACAATTCAAAGTTATTGACCGGTAAATACAGTTTACAAGTCGTCTGAAAAACATATTAAACTTCATAGTCAACAATGAAATGCATTTCAAGCAAATCATCACCGAATGTGTCGTTGTGCCACTGCGCATTGAACAGGATTTCAGTGTTATGGGCTGCAGATTGATCATAAAACGATACATAATGAAACAGCGGCGCACCGATCACCCATCGGTTTCCAAAAGGAAAATTTCGTAAAGTTATCATCCATATTAGATCGCAAGTGAACAATTTGGGAATTCTTGTGCACAAAGGGAAAACTTCTTCCTACGTGTAAGTCTCTGTATTTATATGATGCACTAACTATTATCATATACACTGACACTGGCATGTTTCCAAGGTATTTCAATTCTGATGCAAATATTGTATAGGTAAATAATGGTATGGAAAGGTTTAATGGGATGACAAACTATTCAGAGTAGCTAAATCAAACGTATGACCCAATGTGCGCCTTGCATGGTTGCCGACAGTCAAATTCGAATTCTGCAATAACTTGTCATCATTCTTTCATAGTGTACTTGTTATCATACTGCGGGTTGTTAGCGTAAATTAAAAGTAAACGAATGTTATTGTTATTATTACTAGTATTATTAGCTCACCCGAGGTAAATACTGATCTCTCGGTTTGTTAAAACTATACTCCGGAGAGATTATTATTACCATCGTTGTTGTTGTTATTATTATTAATATTATTGCTATTATTATTATTATTATTATTAATTATAATTATATTTAATTTAATAATAATAATTATTAATAAAAATAATAATAATATTATTGTTGTTATTATAATTTTTATTATTACTATTATTATTATTATTAATATTATTGCTATTATTATTATTATTAATTATAATTTGATTTAATTTAATTTAATAATAATAATTATTAATAAAAATAATAATAATATTATTGTTGTTATTATAATTTTTATTATTATTATTATTATTATTATCATTAGTAGTAGCAGTAGTAGTAGGAGTAGTAGTAGTAGTGGAGTAGGTGGAGTAGTAGTAGTAGTGTGACGAAAAGTAATTTTTGTGCACTTAAGGTTAATCTTTATTAGATTATTAAGTGATAGTTTTATTTAGATTAGCTATTCAATGTAACTAAGGAGAGGGACGTTTGCGCTATATAATTGTAGTATGATGTAAGCTCTTTGTATAGTGCATCTTTCTCCTTGTTACTGTCGTCGCTTCCGTTGAAGAAGTTGGGTTTCTTGTGGTTTGCAATTTACGATTTTTTTATCCAGTAAAATTTCGCCATAGCCCCAAGCATCCATGGAAGTGAGCATGAGGATAGGACCTGGACACGGACGAGGAAAGTTTTGAACCCTATCTGGCAGTGACTTCGGCTAATCGAGAAGTTAGAGAAACTCCGGCTTGATCATTGCGCTTTCGGCCGCCATTTGCATTATGGAGGTTGTGACTGAGTATTAGTTGATCGGTCACGGGCACAAGAGTTTAGCGATAGTTAATAAGTTTTAGATGTCTTTATAGCGGCCCGTAAATGGCTACAAAGATTAATATGGCGCCGAAGTATTGCGAAGATTAATTGACTTTTGTGTAGTTCAATGTGTACATGTGATAATGAGCCGCCTTGAACAATTGTATGGCATTAGTTGATTTGTTGTGACGCCTTTTCCTAAGTTAAGAGATAGAAGTGTATCTCTGCATATTATTTCGTCCTGACAGGAAGTTTATGATAATTATAATAAATCGGCCTTTGATTTAATTGGCTATCTGAAGGCGTCATCATTATTAATAGTATAGGCCTCACTAAGTCCTGCAATTTGCCCTATGTCAAGAAGCGCGTTTGTATAGCACCGTCGTCATCTTTATCTTGTCCAATTAACGCCTAGTTTAGCCTAGAGTCTGTCGAATGGAAAATAAGAACCCTGACATCGTCGCCCTCTGCCCGAGGACCGCGGATGGAGGCATAGAAGAAGATTATATGGATCTTGAAGTCAATCTCAAGATGGCGTCGAGCGAAGGTTCGACGGCGCCAGAAGGGGTGGAAGAGGCAGCCGCTTTCTTGGACTTCTCCATTCCTGGTGGGGAAACTCGTAAGGAGGACGGGATGCCCAGGTATACCAAACTGCTTGACTGGCCCGATCATTCATTGACTTCTACAGCACCTCGATTAAATCCATTACGACAGCATGGTCGTCGCCTCAAGGAGTCCGCCACAGTAGTAGTAGTAGTATTCAAGTGTGCTCTGGACTGTTTCCCAAATATTGGATTCCCTCACGACAGAATTGCCCTGTTCTCATTCTTCATACCATATTGTTATTGTTAGTTCTTTAAATGCAGGTGGTTGGTTCTGCGGACGTTCAACTTCTGGTCTGACCTTCGAGCTTTGTCTTCGTCTTTGCTTCTATAAAAACCTCTTCTTAAAACCCTCTGGAACCGTAAACGCGACTTCAAAAACAAACATTAAAGAACTGCTACCCCACTCGCTACGTCCGGTAAACCAACGTCCAATCTCGGGCTTTCCTCGGCCCATTCTCAGCCTATCCTCGGCCAAATCGGTTCCCTTCTTGTGGATGTCGTCGCTGACCACAGTGACAGATGAAGCTCGACGGCCATTCATTGCGATTGGAAGGACCACCGACGACCGAGACAGATGCGACGGATAATGTTTGTACTGCTCAGCTAAAATAGCCCAATCGGTCTTTCTCATCTCGCGCATTCACATCCTCCTCCTCCTCCTACTCCTCCTACTTTCACTCCTCGTTCTTCTTCTCCTGTGCCTCCCCCACTTTCTTTAACTCATCGTTTAGTTCTTGGCCGTTTCCTTGTCTCCTTCCTTCTTCGTCTTCTTTCCCTTCTATCTTCGTCCAATCTTTCCGCTGTTTCTCATTATTCTTTCCGTCTTTATTGTTTTACAATCCACTCAGTTTTTACCCTAATTCTTTCCATTCTTTTCCATTTTATCCGCTCAATTGATTCCTTCTCTTATTATTTATTTTTTGTCCGTTCTTTCCTTTCACTCTCTCCCATTTCTCTCGTTCCACTTTCAACTCATCTGACTCAAATTCGTGATAACTTCTGACCTGTCTCTTCTTCAAGCATCCTTTCCCTCCTTCTTCTTGTCCACTTCCTTCCCCTTCCTTCTCTCCCTCCTCCTGTTCCTCGTTCTCAACCATCAACCTTAGATTTTATTTGGCGATTGAGTTCCACTTGGGATGGCACACGATTGCGAAATATTACGATGGGCGACTAGACTTCTCTGCCTTTCTGGGCGTTTAGATTTTTTGAACGTTTTACTGCGTTTTGGTGTGCGAGAGGTGCACGCTTGGGTGTTTGGAGTATCAGGAATTTGAGTATGCGCTTCTGGGTGTCTGTGCTTTTGGGTGTTTTTGTGTTTGGGTGTTTGTAGACCCACGTTTGGGTGCTTGCGTGTTTGGGTGTGTGTTTGTTTGTGGATATTCGTGCGTTTGCAAACCTTGTTTGTGCGCTCGCGTGTGCATGCTCAGTACGTTCCTGAGAAGATTATGGACGAATACAGGCTTCGAATCCGGAACCTTAGTGGTCTTTCTAGATCATTAGCGAAGGTATAACCGAACTAGGTCTCGTACATTCTCGTTCGATAAACTGAACCTCCTCAGCAATATTTGTATATCTGATGCTCTTCCGATCGATAGAAGAAATTTAATAGGAAAAATACACTGAGGGATTAAGAAAATCCATTCCCTTTCAATATTCACCCTTTATATATATATATATATATACTAGATTTGCTACTAGGCTTTGCCTAAAATCCTCACTCTCTAATTGAAAACGGTAAATGGAATAACTGCAGCATAACACAATTTACGAGCGTTCAACGCGACTTTGCCCAGGGGCCAGGTATCCAGTGAGCTCGAAAACCAATAAATAGCACAATGGCATGCAGAGCTGAGGTATTGAGTTCGATTCCCCTATTGCCCTTAAGGTTAACTTGTTCCTTTTTCACTAGGTGGCGACGCTCGTTAAATTATATATGTATAACGAAATTTGCGCCTTACATGGCAGCCAACAGTGAAATCGTTGAATTTCACTATCGTCCTGCTGTGCAAGGCGCTTAACTCCTGAAGCGACTTGTTATCATTTGCTCATACAACGTCTGCGGTTTATCAGTTTAAATTAAACGAATATTATTATAGGCCTATTATTATCATTTGAATTCAACGAACTTATTACTTAGCGGCTTTTCCTCTTTGCCGCTTATACCCCGAAATTCAATCCGTGTATCACTTCCACATCGCAAATGTTCAATTAGCTTGCGCTCTCAGTGACTTCGTTGTTTTAAACTATTGTGCCTGATAAGCATATTAAATTAACCCCGCCTCCTTCAGATGGTGACGTGAATGCAGAGCGATCCGTTCGCCAGCTGCCCTTTTACGCACAAACAGACAAAATTGCGCTTTGTAAAAAATATATATAAATATACATAAAATTGTATATATGTATATATATGAATATATATATACATTCTTATATATACATAAATTTAAAAAAAACATATAGACGATACAAATAAATACATAACATTATGTACATATGCATGCATACATATTCGCTATGCAATGCGTACGTAATTATAGTACGCCTGCGATCAAGCTCTTTGTAGGCTGCACATTATCTTTCTTTGCAAGTTGAGTCTTAGAGAACAGACATAATACATATAATATACTCTAGAATAAGTTCTTATGGTCTTTCGATTCATATGTATCCATAACAGCTGCACATGTAGTGACGAATGGTGCACTACACTTTGCATTCGAGTGGCACCTTAGAAATGTGGAGTTTACGATTACTTGCGCAGCATGAATGAACATTGTGAGCTTTAGAGTCGAACGCCAGGGGAATCCCGTGGAAAACATTCTACGTTGTGTCTCTGTGGACAGATCTCTTTATATAGCACACACTACAAAGCACGCATGTTACAAATTACATCGGACTTGAATCCCCCTTTGGCAATTCTGACATGACGAAGCGTTCCAGAACAATCTGGTGGTTTGTTGGGCTAAGCTTTTACACCTAAGCAGTGCTATATAAATTTAGAGATTACGATTAGGTTACATAAAATGCATGAGGTTTATTATCTGTGTAAATTAGAAGTCGATTTTTGTTTTGTTCAGACGACAAAGTTTTGTTTTTGGAACAAATGTGATCACGTCTCGTCTGGCAATGTTTATACTTAACATCGAGTCTTAAAACGAAACTATAGATATGCTGCTGACTGAGTGATCACAGTCGTTAAACAAACCCCACTGAGGATTTTCTGGAGACAAATCTTTAGTCGTTCTTCATGATCAGATGCATTCGTTAGCATTTGTCTGGCCTGTGCGATCCAATCCGTCTTTCAACTGCTCCCAGGTAATTGGCTCGTTCTCATCGAATCGACAGCGCTATAGAGATTGATAAACGGCTGTTGTGTATTGATGGAAAAGGGGTGGAAAATATTTAAAATCTGTGGCTGTGTTTTAATGGAAAATGTTGAAAATATGAAAAATCCCTATGCGGATGGATATGCACGAAACGAACATAATAATTATATCAATATTCTGTGGCTGTGTTTGATGGACGAAGTGTTGAAAGACCGAGACATATTATTTGAGACGGAAGAGGTGTGAATAGAAAAGACTAAAAAACGTGGCTGTGTTTGCGTGGTTGGAAAAGCGTGGATGGAGAGGGTGTGAACGGAAAAGACGGAAAAGTGTGGTTATAGTTCAGAATATGCAACGGACGTCATGACCTTCTCGTTCAGTGCGTCGATAGTACTCGACATCTCACGTGAGAACACTTCGTCATCTCATTGTCGTCATCTCATTGTCGTCATTTCATTGTCGTCATCTCATTGTCGTCATCTCATTGTTGTCATCTCATTGTCGTCATCTCATTGTCGTCATCTCATTGTCGTCCTATTTCAATGGAAATTGTTGAACTTGCTTGGAGATATCGTTGTGCATTGGCTAATTATGTCAACCTACTCCAAGGAGTTCAACGTCGCCAATGTAATGAAGCACGCGTCGTCATTGAAATATGGCCACTCCTTAAGGAAGTCTACTTACGTAACACATCAACAGTGATCGACAATGGTACACTGTCACACATCATTTCGCCCGTCACCTTTGCAATTTACATTACATCGAAGTTTCATTGGCGTTTACCTTTACGATTTCATTTACGGTTAAGGTTAGTTCGCATAAAATTCAATTACTCAAGAGACACTTCACTAGTCTGATGTTTTCAGTGTCATCATATGTCTCACTCCATGCGATGTTGCAATATCGGCACTATTGGTAATCATTTTTTTTAGATTCTGTTTTTTGCTTTCTCTGAAGTTTCCAAATGCGTTGGGTTCGTCTAAGTCTCCTCCACAATGATCTCCACAAAGATCTTCTTTGCACCGAGACGACCAGGTCCATAGTATCAGAATACCTGTTCAACATTGTCACTTTGGATGCTTTTTGTTAACCTTTTCGATTATCACTGTCTTTGTGATTTTCTTTTCTTGTTTTCTCTGAAGTTATGAGCAACAGTCTGAATCGTCACGCTATTTCAACAAGTTTGGTGAAACCTTATCGACCTGTTTTGATAATAGTTTTCCGACACGTGACATGACAAATGTCACTCATATTACACCGGTTTGCTTTGATGAACTAGTCTCACTCTCTATCTGTTCCTATCTCGCTGTCTCTCTGTCTCTACTCTCTCTTTCTCTCTCTCTCTTTTTCGCTCTCTCTCTCTATATATTTATGACATATATATATATATATGTCAATATATAAATATATTGAAGATATATAAAAATAAATATATCTTTGTTTCGTTCTTTCTCTTGCTCTCTACGTTTATATCTTTAGCTCTCTTTATCTCTTTCTCTCTCTTTCTTTCATTCTTTCTCTCTATCTCCTTATATTTCTCTCTCTCTCTCTTTCTCTCTCTATCTCTTTCTCTCTCTTTCTCTCTCTTTCTCTCTCTTTCTCTCTCTTTCTCTCTCTTTCTCTCTCTTTCTCTCTCTCTCTGTCTGTTTATCTCTCTATCTCTTTCTCTCACGTTTTCTTTATCTTTCTCCTAATCTTTCTCTCTCTGTCTCTTCATCTCTATTCATAAATACGCATTGATCAGAATTTTTCACGATGGAATGCTGCCTCTGAACAGAAATTAATCTTCAATTCAACACAGAAACCATTATCACGCAAACCTTCTTTCAGAAATCCGTTGCCAACGCTTTCTCGTCTTCGTTTTATTTATTGGTCGTACAACTCATAACGCCTTCAACTACATACCTTCTGTCCTTCTGCGTGTACCATCAAGACCTCTTACGGAAATATACCCAACGCAGGTTGACCTCATTGATTTTCGCTCCCTAGAACGTCACTTGCGAAGAATCGGTTCATCTCGACTTAGTTGTTCGGGGCTGTACAGAGATGCATATTAAAGTACGGTTAAGACGATGAGTTCCAACAAGAGGAGGCACATAATTATAAATAGGCCTACTAACTGCATGACACAGGCCTGCCTACATAACTATGCACAAGCTTTAATTCGTGCATGTAACATATATGCACGTTTTTGTTCCTGAATACTCAGCGGGCGATGTTAGGGCGGCGTATGGCCAGAGTATGACAAACAGCCGATCGTTTGTGTGCAGCGATGGATGGTGAATATGATCGGACGAAGGAGAAGGAGGAGGAGGAAGAGGCTTATGTATGAAGGCAACATGCGATCAATGATTTACTGATGAATCCTAACTGCGATTTGCTCCAGATTATCTCAGCCACGCCAGACAACAATGGCGATGAGGATGACAATAACAGAGATGATGATGACAGTGACGAGGATGACAATTACAGAGATAACGAAGATGACAATGACAGAGATGAGGATGGCAATGACAGAGATGAGGATGACAATGATAGAGATGACCAGGATGATAATGACAGAGATGAGGATGACAATGATAGAGATGACGAGGATGATAATGACAGAGATGAGGATGACTGTGACAGAGATGACGAAGATGGCAATGACAGGGATGAGGGTGACAATGACAGAGATGAGGATGACGATGACAGAGATGACGAAAACAACAATTACAGAGATGAGGATGACAGTGACAGAGATGAGGATGACAGTGACAAAGATGACGAGGATGACAATAACAGAAACGAGGATGACACTGACAGAGATGACGAAGATGACAATGACAGAGATGAGGTTGACAATGACAGAGATTACGAAGATAACAATAAAAGAGATGAGAACGACAATGCTCCAAACGCACCATGATTCCTCTCCAAACATGAGGTAACCTTCCTCTATCGTCAATTTCTCATGCTCATTCGTCTTTCTCATGTACGCAGTCTTCATTATCCCTCAACCTCATCATCTCCAATCTCATTATTCGCCTCATTCTCATCTTCTTCATCCTCTTTTCCCTTGTCTTCAGCTTCCCCATCCCCTCATTCCTCACCCTCCTTTCCCTTGCCTCCATTTTCCCCATCACCATCTTCTTCATTGTCTGCCCGTCCTTTCCTCATCCATTCCTCCTCATCCTCTGACAGTGGCTTCTCTGCTGCTGCTGCAGCCATTGTCCACCGTCCGTCATTGTTAAGACGAGTCATCGCCAGATCATAATCCATGAACATCGGCGTCGCCATGGCTTTTAGCGATTATTGTTTTTTGCAGTTTCAGCAGCCAGTCCCGTGCATCCCCACAATCACCCTCCATTTCCCACCTTAGTCCCTCCCTCAATCCTCCACACGCACCCTAACATGCATACATTTACGTGTCTTATACGTCGAGGGTGTATGCATGCAAGCAAGTGGGTTTGTATATATATATATATGTATATATATATGTATAGATATGTACATATGAACACATGTATGTATGAATGTAGGTGTATAAACTATATATATACTGTGACTGTTATCTCTCTTATTCTCTATGACGTAGTTCAACTTTCTTCCACTGCTTCTACTTATAAATAGCTGAACTCTAGTATTACATGTTATTAATTTGCATGAAACACCGGAAACTAGTGTCAGATTCAGCTCAATATATTTATTACACGTTGTCAGCCCAACTCAAAGTCGAGAGAGGCAGGCAGGCAGACATTCAGACGGCTAAGGTGGATGGTGTTTAGAGCTGAAACAGGGAAGAGGAAGAGGGGGACTCAGGATAGGGTTTGTGAAAAGGCAGCGTTCTCAGTTTTGAGTGAGAGACCTGTGGGAATATAGAAAGAGGTTCTGTTCTGGTGAGTTCCTAGGATTGGTCAGATATTTATCGAAGTAGGCCCTACTGGAGGTACATGTAGTTCCAAAGTTGCGGCACAGCAGTGGTTAATGATTATGGAGCGATTGACAAATATGAGTGATGAGGTGACGGAAGGGGAGCAGTGGGGGATGGAAGAGGAACGCGTGGAAAGATGTGGTTGGATCGTGAACAGCTGACGGAGATAATGTGGGCTGTGAGGTTAGGAGTGTGTTGTAGGTGAGTGATAATTTATGACTTTCTATTCAATTCGCTCCGGTATTTTGAGCCAGTGGAGTGATTTCGAGGGCAAGACTGGACTGACATGGTGATGCTTTGGGGGCTTTGGTAACAGCAACGAGCGACAGCATTCTGAATGGCTTGGAGGTTTATTTGTGTGATGTGTATTGAGATGACGATAACGTAAATATTACATGTAGCTCTACGACTTTGTTGTTACCACGATTATCGGGACGGGTTGAACTGGCAAATAAAATGCCAGGTAGCAAAATTAAATCACGACTTGAGCTTTCTCATAAAAATTCACCCTATATAGTGCAGAGAGCGAAGGACCCGGTCAAGGCGCCCTTTTATTCCAACCGGAATACCGATAGGAACGGAACAACAGTGAACAATCCTACTGGTGACAAAAGTGAGAACAAGGACTACGGCAACATCATTGCAGAGAGATCGCAGAACAACACGAAACTGACAAAGCTGATAGTAACAGCCTCGCCTAACCAAGTGAACGTGCAGCGAAAGACTGAGCTCTTGATCTATCGTCACACCTAGGTCACAAACAGTAAGTGAAAAAGTAACCCGAGGGAAGACTTCGGCTAACCGGCAATGGTCCTGACCAGCTACCTAGCTACCAGCCTACTACCATTAAAAGCGTGCAAGTGATAAAAGTGGCAGTTACGAAGAGTGAGTGTTTAAAGACGTCAACAAAGATAATTGAACGCAGATTACAAACATTTGTTAAGTAATGAAGAATTTGGAGCGACAGAGAATTAACAAAAGCAATAGAGGAGTATACACGTACGTACGTATACTTGACGGATAGACAATTCCCATTATAATTTATGCCACCACTCACTGTGCAATTTCTTAACGCAAAGCAATTCATCCGCGCCAACGATTCGTACACAGTCTCAGTCTCATTTATTTACTAAATACATTTATATATTACCGCTATATTTAGTTTTACGACAATCGCATCTCTTGAGTCTTGATATTATTATGCCTATGAAGTTATAATAGCCACAGCACGCACCTTTTAGCTGATGAATATTGGTCGACTAAGGCACTAGGTTGTGAGTTATATTTCTTGGTATTTTGCAAACGCTAGTATTTTCTTCTGTGGTATCCAGTGATAAAGTAAAACGTTTGTGAAGCAGAAATAGTATTGTCTTATTATGGAAAATTAACATTACTTAATGAATTATACGAAGCATCATGTAGTGTCACGTTGACCTTCAAACAGAATTGTAACGGAAACTCTATCGAATACATGGACTATCTATATCTCAAGATACCAGCGTCATAATCCATCTATCGACAGTAATAGGAGTAGGCGTTGTTATTGATATATTTTAATGTACAATTCTAACATTCAGCAGATTCCGAGATTTCTCTATCAGAGTTAAAACAGAATGAAACATCGGAAGTTCAGGACTTTGATAGTGACTTCCATCATTTTAGGCCACTTCAATGAACAGCATGGCCCTCAGCATTGTAATGTGTGTCACTTATAAGCAGGTGGTTAAAAGTAGGAGCAAAGTCTGTAGCAAAATTTCTTTGTATATCTGGGGGAACGGTAGGCATAGTCAGTAGGAGTTCCCCATTACCAATATCCACACGCTGCTCCAGTAAATTCGTTTTTGTCTCATCAAACAAACAAGCAGAAGCAGTGTCCGTTTCTGTCTTCGATGACTGAAATTATCCAGATTCTGAATTTTCTTCTCCTTACCAGTTAAGGCCCACCATTCATTTTCTTATAATCTCTCTTCACTAGTTTTGTCTTTCCGTTTCCACCATCTACCCCTCCTTCAATTCTTTCTTCTCTGAAACTCTCTCATGACAGTCTTTGCCTTTCCTCTTCCACACTCTTCTACCACCTCTTCCATGCACATGGTTCCTCTCCACATTGTACTCTTTAACTCCTCTCCATCATCTGTTCTATTCTGCTACCTAGGTCCATTTCTCCGTTCCTTCCGCGTTCTCTGACACTCCTCCTGGCGTCGTCTGTCTTCCTCTAGTCCCTCTGGTTCACTCATCCTCCTGTCTCGTGTTCAACCGCACGGCTTCTGATGTTAATTCTCATCTCGAATTCATCTGGCGTGCCACTTAATCCGTCCATCATTCTTCCTAATCCCTTCTCACTTCTGAACGCGGATTATCCGCTCTCACATATCCACACACGAACCCAGCGCATTGCCCATACACCAAATATGTTCATATGTATAGATAGCGCAATGTGTGCGTGTGTGTAGGTAAGCATGCGTAGGTATGTGGATGCATATGTGTGTTGTGTGTTTTCGTGTGTGCGTGTGTGTGGATCTCTCTCTCTCTCTCTCTCTCTCTCTCTCTCTCTCTCTCTGTATGTGTGTGTATTTGCTCGCATGTCTTGTTGCTTCTAATCTCAGGCAACAAAGTCGTAGTCCTGATGCAATCATGTGTCTGGGGAACGGTAGTCGGAAGTGGCAGTGCACCCAATCCGACGAGGAGGATCAGCTGGAGGAGAGGAGAGTACCTTCCCGTGCTTCCTCGTATCTCTTCGTGCTTCTTTGTACCACCTCGTGCCTCCTCGTGTCGCCTCGCTCTGGAACATTCCTCAAATTCACATGCTATTTCCGTCTTGGCGTTTAACGTTTGTTTTCTCATCAGCTTAACGTGGTTCGGTTTCGATCTCCAAGATTTATGCCATCTAGCGCCTTTGGACGTTTTCAAAAGGCGCTACAAAAGCCTTACAGGCTATACTTACGCGTTTTGATAGGAGACGCTTTAGAGGCAGTGAAGAGAGCTATGGCAAGATGGCCGTTTATGCAAATGAGTGGCGAGATTCTAGCAAGGGAATGCATTAGAGAAACGCTTACAATGTGACGAGTGATTTAGGAGTCGATAACGAGGCGATAGGGAGGCAATCGTGACGGCAACAGCAAGTCAAAGGGATTCGTTGAAGCCGATTTAAGACGATTGGGAAGAGAGGGTGGAAGAGAGGAATGGAGGAGACCGGTGACGCAGGAGGAGGACGAAGAGGAGGAGGCACTGTGGTCGAATAGCTAGGATGCTCAGCCTGTAACGCGGAGAGTTCGGGTTCGAACCTCGCCCCAGGAAGAAGTTACTGTGCAAGGAGCTTGAGAGAGTCCTTCACTCAGAGTTGCTCTGAGCCATCATCTGTTGGTCGTGTGGGTTGTTTACAGTTTTAGACGTTGGGCAATCGATCAATTGCACTGTTGTATTGAATTGTGTCGTATTGTTGGAAGAAAAGGGAAAATGCGAGCAGGAAAGTGGATAGAGATGAATAAGAAAGTTGCCTTGCTAACAGAAAAGAAGCGACAGAACGAAGTTAAACGCACGCACAGAAGACACCCTTGAAAATAAAAACAACATTGGTTCCAGGATATATGCACAAACAAAGAGACAGGTACACAAAATTATATAAATACAAGCTTAGAGACAGATTCACGAATACACAGCAGGCACTAGAGACGGGCACAGGGATATACGCGCAAACACAGAGATATGCACCATGGATATGCACGCAAGCATGAAGACGTACATAGACGCATGCAGATCCGAGCAGTTGTGCGATGCGCTGGTGGTAATCCTGGTGAAAACAGTGACGAACGACTGGATTTAGAAGCAGGACTTTATTAGTCTTAGTTGCATCTTCACCGCTGCTGCGTGTCTCCAAATTACTAGAAATTTGCTCGAAATGCATTCGGTGTTTTATTTCCACGCCTTCGTTTGCATAAGAGACTTAAATAACATCTGCAAGGTTTAATCAAGGGAGTTACGATTCGTGGCCACAATGGTCATGCTTTTTCTATGGTATGCTTAATGAGCGTATAGTCAAACTATATATCCACGCATTCAATTCAGCTATATAAACCTGATAATATCACTATAAAAGAAGTCAATATTATAAATTTAGCAGCGAACAAGCATTCACTCTTAAAAATGTCCAATAAAACTTGACAGAGAAAAGATTGTCGACGTAGGCTACACCTTAATTATTACAGCGTTGGTCTTGAATATATTAGCGTCTTATTTGTTAGTTATGTAAAATTATAGTTGGTCAACTCTTCACTAGTGATAGTCATCTAAAATAACAGCAATTGGTAAAAATTAATCAATACGTTATCTTTTAATCCGTAATTTAAAACATAGACAATAACACTTGAAATGACAGATAAAGAACTGAACTCAACGTTTCTATGCAGGCTGAGGGTATGACGATTTGTGAAAGAATAAACGAATATTATAGTATTAGGATTATGTCTCTGACCGATCTCAGGAATATTATAGTATTAAGGTTATGTCTCTGAACGACCTCAGGTCCTAAGATGCAATCTTCTGATATCCAGTTCCGCCTATATTAGCTGCCTTGTTGTGAGGACCTGAAACCTCAAGACCAGGACCAGTATCAGGACTATCAAGACCTTTGGCCTCAAGACCACGGCCGAGGCCGATGGTCTCATGACCAAAACCAAGACTTTAAACTTCAAGAACAGGACCAAGACTTTCAATAATATGCCTAACAATCATGCCGAAGTCAACTATTCCTTACTAAGAAAATTGCCAAAGTCGGACAGGCCGCCATTTTCATGAAAACTTGATTCTATAATTTAGTCAATCGAAACAACTCTAAATGCAAACTGAAGAGAATTCTGAATTCATACTTACAAAAGACCTTCATTAGGACTGTCATTCTTAATGTCTGTTACACTTTAAAAAAACCAATTCGCTCAGAATTTTCTGACCAAGACTGTGTGGTCTTATTGAAATTGAGCCTTAAGAAGAACTACATGTAAACTTACGTTCAGCGCGTGTTAGCTGAAGTCACTGGCACAGACAGCAGCTTATTTGCCAGCTTTCCAATCATTGGATGTAAATCGTGAGTCTCTTTTAAAATCTTTCTATGATTTATCTGATCATCTGGCGTCTGAAGCGAGTCTTGACAGGGCTTCAAGATACTGCATAACGGTTGCTGTTGACGATGACTGCATAAGGTTCGCGACAACATTGATCACTGTTTAGGCCTATATAATTATTAACATTCAAGTCTTGGTCCTGCAACTTGAAGTACAGGACATTTTGGTCATGAGACAAGGACCCAAAACCTCGTCTGCTAGAAACGAACCCGAGAACAATTAAACTTTCTGTTAGACTCGTAATTGTAATCGTAATATCCAATATTCTATAGAGCCACTCGAGAGTCAAGCACGCATGGCACCAACTTATTCACCAGCGCTGCGCTGTCCGAAGGAGGTCCGAGTTTGGTTTTCCAGAGGGTCAGAACCGGCAGACTGTTTTTCTTCCTAACTCCACCACCGATATGAAATGAGTTCAACTTGTTTAACCATTGGGTATTCTTTTCTGAGAACATTAAAAATTCGACGCTCACGTGACGTTCAATTTTACGGCTTACAGTCAGCATCCAATCACGTTAGAGTCCTTCGATCGCAAGGAGTGCCTTCAGATACGCCAGACGATAATTTATTTTCAATCTCTTGCAGGTTCCTTGTACACTTAGGCCTACTCTCTTGCATCCTGGGATGGCCTCTTGTCAGCGGATTTAATTAGAAAGATTGATTCGCTCCTACATTCGGGCGCTGCAGCGGTCTGACAGTAGGGCCCATACAAGTGGAGTTGATTTCAATACACTGGACTGGTGGTTATTAAAAACATCCAGGCATCCCATAACTGGTTTAACCAGCAACTTCCGGCAAAGCATTTCCATGTAGGCTACTCAATTTTCGGAAGAGGGGAATACATTTCAATAACACAATCCAGCTGCCTAAATAGTCGTCGCTATTCGCTCAGTATAACTTAGCAATGTTAGCAATTCGCTCTTTTCCCGATTGGTCCAACATCAATTATATTAGTCTACCGTCAAGTCGTACACCTGTAATTAAAGTCCATTGTCTTTAGTTTCCGAACTACAGCAAGGCTGCACAAAAGATAAATTGTGAACTATGATAACAGTGCATCGCTTAACTGGAATCGCGATGCTTTCAACTGAGCGTGACAATCTCGTACAAATGAACATTACTTGCCTACTGACATAATATCAATACTCAATTGCTACTCAATAGTCATAGAAACTCCGCCACTGTTCGAGCTCAGATAGTGCCAGTCCAAAGACTGGATAAATAAGGAGAGCGACGCTGATGATCTGTGTTATCACACCGTGTCGTTAAACTGCAGTTACATGTACAGGTACAACCATCCTAAAAAAGTGTATACTTGCAATGACAGTATTCGGGACTTGCCATGTTTTCTGTGCGTAACTCCATTAATTGGGAGCTTGTTTAACCCAACATCTCGCAGGATCTGTTTGGCTGAATCTATAATGCGTCTCCTACAGGAAAGACCGCTCTGACGCCATGATGCGGATATGTTCTTTCCTGATTAGGTCTCTGGTTGCCTCGCTCGCTGCTGCCTCCGTTGAATACCCGATACTCTTTGATGCTGGTGACTGAGCTTGACTTCCGCTCCCCCATCTTCTTCAGCACATCTCAGTCTGCGCGAGTATTAGTGAGGCCCAACTTCCGTTTAAACCGGATGTTCATTCTCCTTACTTTAGAATCTTCCAACGAAGCCACCCATCAGTGTTGACAAACCATCGTCTACTGGTGAGAGAAATCACCATAAATGCTCCGTCAAAATACGATTTCATTTACGGCGCTGTTTGTGGTGTAGTAACGGAACAACCTGTAGTTAAACATGGAGCTCATCAACCTGGCGTTGCACGTCTATAACTGTAATCTGAAAGAGGCAGACTGCAGGGTCAGTGAACAGCCGGAGATTCCTGTGAACTTTATCTGGGAGCCAGAGGCGGCGATCTCGTTTGACAGGTAGGGAGGCATCCAATGAAAGGAGTAGGAAATATAGACGGGCAAACGTATCACGTGTCCCCTCTCTGCAAAAGGTGGGGGACTTGTCCCCCTTAATTACCGAGATCGCCGCTACTGCGGCGAGCAGAAGCTGGCTGTGGAGCCATGTCGTTGAGTTCACATTTGACTCGCATTGTGAGCCCCGTTGCAAGTGGTGGAAACTTATCTGAGCCCGACTTACATCTACGTAGTTGTCAGGAAGAGGACTGTATAGAATGGTCAGATTAGAACATTGATTGTTCATCGCCACTATGAACAATCATTGATGTAATATTCTGATCCAATTCTGATTCCATTCTTACTCTTTTCTGGTTCCATTCTGATCTCGTGACGATTATTTGCGTGTTCTATTCTTGTTCTCTTATGGGTTATATCTATGTTCTGTCGGGGTTCTGTGTGTAATCTAGTTCTGTTCTATTTTTTCTTCTTACTCCCTCCCACCCCATGCTCCCTCCCAACTTCCTTCCATCCATCGACTCTCGTATTCTTCTTATTCAAGCTGTCATCATTTCACAAACTGAAATTTGGCTGACCTTGTATACATCTCTCTTTTATACTACAAATACTATTAGGTCCATGGATCGGTTGTCCTTTGCGGTTCTTCTCCTCTCTGCATGAAGGAACTGATCTATTCCGTTACGACCGAACGGCTTTTATCAGGTACTTTAAAGGCGCTATGTTAAATATCTAGTTAACTGCATACATACACATTATCCATACATGTTGCTCTATTTTACTAATATAGAAGTCATCGTCAGAGGTCGCTCAATTTGCCGACGTTCACCAAACTACTTTCTTATCCAGATTGACTCAAGTCTCCGCAATATTTCCATGCTAAAGATTCATTTGCACTTGTAATATGACGACCAGGGAGCTCGTATCCCTGTCACCATCACTATACTATCATCATGACCGTCATCATCATCATCATCATCATCGTCATCGTCATCATCATCATCGGCGTCGTCGTCGTCGTAGATTTCGTCGTCAACATCATCATTATCAGTATCATCAACAACATCATCATCATTATCTTCAACAACAATATCATCAAAAACATCATCATCATCAAAAAAAATAAAAACAACAACGTCATCATCATCGTGCTTCTTCTTGTGCCTCCTCCGTTCGGTCGAGTAGCTGTAGTTTGATCGTGAATAGTACGTCCGGATGAAGCGACTCACACGTCGCCTAATTCTCCAACCAGACCTATCTATATCCACTTCATTGAAGACCCCCATTTCTACTCTTCCACCCTTCTTCTACCTCCTCTTCTTTTTCTTCCTACACCTTTTCTGCCTCCTCATTACCCACCTCTTCTTTCTTCTTTATGCATACTTTCTCCCATTCCTCCACCTCCTCCCTCCCCACCTCTTTTTCCTAATTCTCCTCCTTCTTCTCCTGCTTCTTCTCTTTCCCCTCTTCCTCTTCTTCCTCCATCTCATACTCCTCCACATACCTCCTCCTCTACCTCCTTTTCCTCCTCTTTCTCATTCTGCTCCTCATCCTGCAGACCCCATCCCACGCAACGTACTGAGCACGTAGGGCACTCACCGTCCGCATAGAAAATTCATGAGACTGGCGCAATTCAACTGGTGTAAATTCTCGCAGATTTCCCGCCGATCTGCTTTATTGTGCAATCTTTCAATCAATTTTAATGTTGCACAGACATATGGAATGGCTGACATAGAGTCCAATCACATCTCTCTCTCTCTCTCTTTCTCTTTCTCTCTCTCTCTCTCTCCCCCTTTCTTTCTCTCTCTCTCCTCTCTCCTCTCTCTTGCTGTCTTCCTCTCTCACTTTCTCTTCTTCTGTCTCTGTCTCTGTCTCTCTCTATTCCTATGTTGTGTGACATTTCTTCCTTCAACCACTGCTGTCATTAATAACGATGGTAAATAAGTTACCTGACGTTACTTTGTATTGCCTTAATTACTTTATCTTCCTTTATCGTACTCTATCGTGAGTTGACTGGACTTATCTACCCCATCTTTCTAACCTTCCGTAGGACAATAAGGGATCCATTATACATTAATCCATGAACAAAATAGGATGGACTGTAACGTCATAATGAAGAATGGAATGCAGATTTCACAGTGGACTCCCTGGCCCCCATACACATCAAAAACGTAAGAGTTTTGCTGTTTGAAATGGTCAATGCTTTCAACAAGCTTAGGAAATCAGTCGTTTCTTTGTCCAGCGCTTGTGAATCATTATCTATGGCGATGCATTTCAATTTTTGGTAGCGGTTCAGAAGTTAAGATTTTACGATAACGAAAATCGCTGTCAGAATGTGACAATGACTCATCTGCCCGTGGATTCTTGCTGGTCCGCTGCATGCACACTGTCACGACCCAACAAGGAGCCTTGGTCATGTGTGGGAGTTATCTCCAGTTGGAACAGTCTACCCTCCCTCTTCGGGTGGAGCTGCTAGTTCAAATCGACCTAAGCAAGGACTGATTTGAAGTAGCTGTTAGTCCGAAAGCGTCGACCCTTCTGGACCCGTTTTCTGTGCACATTCTAGAACGACAGAGACATTTCTAGGGTTAATGACGACCTATTGACGACGAACAGCGATTATTCGGAGTCAGCTGAGTGATATGAACGTCATATCCGGGAGACGATTCGCAATAAATTGATCCATACTCTGACGGAGACCGTTAATCCAGACAACACCACGAAGCCTCGTAAATTCGCTCGGCTGCTGGACGCTGTGTATGAATTTAGGTCCACAGCACTCGGCACGATACCTCTCTCCCCTATCGGATGGCTGACTGCCTCCGTCTGTCTGTTTCTCTGTATGTCTTGTCTGTCATGTTTAACGGCTGGCGGTCTTTGGTCGCATAGATGTCTGACCATCTATCTCAAGAGGACAGGGTCGAGGACTGAGAGAAGGTCAGAAGTACGTTTAGGTCATCGCTTTTTGCTGCAAGGGTAACGAAAAGCTTGTTGCGAAATTTGACCAAAGGCACTGAGACGAAGAGGTCTGCTAAAAGGAGCAAGTCAATGGGTAGAGATTGGAGGGAAAGGTAGGCCAATGGGAAGAATCTGGAGGGACTGGTAAGCCTATGGGAAGAGACTGGAGGAACAGATGAGCCAATGGGAAGAGACTGGAGGAACAGATGAGCCAATGGGAAGAGACTGGAGTGAGAGATAAGCCAATGGGAAGAGACTGGAGGGAAATGTAAGTCAATGAGAAGAGACTGGAGGGACAGGTAAGCCTACGGGAGGAGATTGGAGGAACAGGTGAGCCAATGGGAAGAGATTTGAGGGAGAGGACAGCCAATGGGAAGAGATTTGAGGGAGAGGACAGCCAATGGGAAGAGACTGGAGGGAGAGGTTGGCCAATGGCAAGAGACTGGAGGAAGAGTTAAGCCATTGGGAAGAATCTGGAGGGACTGGTAAGCCTATGTGAAGAGACTGGAGAGACAGGTAAGGCAATGAGAAGAGACTGGAGGGACAGGTGAGCCAATGGGAAGAGACTGGAAGAACAGGTGAGCCAATGGGAAGAGACTGGAGGGACAGGTAAGCCAATGGGAAGAGACCGGAGGAACAGGTGAGCCAATGGGAAGAAACTGGAGGAACAGGTGAGCCAATGGGAAGAGACTGGAGTGAGAGATAAGCCAATGGGAAGAGACTGAAGGGAGAGGTAAGCCTATGGGAAGAGACTGGAGGGACAGGTAAGGCAATGAAGGAGACTGTAGGGACAGGTAAGCCTATGGGAGGAGACTGGAGGAACAGGTGAGCCAATGGGAAGAGACTGGAGGGGGAGGTAAGACTTATGATGGAAACTGAAAAAAAGGAAGGGTAAGAGCCAATATGAATATCCTGAAAAGAAGGTTTCTTCCTTCTGGAAAGAGAATTAATATGAGAAGATTGAAGGAGATGGTAAGCAAAAGGTAGGCCAATTATCGACGAGCATACGTACTAGAGGGAGAATGAAATAGAACCGAGGCTGTCCTCTGAAGTTTTATTGACCAGGGAACGGCCATTGAGCGTAAGGCGAATCGCCATCCAAGGTTCAGCTCATTATCAATGGCACTGGAAAACAGCTGCACAGACGAATGACAGCTTGTTTCGTACACCTGCGTTGTGTGTGTAGGTGTGTCTTTAGGCGTGTGTGTGTGTGTGTGTGAGTGAGTGTGTCTCTGTGTGTGTGTAAGTCTGTGTAACTCGGTTTGTCTGGTTGGCAGAGGTGGATTGTAGTCTGTTGATTTCGCTACCATGCATGCACGGGTTGACCTTCTGCGCAGATGGTGCTCATGTTGGTGTAAGGTTAAACGTTTTCTCCAAATAGGACCTATTCAACGCTGATCAGGGTCTTGGGGCGTCCTTACCAACCCCGGTGAAAGGGCAAAGCAATTGCATCGCCTGAGAAATCAATTTATTTAACGCCTCTCAGTGAACTCCTTCAACAGTCAGCGGATATATGTAGACAGAAACAAAACTACATTTTACGAACATTGGGAATACGATTTTCTATTGGGGTTACGATTTTCTATGGACGATATATAAATGGTGGCATCTGGATGAATCCCTAAACGATCGCTTCCTCGTGAATACGGGATCAGGAAACACACCGGAGAAAATTGCAGCCACTACCTCCTCACTGCATCTGGTATTCGATCGAAAGCGAAGCTGTATCTCGAATCAGAGAAAGAAGTTCAGGCCAACAACAGAAGATATCCGACGGACCCTTTAAGTAAGTCCTGAGGCAACCATTGGTATACATGAAACCAAAGAATCTACGTTAGAGGAATGGTTACTCGTCAAATATCCGTCGTCGTCGTCGGCGTCATTGTCATCGTCAACGTCATCATCTTTGTTGATCTGGTTGCTGTCTTATTTATTATTATTATTATTATGATGATCATCATCATCATTATTACTGTTAATGTTATTATTATTACTTTAATTATTGCTATTATTATTGTTATTATTATTATGATTGATGAAATTCGTGACGTGCCGAACGTCAAAAAGAAATGTGAATGACAAGGCTGGTGTAGGCAGTGATTGGAACGCATCGAAATACAAAAAAGTAATTTCTCTCACCATCAACAGCTCAATTATTTTGCCGAGCAATTCATCGCTAAAAACCATCAGTAGTAGAATAATTGTCATCTGTCCATCTGATGCATAATTATATCTGTGTTTTGTCAGTTGCTGCCCTGCGTGTTCTTTCCACTTAGAAGCCTTTATTATCGCAGACTCATCTAACTGGTTTAAGTCTAAATCGATTCTCCAATTGCAATATAATTTATGAAACCGCAAAGTCAAAGCATGATCATACAGAGAACGACAGAAACAGACAGAAATACAGACAGACATACGCTGTAAAGACAAAGTAAGAGACAGAGAATTGAGAATATTGAGTATAAAAGTGTTCCGAAATGTGACCTATGGCTAAAGAGGGGTTGAAGGAAACACTACAGATGCAAAGTCGTTAGATTAAGATAACCCACGCCACAGTTCATCCCGTGTCTTTGTCCGGTATGTGAAGACAAATCCTTGAGAAATTACTTACTTGGTTGTTCTGACGTGGAAGTAATTCTGCTTCAAACAGCAGAATAAAATATTATTGTTTCAGCTCCTATGGTCGTCGAGGAGACTGAAGGGGACCAAAGCGTTCGCCCAGAGACATCCTAGCGGTATAACGCCTAATTTAGTGTAAGCAACAAATATGCATGTATGACAATTTACAAAAACCATTGACTTTGTTGGTGAGGAACATCGTTGGAAGCGTTCAGATGTTGCCGGCGGTTAGAGCGGCACGAGATTCTCCTGCTGCTTCTGACTGTAAAACCATCGCCTGTAACTCTGGAAATGACGTTTATGGCAAAGGCTTCGCTGAGCTTTCAGACCCTGACGTGTTGCACTGCGTCGGGACCCTTGTAATCAAGAGTTACCGTAAATTACTGGCAATTCTGCAATGCGCGTACCACTGGCAAGTCGACGATGTGAATCGATGGAAATGCGCAGTCGGAGATTGCAGCTGCACGGCAAGACTCGCACGTTTAGTGTGCGAAGCCTAATAAGGACTTATCAAGACTCAGAGGCTGCAACGTTGATTCGATGCTCGTTACTCGAAATGCCTTAAATGCAAGAAGAAGTCTTTGTTCTGTGGGAGACGATTTGAAGAAATTTCGTCCACTCGTCGCTGTATATTTTCTTTGTCAAGTCCTCCACGAAAATACTCTTGTTGAGCTGATTCGTTTCCTAGCAGCCGAAAGACTTTAAAAGCATAAAGAAGCGAAAGTCATCGCATGAACTTTCATGGTTTCCGACGATTATTCTTAAAGCCGAAGCTCTGCAGTAACTTCCAAGCTGATCGAAACAATGCTTTTAAGTTTCTAAGAAAATCGAACTGCAGGCTTTGCCTACGCACACGGAACTAAAAAGCATATAAACAGTTAAAAGACATGATTTTCAGTTTCGTCTCTGGTGAGATAATAAAATGCTTATATTATTCCTATCGTGGTCCCTCCGATGCAACGCCTTCCACGGTTAGCTTTCAAGTGGCGCTTTAGAGGTTTTGAGATTACGATTTCGATCACGATTACGATTTTCTCGTCCTCAGCAAAAGAAGACGTGATGAGTGTTTGAAATCTATCGTGCAACCGGACTCGGACCTCCGCTGAACATCGATCTCTGGACGCACCCTCTCACTCGACGTAGCGCTCTTGAATAAGCTGATCCTCTGCTTGGCCGTAAAGTTGCTCCTCGCAAATTCGGATAACGAATATAGGCCTATAAGTGACATGTATACGCGCATATTTACTGTCTGGTAAAGTTACAGACTAGAGAATCTACAGATAATTTTTACTTGCAAAGTCTGTACTGAGTATTATGATTATTATTCGACTATTTGTTATAGGCTTCCTCTTCTTTCTAGTTGCACTCTGTGAGTCTTTTTCTAGTGAGTTTTCTTTCTTGGCTTCTCTTGCAAAGAAATTCCTTTTAAGCTGTGACTTTTGTGGGAGACATTGCCTCGTACGTATACAGCTTCATTGTGAAAACATCCATTGAAAGCTTACGGTGACTTTTATCTCACACCAAATAACCCCTCCAATCCCACTTACTCTCGTCAGCTTTGGTAGGCTTTAGTCTCTGGACTGTTGTGACAGAGGGTAATATCCCCCGCCCCGTGTTATTCGCAGTCAGCCAGGGCTGCAGGACACTCGATCATCTCCACCGAAGATAGAATTCAGGAAAAACGTTCACAGTCTGGCCAAGAATTTCGTCTTCACGTCTCACGGCCGTCATATGAAACATTGAGACTGATTGATATGCATATAGGTCAAAAGAAATATTGAGACGAAAGACTGATTGACTGATGCATATAGGTCAAATGACTGATCGAGCAGACGATCAGTCGAAATATGAATCGAAAGAATGTAAAAAAATATGATTGAAAGAAATGAATGAATCACTGAATGAATGAATATATATTGGTCTATCGTAGGTCATATATATATATATATATATATATCTTGATTAAATATGATTAGCGTCGATGGAAAATAGACAGCAAGAATAAAATTTAGTTTAATATGACACGGTCAAAATGACCTTAGATCTGCCCTGTATGGCTTGCACTGGGGGGTCAAAACGGAAACCAATTCGAAATTTTGAGAGTTTGCCGGTGCAGGACACTTTCACTGACCATGTGACATGTAGGCCCTAATGCGATGTCCATAGGACTAGAAATTATGACAGATCAGAGTCATTCGTAGAACACACTGTTCGGTTCTAGTCTTCCTAGGTCTTTCTATCAGATACGACCAAATGGCCGGATAACCTCGTATCACTCTACGTTGGTTTAGACCTAGTTACTGAAGCGATAACCCGATGCTACATGTTACAACTTCTGCGGGGGAGTGCAAGTATGTAAGCGCATGCGCGTGATGAAAACTTCATTCTGTTGTCATCAGTCCTCATGCTAACGTATCATAGAACATGAATGTGGTATCAACCGTCAATTGCTCTGGACGAGACTCCATTGGCCTGGCTCTACAAGTGTGCGAGAGACACAATTGTTGATTTCTTTCGGATATAATTATGCAGGTGGCTCTTATTCTTAATTAGCCTTTGTAGCATCATTTAGCATATCTGCCTCAACGCTTTTAAAAGGCACTCTGCATGCGCTGTACCAGGCGTCCATCTCGTTGCTTGCAAATACATTCCCAATCAATTCTCAACGGCTCTTCCCAATAACTGACCAATCAACCACGTTTCGCACATAAATCGGAGAACAGGCGACAGGGTTTGCATTGGCTGTCGTTCGCTGGACGCAAACGTTGCAGGGTCCCAAATCATCGACGGCCGGGTCCTGCTCCGGAATACATTAGGGGGCTGTACGTTTCAGTAACCACTCGACCTGGTCGCCAGACTGTGGCCTTGCTATTCGCTAAATCTAGAAGTGGCGATAAAGTAAGCTATTGGTCGTTTGGCTATGCACGATTCCATCGACAGAAATAATTCTCATAGATAACAGTTCTTCGCTGAAGAAACTTCCAGTAAAAAGACTGGTTTAAACGGTTACCGTGACTGAAGAGCTATATAGACCAATAGCGGCGATGCATGACCAACTCACCACCACGTTTGGCTCAACCACACTAAACGTAACAAAAACGACGGAAGTCCCTTATTTGGCAAGTAGCTTTCAGATAACTAGAGGAGTAAGCAGTGGCAGGTAGGTCACTGTCAACCTTCCATCAAGAGATGACTGACCAGCACGTGCTTCGTACCAGAACCACGTGGTCTAGAGAATGTGAAATAACGTTATTGGTTCACAGTTGACCGTCCATCCGTCCGTCCTTCCTTGCGTTCAGTTTTTGCAAGTAGTTCTATTCTAATGAGTATCGGTCTACGTTTCTATTCAAAGTTCATTCGAAGATTCAAAAGGACTCGTAATAAATTTATCATACACAAATGTTACATTATTATGTAGATTGTACAATTGCAATTTCATATTACGACAATCAGTTATATAATTTTATACCAAACGAACATATAATTATTACGTGATCATAATTATTTGGTTTCGACTAGTTGGCCCTATAAAACTCATAATTATAAAAATGATGCAGTCTGTTTCTGCACGCATATAAAGACTACGTGGGCCTAATCTGTTTCTGTAGGCCTACGCTTATAAAGATGATATCATCTGTTTCTGTACACTTATAAAGATGATATTATCTGTTTCTGTACACTTATAAAGATGACATAATCTGTTTCTGCACACTTATAAAGATGATATTATCGGTTTCTGTACACTTATAGAGATGATATTATCTCTTTCTGTACACCTATAAAGATGATATTATCTCTTTCTGCACACCTATAAAGATGATATTATCTCTTTCTGTACGCTTATAAAGATGCCGTAATCCGTTTCTGTAGATTTATGCATATCTCGTCATAAACGACATGTTTAGCCATGCATTGGTCTGGAGAGGAAACACCGACTGCTGGAATATCTTTAGGCCCTTGAGGGACTTTTAAGCAAAGACCATTTGATCGCAACACTTCATTGGATCTCGCTAATACTCGGCGTTTCCCGATTCTACGATTCCTATTACCAGTTGCACTGGATGAACCGTTCACCGATGGCTTTAGGGTTCATAACATCTCCGGACGTCCTACGGCGATAGGCATTAGAAGCCCTGCTTTGCATGCGAACCGTTCACTGACCTCCCTTCAATCGCCCAGCTACCCTTCGTTGAAGTTCACCCCAGGCCACCCTCAAAATATCGTAGTCAACGACCTATACGGACTTTCAATTACAGTTAGCACCATATTCAGTTCAACCTCGTCGCCCACGCCCCTGTTAACCTGCAGGGTCAGAGGTCATACCCCCGTCGACCTCCCTCAGAGGGTCATTCGGTGACAGAAACTGTTGGCCCAAGTGCATTCGCAATTGCGCGTGTGGGTGAGTCGGCGTGTGTGTGCCTCCGTGTGTGTCCGTGACGTGTGATTTGTGTGAAGACAAGTAAGAGCCTGATAGTGACTGGTCATAAACTTCCACCTATCTATATTCAGATAAATGTGTATCGCCGATAGATGGGTGATGAAGAGATCCTTGACTGATAAGTCATCATTCAGTGGCACCGGAAATACTTTGCCAAGTACAGAGCACCAGCGCATTCACTCGAGCTCATGCGTCAATATATAGTCATGTAATTGAACATCAGTCAATTATATTATTAGTATGTTGTATTGATATACACATATACGCTGCGTCTATATTTATGGTATATGCCACAATTATGCAAATGCCAAATGGAGATGACCATGCATGTGGATACGCGCATTCATGTGAAGACGGGTGGGGGCTTTACCTATGAAAGCCCTGACACAGCGGACAGATCCATCATCTAAATGTATACAGACAAATGTCAAAGGTCGACGACCGCTGCAGACAGAAGGACAGACAGAAGGACAGACAGACGGACGGACACATTGACACAGACGGATGGACGTTGTCGAATGAGATGTGACTGAGGGACGAAAGAGTGAATTCATCTATAGCAGAAGGACAGATGTTGAAGATCGATGGCGAATGATGTAGGGCGATGCTCCTCCTTACCTGGGTTTACTCCTCCACTAGTCATTGCCAAACTTTCAAGATAAACCGCCAACAGTAGAAATCGTAACTGCATCTGACAAGAACAGAAATGGAAAACACACACAGGCTGTTACAGTAGTCAAAACTGTTTGAGGAACTTATTCGATGATTCAGATTGGGTCGTTTTGTAAATTGGGTGAAAATGTCATGAATATCAAGACATTAGAGATTACACGTGTGCTATTAGAGGCGACAATCCCCTCTTGAGTGATGAAGGCAAACCCCCCGGTCCTAAGCGCCAGGAAGGCAAGATATTCCCCAAGACGCAAAATAGTCCAGCTACCTGAAATTGGAGAAATTTGCCTCCGGACTCCCTATCAGGACGCCTCTGCAAGCTATGATTTTCCTCCCCTTATTTATATTTAAACACGGGACTTTTCTTAAGTTATCGTAACACTAAATTTTAGCTATGGCCTTAATTTAACTATCATCGCATTCGGATCGAGCCTGCGCACAAAAATGTTAACCATTAATAAGTGTTGCAAAAATTCTTGCGCACGCCATCTCCAAAAGATTAGAGGAAACGTTGCTACCTGTCAGTTGCTCGTCTTGTTCTTCGGTTTCTACCAAGACATCAACCAGCTCAGCGGTTCTATACTAACTGTATTGAAAATCACATATATGTTATCGCTCCTATCCTTTTCCGCTTTAAGTTGCTCGATCATTGGCTACAGACATCAAACTAAGACACTATATACATAGTCTAAAGTCTAAAGTCTGTCCGATTTATCAAACCATAAGCCCTGTATTCGTGTTTATTATTAATTAATTCTAGCTGTAAGACCGTAGTAGGAGTGAAATAATATGAACGGATGATTACAAGTCATTACAGGAGGGGAATTTAACCGCATGGCAGTCTTGCATGGCGCCACCGGCGTTACAGCTCATTTCATATGCCACATAGCGAATGAAAGACTGAGTCGCCGTTTGGGTGGATGGCGGGAATCGATCCCCCCATCTTATTGATCTTAGTGCCGAACTGTAATCATTCACATCCACCCCTCTCCAGATTATTTTTTGCGTTCCTATCAAATTTTTCCAGTATACAGGTGCTTAAGATCTCTATTGCTCTAGACAGTAATTTTTCCTAACTTCTAACAGAAACATTTTCCTTTCATTCACTGTTCCTTACCCATGAAATTCATTATCCATAGAGTCATAAGTTACAGTCTCATTAATCGAAATTTATAAATTACATATGAATCGAGTAAAAACTATTAGAAATTCCTCATCAGAAGCCCACAATTAATTTCGGATATAATACAATTGATGTGAGCTTACATGCGATTAGATTTCATCGGTTTCAAACGATTGCCTGGATATCATATAACGTAATCAGAACAGACGTAGGCCTAAACGTTTCACGAGGAATAGCCACAGATCCATACGGTCGACAAAGGAGACACGGACAGGAGGATGAACTATATTCACGTGGCAGATGTTGAAGACGCAAAAACTGAAAGACGTTGTACGGTACAATGTTGAACGCTGTTGTTCAAGACACCCAACCTAAGTGCACTTGGCAAAAAGGAATTGCTGCAGAAACGATTAAAACCAAAGCAGCAATTCATTATGAGATTCGTTGGGCCACAGACAACCAGTGCAACACAGTGTGCTCATGTAGTTACAGAGAGAGAGACGAATGTTGGATTCGCCAAATAAACCCCAATCTAGTCGCACGAGGACCCCAATAATCGGACATCGATGACGACGAGGGATGGCAAAGCAAAAGGGTTAGACTATCTTTAAATATGAAAATAGCGAAGCAGCCAAATATGTTTACATGCATAAATATGTTCGCAAGCGGCAAAGATGTGTACATCTGCTGTGACCAAGAAAGGCGAATATCAATGGGCAAAGAAGCATTCTAGGAGCTTGGAAAGGCAGAACATGGTGGTCCACTGATGCATCTGAAAAATGTATTTGGACGCAACTAACTCCATTTGACTTGAAAGATCGGTTGAATAGAAGACTGTTGAGCGCAAAACACAAATGAACTGAATCGGTCACATGCATGAGCTTCGTGAACATAGTCTCCTGAAGACAATGATTGAAGGATGAATTGCAAAAGCTGCAGCAAGACCATCAACCATGCTGCTGGACTGGGTGATGGATGAGGGATCAGATGTCCGCAGCTGCAAAGAAGCTTAGCAAATGGCTGAGAACAGAGAAGAATGGATTCCTTGACGTGCTTGAAAATGGAACGGTGAGAAGAATGCGAATAAGAAAAAGATTACGACAAAGAAGGATACGAAAAAGCAGAATTCAATGAAGAATGCGAAGAAGAATGCGACGAAGAACGTGAAGAAGAAGAGGATGAAGAACAAGAAGAATAAGAAGAACAAGAAGAAATAGAACAAGAAGAAATAGAACAAGAAGAAGCAGCAAAAAGAAGAAAAAGAAGATGAAGAGAAAGAAAAATGCGTGGGAGAAGAAGAGTGACAATAATTAGTTTTGACAACGTTAATACAAGGCATTGAACTTTTATTTGCAGATGCTACTTGAAAAAAAAACATTGCTGCTAGTACTGGTTAGTTTGTTTAACGTTAGTTAAAAATTTCATCTAAAATTTGAAGAATTCATCTCTTCATCCCTCTCTTTGTGTAGTGCAGTGGAGTGTTAGCGGTGAGAGAGCTTATTATCAGCACATTGACTTCGGGTATATTGTTAATTACTAGCATTAGCAGTAGTTCATTGAAAGTACCATACATAGGAGGCTTTAGGTACTAATGATGCTCAGTAACATCCTAGTAATAACATCATTAACAGTTACTGATGGAGGCTAAGATGATAAAGTATAATCACAGTGAGAATAATAGAATGCTGCTTCTGACAACGGAAGAAGAGAAGTAGAAGAAAAATGCGAATAAGAAGACGAAAAACAAAAACAAAAGATGCGAATGCGCAGATGAAGAAATTGAGGAATAAGAAAAAATGAAGAAGTTGAACAGCTTAAAGGAATTGAAGTGAAGAGCCACGGAATAAAGTGAACACGGATCAAAGGTGACGAGCGTCAGGGTAAGCAAGTGGTACAAGGGGATAATGCGTGTGTATAGGCCTATATATAATATATATATACTATATATATACTATATATATACTATATATATATATATAGTAGTTGATCAGCATGGCGCATTTATGTATTTATGTACCGCACACATTCGAGATGAGGAGCACCAGTCTCAATGCGAATGCTTTAGTAGGACGATGCGTTTTCTAACTTCTTTCATTGATTTGTCTTTTAACTCTTGTCAGATTTTCACTCATCTAGCCAATAGCATAGCTTCAAAATATCGAACATTAACGTGGACTCACTAAAATTTACTTATCATTGTTCAGAATAATAATAATAATAATAATAATGTGAAACATATATGTATAATAATAATAATAATAATAATAATAATAATAATAATAATCATCATCATCATCATCATCATCATCATCATCATCATCATCATCATCATCATCATCATCATCATCATCATCATCATCATCATTATAGTAGTAGTTGTAGTCGTCGTCGTCGTCGTCGTCGTCATCATCATAATCATCATCAACAACAACAGCAACATAATCATCACAATCATAATAATAATAATAATAATAATAATAATAATAATAATAATAATAGTGGTTTATTAAATTCAAATATATCATAACGGTATACAATGCATGTATAGGACTACGCGCATGGTATGAGTTATTACAGGAGTGGAATTTAACTTTGCGACAGCCATGCTAGGTACCATCACGTCCTGCATCTAATTAAGCAGACGCCACCATTTTAATTAAGATGTTTAATGTCAACGCCGGCTGAGACTTGTTTTGCGAAGAATATTTAAACATCGTAGACGATCAATCCGTTCATCACGTGGGGTTTTTATAGCGCTCTTATTTACGAATAGAATCATCAGACTAGGAAGACAGCGGTTTAATTAATCTGCATCCGAAATAATCTGACGGACTCACTCATCGGCTAATGAGAAATGGATGAGTGGGATGGAGAGATTATATAGCGCTTTAATATTTTGCGTAACTTTCGACTGATACAAAATTGTAGTCGTATTCGAAAATTCAAAATTTCTAAAGCGTTACTCCAATGTTAAACGCAAAAGCAAAAGAATATTCATTATCGCTGCGTCGTATCAGATGGGTTGTCCACAGATCGATGTTTATCGACTTTAGCAATGCCTTACTTCCGGCTACAAAGGCTGGTCGGACCATTGTCCATGGATCATCTGATCAGCTCATCAAATGACCAATTCATCGATGAGTCATTTGCGAGTGAGGTGTATTTTCCCATGTACACGTTTTACCCTTAAACATAGATGTAGCCCCAATGTAAATTTTTCGTCCATTTGAAACTATAATGTTTTAATCTCCAAAGGCATTTTTGTATTTTGCTCACATAGTTATTCGTCGATTAATCTTTATAACTAAAAGTTTATTTATCAACTTGTTATGTCAAAACGATGTGAAAATATATTGCTTCCGATTATCGCCCACATATTGGTAACACGACGTTACATATGCAGGGACTTTCCAGTCCTGTACATAGTAGATCCTTGCATCAACAGCGATGTGTATAAATTCCATATGCATAAGCTAATTATGCAAATTAGCCATGTGCTCATGTTTATGCAGTAATGCATACGTAGTACTATACGCAAGTGATATCTTGTCATATTCAGGGCATCGCCGTCATTAGGTCTAAATGACCCTATCATATATCGTCTTATATCATCTGTTAACGCAAATTTATTCGCAGCCAAGGTTACTTTGAAAACTGTCGCCAGAGGCTGCTTGCGACGCGTTAGGTGTTGTTTATCACATAATGAGTGTCCCACGACGTTACTTTTTCAAGACCTAGCAACATGATCTGTGAACGTGTCTTCTGTGAATATATATATCTGTAGTCCTACATATGCATATATACATGTATGTATAGTAATACTGTATATATATATATGTATATATATATATGCAGAATGCGTTAGTCTATGCGTAGAGTTGAACAGGTGTCTGGCAGCGCTTACCTTGCATAGTTAATTAGCTGGCTGGAATGGCTTACGCGAGGCACGTGTGGCGGAGTGACCAAGCTGCTGATGTAGTAGATTTGCAATGCATGCAGGATATCATCGTTATATAAAATGTTGACTTGAAGTCTAATATTGGTTTCGGGTGTTAGCTATTTATAAATTGAGGTAGAGATAAAAAGCTAAGTTCGGTCACCAAGCATAGGAAAGGTGACCAGAAGAATAATTAATTATTTCCGCTGAGCGAAGTCGATGAGCAAGGAAACGAGATAGTGAGAAGGAAGGGAGGTGAGGAAGGGAAGGGGAGAGAGAGAGAGACAGACAGACAGACAGACAGAGACAGAGACAAAGACAGAGATAGATAGAGAGAGAAGGAGAGACAGACAAAATGACTGACAGGCAGACAGAGAGGCAGACAGATAGACATACAGAGACAGAGACAGAGAGACAGAGAGAAAGACAGAGACAGAGAGACACAGACAGGCAGACAGAGACGGAGCATCGGGGAACATATTGACGTAGAGAGCAAAAGCGGGAGGGGTTTTAGCGACAGAGGGATGAATTGAGGGATCGTGTCAACTCTGGCTGAAGTTAGACCTACGCACCCACAAACTCACCAAAATTACCTCTCACACTGACCTACCCATTCACCAACCCACTCACTGACCTTGAAGGATTTCAAGGTCAGCCATCGACCATGCATTAGTAGCATGTACACCAGTGATCATCTATCATCTCGTGCCTTAGCGATAGAATAGCTTGCCCATTGGTCTGTGAACGGACTTTGCAGGCACCATCTGTCTGAGGACAACGGTTGTCAGCCATTGTCCTCTGCAAGGTACAGAGAGTGCGTTTAAGACAGAGTCATTACGTCACGATGACGTTTGAGGAATCTAGGTGAGTCTGCCCCGGCGAGCCTTTATCTTGCGTCTCTCACGTGATTGTGATCAATGGTGTAAAAACATTCTCTGCATATGATATGAACCACTCGATAGCTATGCTGACGTCCTAGGAGTTTTGCTGCCTGTGTATTGACGAAGCCAGAGGCAAAATACAGTGAGAAGGAAATTAATCAGGAAGTCATTACTCAAGCAACTGGTCTATTTTAGTAGAAGAAGACAAATCGTTGGGATAGAGTTGTCCGTCGACTGACTTACTTACTGACTGACCGACCGACCGAATAACCGAGTAGGGGCGTTCAAAGAGGGACGTCCCTTTGCTACGCTCTGATTGGCTGAACACGACGCCGCAGCCAGATCTGATCTGATTTGAACCGATCTGACAGACTTTGACGGACCGATAAAACACATAAACAAATGAGAAATGCCATCGATGAATAGCTGTGTATATATATGATATGGATATGCAAATATATATATATATATGTATATATATATGTATATATATGGAAAGAGACATGCATGAAGCATACAGATATATAGATGGAAGAGGAACTAGAGATCCATCCGCTAATCACATGGAACCCTCACAGATCAAATCTGATTCGGTTCTGCTGCAGTCAGTTGGTGATTCCAGAAGCAGTGTCAACGATCGCACATGGTCACCCACACACACGCCCTCCCAAGTGGATCCACGATTACTCAATTGACCCACATTAAATCACGGTCATTCATAGAAAGTTCTCAAGATAGTAACCGGAAAATTATTGTCACTCGATCGCTATCACCCACGGTCAGTCACAGTCTGAAACGGTCACTCATAATCAACCACGGCAACCCGAGGTACTTGTATCACCCTTCGAACGCTTTTCATCGCTAGTGTGGTCATCTTAACGATTCCAGAGTGAGCCGAGTGAGAGCGGTGAGTCTACTATCAGCTGGAGCAAGAAAGACAGTGTTCATTCATGGTTTATATATATATATAAACTATGCCCTACCCCTCTTCTCCGTTGCTGTCTTTTGCGCAAAACATGATGTCTATTGTGTCTGTCATTTTCAAAGGCGCATCTCAGCAAAGCAAGCCGCTAAGAGACGAGTTCTAAGACAACATGCTGCGGCATTGATACCTTGCACGTTCATCTCATTTCCAATGGAAAACGGGAAAACGAAAGACTCTCCAATGTTGCAATCTCAAGATATCAGCGACGTCCAAAAAGCGAAGTCGTGAGGATAAAGCATATTTCAAGGGAGTTATGTAAAATAATAGATTGTCAGGTGTAAATTTTAAATTAGAGATTGGTCGTAACGAAACCCTTTGCTGCCCGTGAATGTCAGTCACTTCCAACCGAATAGAGAGAAGAGCCACAAGAAAACTCCTTCAGAAGAGCAAAAGGCAAGAGAAGGAAGCGAACGAGACCGTTTCCTAGATTCCTGCATAGACTGGGAGCCTGACTTCCATGAGTTGTTGGCCTCTGTGCATATGATGCCAATGTGGCCTCTCCTGCAGCTGCAGCCACCCGTGTCCTCATAAGCACTGCATTACTCGTTGATAAGTGCGACGACCAATGATACAGTGTGGCGGTTGGTCGTCATTCCCAACATTCTAAGCCGTCAATCGATTGCGAATGAATTAAACTGGACACTTGCAGACGGAGGCACATGTCCAGCATCAGCAGCAGCAGCAGCATCACCATCAGCAGCAGCTGCAGCAACGCACTGGAAACATTATTTGCCTCGACTGACATTTCAACCATATTATGCTCATTCAGATCTACACTGCGATAGGCAGTACGGACAGATAAACAGACAGACAAACACAGGGACATATATGGACAGACTGACAAATAGATAAATTGACATATCGACATAGAAACAGACTACATATATAGACAAACATACAGACGTAGGCCTATAGATAGAAAAATAGACAGCCATAGGCAGACAGACACATAGACATACGAACAGTCTGATGGACATAAAGACAGACAGACTTATAGACAGACAGACATATAGACAGACAGAGAGCCATGCATACATACACACATCTATATACGCATACAGACAGACAGACGGATATACACATATATACAAATAGACAGACGGACGGACGGATGGACGTGCATATAGACAGACTGGCGTTTTTCAAGTAGGCCTACGTGGTTTTTCTGATAGTCATTATGGAATAGATAGATGTCAGCGTTGTTGACGTGTGCAAAATGCACGAGGGCGTCTTTTCTATCACCCACCGTCTCCGTCTTCATCTATCATCATCAACGGTCCTGACAATACGTTCTCTGAATGCCACCCATCATCAACTGACGATTTCTGATAATAAATTGACTTGGGACGTCGGTGCGCGTATGCGAGAGCGCGTGCTTCCGTTGAAGCGAAGGCATATCATGTAACGTGGCATGGAATTTGATCGAGTACTCCCTGACGTACAGATGGACGGACGAACCAACGGACGGACGAGGACATTGGCTGCCCTTGTTGTCGATAAAAACGATTTTTCGAGGAAGACGTCAGTATATAAATTATGGGCAGACATGACCAGAGACACTTTCGAATTGCCGACCGTTAATTGGAGCACAGCCTGAACCTAGAACAAAACAGTGAACTAATAATTGGAGCACAGCTTGACCTAAAAGTTCCTAATTGGAGCATACTCTGACATAGAAGACAGCGGTGAGCTCCTAATTGGAGCAAAAGATGACCTAGAAGATTACAATGAACTCCCAAATGGAGCACAAACTGACCTAGATGACAACGATGAACTCCCAAATGGAGCACAAACTGACCTAGAATATTACAGTGAACTCCTAATTGGAGCACAACCTGACTTAGATGACAACGGTGAACTCCTAATTGGAGCCCAACCTGACCTTGATGACAACGATGAACTCCCAAATGGATCACACACTGACCTAGAAGATTACAATGAACTCCCAATTGGAGCACAACCTGACCTAGATGACAACGGTGAACTCCTAATTGGAGCACAACCTGACCTAGATGACAACGGCTGACAACGATGAACTCCCAAATGGAGCACAAACTGACCTAGAAGATTACAATGAACTCCCAATTGGAGCACAACCTGACCTAGATGACAACGAGGGCTCCTAATTGGAGCACAAACTGTCCTAGATGACAACGATGAACTCCTAAACTGGAGCACAAACTGACCTAGAAGATTACAATGAACTCCCAATTGGAGCACAACCTGACGTAGAAGATAACTGTTCACTCCTAGTGCCAGGCCATCTATTTTCCAAATCATCCCTTTGCGTGATACAAGTCTTCATGAACGTCTTGTTTTACCCCACTCTCCTTTCCAGGCTAACTGTTGTTTCCGGCGCAAAGTTGTTCCGTGTTAGACGGGCGCCAGTCTGTCTGATCAGGGACCAGACGTTTCTTAGATCGAGGGATTCTGACGTTTAGTGTTGTACTGTTGATTTTATTAATCGAACAAGGTGGCTCATGTTGAATCGAAAAGAAGGTGAGCTGTGTTAGCAGTTCCAGCAAAAGTATAATCCTTTATTGAACAACATATATAAATTTATGTTCATTGTTGCAGCAGCTCATTTGTGTCAAAGTGGAAACCCAAGAGGAACAATAACTATAGTTCTTATGGCATGGTCGTTCTTCACATTACTATTTCCATATAGAGAAGAGCTATCACTAGCCATCAAAGCATGAATCAGAACCAGTGACAATATGCCATGCCATGATGTGTGTGTGACTGTGTGTGTGTTTGTGGGTGTACGCAGTAGTACACAGGGACAAGTGCTATTACATGTACAAACGTACAGACCTATACGAATTACATATCATACATGAATGCCAATCATGATTTTTGCACAGTGATTCCATCAAATACGTTTCGACTATTTTGTTATTGTGTTGGCATATGCAGTAGGCAGGGACGTGAACTCATTACGTAATTGCCAATCCGTCAAGATGTAATGGAAATCGAAACTTCGCAGTCGACTGGAAAAGCTGCTCGTTGCAGGAACAAAGGAAGTCTGGACTGCATGTCACGAGTCAACAGGACAATAGCTACTCACAAAGAGAGTCCTTCACAGAAAGTAATCATGAAGTGTTGCATTATCAATAAATAATTAGAGTAGGGGTCTGTCAGTGTTCGGAAACCCACTGTCAGGACTTTCGCAATGGTCTAACCATATGTGACTCACTTTGATGTGTAATTAATCATCTGTTACCGTGTTCATTAATCGTTTGCTACCGTGTTCATTAATAGTCTGTTACCGTATTCATTTGTCGTCTGCTTAATCCTACTGTTCAATAATAGTCTGTTACCGTGTTCATTAATCACCTGTTACCGTGTTCATTAATCGTTTGTTACCATGTTCATTGATCATCTGTTACCGTGTTCATTAATCGTTTGTTATCGTGTTCATTAATCATCCATTGCTGAATTTATTAACCTTGCGTAACTGCTAACGAATCTATGAATTATTTCTAGTGGACTTATTGATCTGAAATCCTTGCGCCGACTGCAAATGAGGCAGAATGACGCTACAAGATTCTTGGACGGACACTGATAATTATATATATTCAAAGATGCCCCGAATACACAAGGGATAAATGTCTTACGGTCTCAAGTTAGGAGGTCAATGATTGCTAGGCTCAGGCTCAGCTGCCCGTGGGCTTGTGGGACTTACTAGCCCTCCCCCATATTTCTCCATCTGCCGGAAACTTCACATTTTTCACCTATGCATTATGGCCTAGTTCGTCTTTTTGAAAAACATTCAAATCCCAATTAGGCCTACCCGTCAAAACTCGCCGACTTTCACTTATTTCTTGGACTAGGTCCAATTGAGAAATGACAAATTATTCTCAGCTTAATATAGGAGTCTCTTTCTATATTTGTCATCTGCCAAGCGTTATTAATAAATCCGTAAGGCGCTATATAAATATACATCATAAAACCGAAATTAGTGACTGCAATGGGGCACAACGACTGTTAATACATTAGCGCTACATAAACGTTGACTCTATCAACTGTTTGGAGATGCACACAACGTTGCTAGCAAGTCTTAGATCGATACAGAGAATTGATTAATGTAAGCCTATGTCTGCAACCATATGCTGCCAAAGTAGGCTTCACATATAATATATTTATCAGTATTGACAAATAGCTATCTTACTTGAAAATAAATCAGGCAACACTGAACGTAGGTGTTTATGTGAATCTTCAAGATTTCTCAGCGCCACGTATACAAGGAAACCAGATTACACACTGGTGCTATTGGTGCTATATAAAAATTAGGTCA
Source organism: Bimastos eiseni (assembly GCA_959347315.1). Taxonomy (NCBI): domain Eukaryota; kingdom Metazoa; phylum Annelida; class Clitellata; order Crassiclitellata; family Lumbricidae; genus Bimastos; species Bimastos eiseni. The sequence continues at coordinate 10,435,385 of OY365806.1, read as the reverse complement.
ATAGTCGTGAGGCTGCAGGGTGTCCCGAATGGGCCTCTGTCTAGCCCTGTTAGGCCTCCAACTGTCACAGGAATTGTCAAAAAAGCATATACATATAGGTCTAATATTACGCTGAGCAGACGTCACCGAAAAAAGAAGCCAAGTTGAAACCATCGACAGTTCAGAAGTAGTCAAAGGTTTGTCAACAATTCCGATGACATGTCCAAAATGAAAACATCTGGTTCGGAGACTCTGCTGATAAATCACGGTCGTAGCCCAGACCTATATAGAGGGCCTACTTGTTGCGAAGTGTTTGACATGCATCCTCTAATGAGTCGACTTATTCCGTTGTCAAAAGTGCAGATGTGAGAGTAAGGAAACGACAGAATCAATACCGATAAATCTTGGCTGCAGTTGACTGCCGCACAGCTCATACGCTCTGTTGACATTAAGAAGATAAACAGTGGCTTTGATCCTTGTCTTTCGTCCTCACATAACTCATCAAAGAGTTTTAGACCTTTTGGAACACTGTGATCTATAAACTGTCGTCGGGATATTCCCACTGTTTGGCAATGCTGTTACTCGCAATTCGTCAAATACATCTCTGAGTCAGTGCAATGCTTCGTCATGATGTCTAAGTGATTTCAGTAGATGTTCTGCTGAAATCAAAATCGTAATTTCCAAATTTTTAAAGCGCCACTGGAAAGCCAAGCGCAGGGCACCAGCCTATTTACGAGCGCTGATCACAAACTGTCCTTTCTGAAGAAGTTTTCAAACACAATAATATGTAGATTTCAGAATCTTAAGTCGTCAGTATAATAAGAAAACGAACTGAAACGGGTTCGTCTTTCATCTTGCATGTTATAATTGTTGCTGAGAGAACTGTAGGCCTATTGATGTCAAGAAAACGTCGTGAACTCTGGTGCCTCGCATATGACGGCCACGCCGGTGGATCGTATCGCATCATTATATCGCGCCTCTCACAGAATAACTTATAGATAGACGGATGTGTTCTCCGCCATATTCCTAGACAAAGCGTCTAACTGGACAACATGGCACAGATGCGTTTGCCAATACACGTTCAACAGCTGCGTAGTGGGCCACCTAGCGGTGAGTGAGGAAAAATCTCCGGTGGCTCGTATTCATTTTCGTGCTTTGCACGCACCAATTGTCATCCATTGTTCCGCGAAAACATAATCGATGTCCTATGTTCGCTGTGTTTGTTCGAGGCAGCGTCGAGGCAGATCGAGGAGCGAGACTGCGTTTCGTGTCGTTGGGTCAAACAGTATATCACACGTCGTCGATGGATTCACAGAAGAACTTGCGTTTTAGCCCCCACCAAGTGGTTGTGACCGAAGAGACTTCATAACGCAGATGAAATTACGTTGGCTGGCCATGCAGAACTATTGATTCGATAAATGAAACATTATATTTTTCCATCGCCTCCGCTTCTCTAATAACCCGTGGACGCTCGGCGTGCAACAGCCATATATGGGGAAGGGGAACGGGTGTTGGTGGTATAGAGTGGGGGTGTGGGTGGTCGGCCCATTGATTTTTCCACCGTCCTTATTTCCCACATGTCGTCGTTTCCGGTTACGCATCGTTATTTGCTTTCTTCTTTATTTCTCAGAAGACCGAAGTTGTGCCGTCGTTCGGTTTCCGTTCGTCCGATGGCGATTTCTTTGGAGCTTTATTTTCAATGATTGTAATTGGATTATTTGGGATTATTAGAGCCATCTTAGGTGCCCCACTGGACTCCAGTGTCTCCCAGATTCCATCATTTGTTTTCGTTTGTCCGGAGCAGACCGAACGCGTCTAATACTCGTTCGTTCCTCTAATAAGAACATTCAATCTCTAGTTAATTTTAAGCAGAACCGCATTCATATATGGTTTGCCATCAGAGCCATATTGTACCTAGAACATGAGATGTCATCTGTCTTAATCTTCTGTAGACAATGAAAGTATTATTATTATTATTATTATTATTATCATCATCATCATCATCATCATCATCATCATCATCATCATCATCATCATCATCATCATCATCATCATCATCATCATCATCATCATCATCATCATCATCATCATATGGGAAGTGGGTGATCAGCCCAATGATTTTTCCACCGTCCCACATGTCGTTGTTTCCGGTTCCGAGTCGTTATTTGCTTCTTGTTTATTTCTTTCTTGTTTATTTCTTCTTTAGTTTCAGCACTATATATTATTATTATATTATTCTTATTTTATTATTATTATTTAATTAAAGAACAGAAAACCGCAACGTGAAATGATGCTACTGCTACTGAAAATACAATCTCGCGTCATAACTTCCTATCTTCTGTGACTTCCTGAAGATTATGACTACCTTTGTCAAAGAACAGCAACAACATACAATATTGCAACTACTAAAAATATTAACAATGATGAAAAACATAATCTTGCCTCAATATTTACTATCTTTTATGCCTTTTGTCTCTCTGTCAATTGTGCTGATTTTGCCGTATACACCGTGTCTCAAAATAAACCAAGCAAAATTGTTTTTGTCAGAACTTCGACAAGTTTCCACCAATTTCAATAACTTTTGATAGGTATAGATGGAATGAATATCAGCTGAAGTTTTATCTTAAATATAATTTTCCACCTCACCTGACTCATACTACCATACTACCTTGTTAACCAGTTAAACAAAGATGTACCAATTTTTTGTATAACGTTTAAATTTTATTACTTGCAATGGCTGCACTGAACTCCACTTCATCGAGCCGGATGTCAAAGTGAATGGGGTCTACTATCGCGACAACCTTCTTGCCTAGAAGCGATGGCCAGACATACGCCGGATATCCCAGGGCGAGTTTTTTGTCTTTCAACAGGATGGCGCTCCGGCGCATCGAGTACGCGACACGGTCTCTTTCCTTATCCCTTCAACAGTGTGACCGTCGAATTCACTGGATCTTAACCCAGTCGAATGTAGCATATGGAGTGTGCTGCCGGAGAAGATTTACGGCTCCAGAATAGCCAGCATCGACGAACTCAAAACGCGTCTGATTGACGAATGGACGCGCTTTGACAAGTCGATCGTTGATGCTGCTATCGGCCAGTGGCATCGCTGTCTTAGCGCTCGTGTCCGTGTAAGCAGGGAACATTTCGAGCACCAATTCTAACACTTTTAAGCAAATCTGTCATAACAATTAAAAACTCTGCTAAGTAAACCATATTTTGCTTTACTGCGTGCTAATTCAGTCGTCAGATAGTTTGATGCAAGTAATAAAATGTAAGCGTTATATGCAAATTGTCACAATTGTGTTTGACAAGGTAGTGCGGTTATATGAGTCAGGTGATGTGGAAAATTTATATAGGCTATAGCATAAAACTTCAGCTATTATGCCATCTACCGACCAAATTTTATTAAAATTGGTGAAAATTTGACGAAAGTCTGACAAAAACATTTTTTCTGGTTTAATTTGAGACACGGTGTACATCTGACTATCTGTAGATCTTATTTCACAAAGCACGCATTTATCGTAGAGAAAGTCACGCTACGACCCGAAGCTGATGACTGCTCTGGCTAATCTCAATTGAGTGATGTTGTATTTGCTGTAAATCTTCTCTTTCTGATAAACCTCGAGAAATAGAAAGCAGTGCAACAGACTGCATAGAATGCCAAAGATTATATACGTCGTACATGAAGCCTTACAATGGATTCCAGTTCGATTGGGGAAAGCGAGTTGATTGTTATGAAAACGCAATTAAGGAGCTCTGCGGATTCAAACATTACCATGAAGATCAATGTCAACAGGCAGGATTATATCTTAATCAATCTAATATCTTCAGCGCCTAAGACGATAAGCAGCTTATTCGTTGAGTCAAAAACGATTTATGTATATCTTCAGATATCGTCAGATTCGTATCCAGATCAGAAGGTCAGGTGGGTATACATGGAACAGACGATGGAAGTATAGAGGCGAAGAAGATGGATACGAGTGGACCATTCAGGACATGATTTGTGTTTGAAGTCTTATATATCGTTGTCCGCTCTGAATGGAAGTCCTGAGCAGAATTTTCAAGAGAAGTCAGTTGATGAGCTATTAGCACTGTATATCTACAGAAAATACTGGCAAATTAGCATGTGGTAGGCAGACAAAGAGGCAGACAGTGAGGCAGGCACGCAGGCAAGCAGACAGGCGCGCAGGCAGGCAGGACCGCAGGCAGGCAGGCAGACAGAGTGATAGTTTGTCAATATATGTCCATTAGCAAGTACCTAAACGCGTTTCTATTCGTCGCCTGGTGATAGTTTGCGAATGAGGCCAGACGACCTCCGAATGTTTACGCAGAGTTGCTTCCAAACTGTTTCAACGGGTGTTGCCTCCCGATGGCGAATGGGAATGACCAAATAACCAACTGGCCAACTGACCAAATGACCAGAGCTGGGCATCAGCGGAAGTCGCCGGCTTTCGAGATCAAAGGAAACAATTATTCCAACGCGAATTGCTTTTTAGCGTTTCAATCTGGATGAGGTGGTTAGAGGCCACGACAAGAGAGGAAGAATCGAGAGAGCTACGACTTAGCCACAGTATAACGCCCACGAAAGAACATGACGGAGACAGGCAAGGATGAATAACTCAAGGAGTAAAAGAGGGGAAGTGAAGGATATGAGTCGAATATAATCGACCGTTGAAGAATCCAATGATTATTACATAGCAGTTGTATTTCAATGAAGACATAGGAAACTATCGGTTGAAAAGTGAAAAGATAAGACGACCGTCGATAGAGACAAGACGACAGAATATGATTAAGAAGCAAACAGACAGACAGACAGACACGAAGATAGTTAGGTAGACGTTTGTCGACATACGAAGGGACACATAGAACGATCTATCCACATAGAAAAATGAGAAAACTTTTTGCAGAAATACAAAAAGCGCAATGCAGAAACTGAGTAATATTATTATATTCGAGACGAACGTAAGAAGTCGACGCTAAGACAAATCGTTGTGTAGTTTCATTTAACTCAATCGGAACTGAGAGGCTGCTCACCAACATCCACTACGGTGAATGAAACAGTCACAAAACACATCCACCGAGTGCAGCGTCTTTATTTCAATAAACCACATGAAAATGTAAATGCGCACAAATAAATTCTAAACTTTTAGGCTTTTGAATAAATTTCTGTGCTTTTGATAGAACAATTACATATTATTTTTGATTACACTTATAATTTTGTCCACACATGTCGTGCGTTTGCAGAAATTTGATCAAAGGATATACCAACTTACTTACTTACATTCCTACAGCGACCATCGGCCTCGACCCTGCTGATCGGATGAGACCGTCCGTCCGTTGAATAGGCGCCAGGCCAATCAGGACTGGTGCGCGGACCGTGCTGCTAGCGCTGCACACGTAATTCTCATCACACAATCACAATTATAATAGGTTTCAGTTTATTATATACATGTATAATTGTATATGCTTGCTTCTGTCCTACGGTAGGTACATTGCGATTCTTAAATTCCTTCCTTCAATCGTTAGGTTAATCGGGAACGACCTATGGACCTAATATTCCAAGAAAAAGCCAGAGTATATACGGAACATATAATAATCCGATGAGTTCAGTGATTTATTGGCGCGCACGGTCCGAAGTCACATCACGCGAACTAAAAATTATCTCTATATGCACATTATGTAATGCATAGACAGACAGACAGGCAGGCATATATATACAGATAGACAGACAGGTAGACAGGCATCTTAACTTTCACTGAATATTACGTCCATAGGTCGTTACTCATTAATCCAACATTTGAAGGAATGAATTTCAGAAATGACTATGTAGGCCATTCTTAGATGTAGGCCTACAGGAAGACTGAAACGACCTCTGTCGTCTGGCTCTGTGCGCTTAGCAGTGTGTCTATCTATCTTTGGAAGCTCTTTTCCTTAACTTCGGCCTCCTATGGTCGTCGATCTCCCCTCTCGGCCTCCAGAGGCTACTCTCTCTGTCTCTCTCTCTCTCTCTCTCTCTCTCTCTCTCTCTCTCTCTCTCCATATATATATATATATATATATATATGACTCCACATTGCCGTTGGCAGTGCCACCAGACAGAAGAGGGGCTTCTCGATCGCCCTCTCTCCCGCGGGACCTCCAGCTCCTTTATAAACCACTCAAAACTTCTCTCTTTGACCAGGTTTGGGTCGGCAGCGCCTCTGACTAGTCATCTTATGGGCGGCATATAAATTCCATAGATTTATAGATGGGCAGAAAGATAGATAGGTGGATAGATAGATATGTGGATGGATGGACGGATTGATGGATAGATGGTGACCAGACGAATGGACCGACCGACCTACCGACCGACCTACCGACAGATAGACAGACAGAAAAACCGACAGACAGACAGACAGACAGACAGACAGACAGACAGACAGATACATGTAGATGATGGATAGCTATGATTCTTTAAGCATCTTCAATGGACACAAAGCAGTCACATTTCTATCGAAACCTCATCGTGAAAATCGTTTCACGTGAATATTTCTATGCAATGATCTCGACCGTCAAAGTACTGAATCCACGCTTACACCTCACAGGTCTTCATTTCATTTTCATAGACTAATAAGAACGCCCCTTGATTATCTACGATTACCAATGTCTGTCTGTCTGCCTGGCTGTCCTCCTGTCCGTCGGCTTGCCTGCTTTCCTGCTTGCCTGTCTGTCTATCTGTCTGTCTGTCTGTCTGTCCATCTGTCTCATCCTAACTCTAGATCCCGTCTGAAATGACACGCTCCTTGCAAACTGTAGTCAAAGCAGAAGACTAACGAGGGCAATTTTTGAGCCTTGAAAGGGATTCATCAAATAAAAGATTGCTTGAAGAGACGTCCTTATATATCCATCCGAAATCCTCCGAAGAACTGGTCGAGCGAGAAAATGATTCAACGTTGTACATTGATCGACGACAAACGAGAAACAGGAGCAGAATCTCGGACAAAAGCAATGATTCATATATAAACACGCGTTGTAAGATTGTATATGCAAAGATAGGCTATAATTATTACTGCATTCATGTACTAAAACATGATTTTTTCAAACGTGTATAGAGCCTACATAGGTAGGTTACATAAGGAAAATTCTTCTTCTTCTTACGTAGGTTACGTAATTACATACACGGGCGGAGACTTAAGGGGGGACAGCGGGGGGACGGTCCCCCCAAAAGTTGAGGTGAGGGGGATGGAGTAGTCTATATCCCCTCCAAATTTCAGGCGATTGAACGTGTGTTTGCTGTTGTCTTTCTCATGTCTGAGGCTGGTTCGTGGTGTGCCTGCCTGTCCTAGTTTGCGGGTTGTCTCTGGTCAGTGAGTGTCTCATCACCGTGAGGTGCAAGACACCAGGACGAGAGATAAGGGGCCGGCCTGCAAGTCAATTTAAGGTTCAAAGGTCGTGACCTCGCCTGGGTTTCGATGCTGTGTCTGGTACACGTGTGCCTAGCTGTGTGTCGGCTCTCTAGTATCGGTTACACAGTGGTGATGCTTGCTTGAGGTATGGTGCACTAAGCACCTGACGGTGCAATTATATACATGCTGCAAGAGAAGGTATGATAATATATAATGATATTGAATTGATGTCTTGACAAAATATTTAGGCCTGCATAACATGCATGCTTAAATTCACACAGACCGAACTATCTTTTAAAATAACTTTCAGAACTGATTATGCCTAATCTGCATGATGAAGGTTAAAATTGTTATAATTATACTTTTAAGAAGTAGGGCTATCCTTCGAACAATGAAATAAGGCGACCCTTCACGGCCACCGTTGCTTCAGCTGCTATCAACTATTTTCACTTTGTTCCTAAGAGTTTATGTGGTTAAAGCCTCATCCATAAGTTTACTTATCTTATTGCATTGAGCGTCTTTGAATATTTGAGTGATTTAGTCTATCGGCAGCGTTGGTTTTTTGTGAAAAATGAAGCGAGATTATTATAGTAGTCAGCAAACGATCTCATACTACAGGAGGTAAGCGTTATCTGTAGCATAATGTAAATGTAAACCCATTTGGACTTGTATCCCATGTGCAACGGAATAACCGTGAATATAGCGCGTAGGCCTATACGGTATTGTGGCATTGACGACTTTAGCGATAGGCTCGGGCCAACTTATCTGCATCTCTCCTGGTTACATACCAGGGTCCCTCAAAATCAGACCCACCCATCATGGTTGGGTACGTTTAGTATTGCCAAGGTTTTTTATCATTATTATTTTAATGTGTTAGGCTTGCCAGTTACGACGCTGTGCATTGCATGGCTAGTGCATCTCTTTGAAGAATATGGGTCTACTTAGTTCTATTTTAAGTATGAATAAAAAAATGCTCATCACATTTCAGTTCTCTAGTGCTACGCTCAACTGTGCTCCCCAAGTATTGCTATTCTGACCATCTAAACCGTCATCTAGTACGCTGTGATCGATTGGCTGGAGTGGAAGAGACGTAGGGACCTACAGCATACACAAGCCATGGGAGATTAGCATTGACCTTCACTTTTCGATTTATTTTTATTTCATTAATCAAGATCAAATTTAAATTATCATCTCCCTTGAGCTATTCATTATTAAATACACTCAGCAGAACAGCAAACAAATGTAAATGAAAACGCTTTTATATAGCTACCGTATATACGCCTATAATATAACCTTCGACCCATCTCATTTTTCAATAAGAGTCTGATCCGGTGAGAGCCTTCATCACCGCTCGTCCCTTTGAATTGATGACACGCCATCATTACACACTTGCCTTGTTCAAAATGAGATGTGTAACGTAAGCGAACCGCAGTAATAATAAAATATTCGTTTATTTAGAAATAACAACATCTTACAATAACGCAGAAATGCTTAGGCCTGCACGAGTAACAATGAAAAATAGTAGGCCAGTCGCTAAAATAAACTTAAAAACTAGTAAATGTTTTCGTATAATGATCTGGGGATAAATTTAAAGTCGTCTTTGAGTGGGAGAACATGGTTGTGTGCTCGTAATTGGTGATTGGCGTGGGTACGAAATGGAGGTAGGAGTTGGTTAAAACATGCTCGGCGTTATGTAAAATGGAAAAGTGGAGACGCACGAGACGCGGCCTATTTTTGCTGCATCCATGACTGAGAATCAAAATTTCTTCCGACCTGTCCCCGAACCAAATTTTTTCATGTCCCCCCAAACCCGCGACCAAGACCTCCGCCTACGATTACATATTACCTAGAATAGGTGCCGCATACAGTTGCAGTACATGGGATCATAAATGTAGGGTTGTTTGACACTGCAGCGGTTAACGTGTTGGACTGTCAATTGAGATGTGGTCGGTTCAGGGTAAAGCAAAGTTGTTTTCACTTTCTAACATTAATCATCACAGGTGCGGACCGAACATTAATATTATTAATTGATACACGAAGGCACGTATGCCAAAAATGCACAGCAAAATCACAACAAAGGACAGATGCTTAAGAACGGGTAGGTCAGAAAGGGACATGTCTCGCTGGCTCTAGAAAGCAACACATCGAAAAACAAGATGGCAATAAGAGCGTGTTCCCTCCAGGGCAGAAATTCTGTTTGAGATTTCTGCTCCATCTCCACCCTCTTGTCAGCTCAGCTGTAATCAGTACGGTCAGTATACTGTCGATGGGAATACTCAACGGCGATGGAGAGGACCGGAAAATCTCCCTTATATGCCGAGGCTAAGAAAATGAGTCCGCTAATACTTCATGTCCATGCATGGCTACCTGTGGGTTAGCTTAAGGGATTGCTCTTCTCGTCTTCTTCTTCTTCTTCTTCTTCTTATTAATAATAATAATAATAATAATAATAATAATAATATTATTATTATTATTATTATTCTCACAATAACACATTCACTAGCATCAATGATGGCAGAATTCTTCTTATATAGAGAAAGTTCATCTGGATGCAGATGATGCTTTCGATAACTGGAGAGTCCCCGCTGCCAGACACTCGCACGCGCATAGAACCAAACGCACATAATACATACGTTTATACAATTCATGCATGAGAAATATAATTTCATCGACTAACTATTACCCAATGTTTTAATTCTCCCTAACAAAATTACAATCTTCGAAGCGACTGCCAAATGACTCACGAAGCGTGCTCTTATAATATAGATAACAACTGTTTTGTGCAGAATCAACACCTGCAAGAGCCGACCGTCATTGTAACGCAAATATTGAATGGCTTTGGCTCGAACCTACATGTAGCTGTATGTATCGTATAATAATATATGAAAACGATTGTTTCGTAATCACCGAATGTTGGAAATGAAAGGTAGCTTAGCGATTAGACAGACTACTGTCGTGATTATAAATTGGCCGAAATGTATTGTTTAAGAAACTGTCATGTCGTAATCGTAAATGAAATCTTTAAATTCTGTATTGCTACTCGAAAATTAAGTGCAGGCAACATATTATTCACGAGCGCTGAATCCTAATTCGTTGGTATAAGCCAGCGAAATAAGGCAAGCAGGCTTTCGCAATCTAAACTAATTTAAAACCGTGAAGTCGCAAGAACGAGCATATTCACGGGCGCTTGGTAAAATAACCTAATCAGTAGACGGGGTAAATCGGTTCTAGAGCAAACAAAACAGACTAATCGTTGACATGTGTCTACTGTTCTTATATATCACCTTGTCACCTTGTTATTTCTTGGAAATCTAGCGACCGCCATGACCAATCCTCTCCAGTTTTTTCTGTCCGAAGTTGCATCTCTTAATTCCTCCAGGCTCATTTCAGTTTTTTCATGTATTACATCCATCCATTTTTTCCTTGGGCGCCCTCTTTTCTTCCTTCCTCCTCCACATGCCAGCATCATTTCCTTTTCCATTCCATTTGATCGCATAACATGTCCGAAAAACCCCAGCTTCCTTCTCAACGCTCTTTGTTGTAACGTCTCATCATTCTCGACTCCAATCTTCCTGCGCACTTCTTTGTTTGTCTTCTTCTCCGTCCATGATATTCTCTGCATCTTCCTCCATATCCACATTTCGCATGCGTTGATTTTGTTCTCCGTGTTCTTTGTCATTGTCCATGTCTCACAGCCATATAGTACTGTAGGAAAGATCATTGCTCTCACTAATCTTTTTTTTGTGTCTATGCTCACATGTTTGTCTTTCCATATCTTTTCCAGTCCGTTCATTGCAGCTTTCCCTATCGCCACCCTTCTCTTTATTTCCGAGTCACATTTTCCCTCTTTTTCTATTAATGATCCCAGGAACGTGAAGCCTGTTACCACCTCTATTTCCTCTCCGTCTATCTCGAAACTGTCTCAATCAGCTGTTGTCATTATCTTTGTCTTTTTTAAGTTGAAGTATAGGCCTGCCTTCTCACTTTCTCTCTTCAGTCTTCTTATCAGATTTTCCAGATCTGCTTTCTTCCCTGTCAGTAGTGTTGTGTCATCCGCATATCTTAGATTATTCAATGTCCTTCCTGCTATCTTTACTCCTTCAGTTGCCCCTTCTATTTCTGCCCTCCTCATTATCCTTTCTGCATACAGGTTGAAAAGAAATGGAGACAGGATACATCCTTGCCTCACCTCTTTCTTGATTTTAAATTTGTCTGTGTCTCCAAATTCTGTTCTTATCACTGCTTCCTGGTCTTTATACAATCCCTTTAGTAGTTGTATCAAATGTTTTGGTATACCCATTTCTATTAGAGTTTTCCACATCAGCTCATGGTTAATGCAGTCAAATGCTTTGCTATAATCGATGAAACATATTTGTATTTTTTGTCCATATTCCCTTTGCCTTTCCATTATCCACCTCATGTTGGCAATATGATCTCGCGTTCCCCGGGATTTCCTAAATCCTGCCTGATTGTCCTGAAGCTCTCTTTCAATTATATTCTCCATTCTTTTATGAATTATTTTGAGTAGTATATTTTGCTTGTGTGTGATATCATTGCTATTGTCCTGTAATTCACACTCTCTTGCATCTCCTTTCTTAAATAAAGGGATAAATATTGATCTCTTCCATTCCTCTGGCCACTCTCCAGTTTTCCATATATTATTGCATATTTTTTTTATTGTCTTTATCATTGAGTCATCTCCCGCTTTTATCAATTCCATGGGTATTCCATCCTGACCTGGCACTTTGTTGTCCTTCAGTTGTTTGATTGCCCATTCCACCTCTGCTTCCATAACCACCGGTTCCTTTTCGTGTTCTGTTATATTGTTTTGTTCTATTTTTACTCTCTTGTCTTCGCTGTACAGCTCCTCTGTGTAGTCCTTCCATCTTTTCTTCATTCCCTCTTCATCACCAATCGCGTTTCCATCTCCTGACTTCAGTGAGCCCATTCTAGGTGTAAATTTTTTCCTTATTGCCTTCACTGTTGAGAACATTTCTTTCGTTCTCCCTTTCTTAGATATAGTATATCATAAATAAATATATAGATCTATGCCTTATATATATTATATATATATATGTCATGATATATTTTATCATAAATACAAGTATGCGTGTTTAGCATAGCGGTCGTGTGGCCTTGACCCTGCTCATTTTCCCAATTGTAGTAATTTTGATAATTCACGGCATCACACGTCGTGTTTTCAGCATAGCTCTACTGAATAAAAGATTATTTATGTTTAAATAGCGGGTATGAATTATTCATACGGCTTATCAAGCTGGTTACATGCAGCGCCATCACACGTCGGCAGATCGTGTGTGTCTTGGATAATCTTCAGCATCGACACATCGTCAACTGAGAGACGACGCTTTGCAGATGACAGGTATCGTTTACATCACCACAGGGAGAGTCAAACGTATAGACACAGGTACATAGAGGGACTTAGAGAGCTACAGAGTCAAAGTCAGGCAGAGACGGAGAGATAGCTAGAGGGGTAGACAGATACGGGAAGCAGGAGTATGCAAAGACGTACCTCAGGGGGCGTTTTGCAGTCGCAAATCACCAGACATTATCCTTCTGACATGAAAATCGCGCTCTTTCTATGCACAGACCTCTCGCAGCAGTCAGTCAGTCAGTCAGTCAGTCAGACTACGACGCCGATCAAATTCCCTCACTCCTCCGCGTCAACATACTGGCCTCTTCTGCGTCAACATAGTGGACTCATCTGCGTCAACATAGTGGCCTCAGCGTTGCCTTTCCGTCCTTCAAGAATTCCTTTCGTGCGATCAGTCACTTTGTCGGGCGCAGAGGTCATTATATAGCGCCTCGTATTATGGTCTTCTCGTGTACACCGTTAGTAAAATTCCGGTCATGAATCTATGCTGCAGAGAGCGGATAATAGGTTCATGTCTCCGTCGACTTTGCACGAATAGTTCTATCTAATTGACTTCGCAGACGAGTAGCGGAAGCACCGACCAACGCGTCCACCGCCACACGGTCATTCGGTCGTCTACTACGTCAGGAGAACGTCGACGATCGCTTGCGCCACCTTGCGCCCAGAGAGGATGACGACGAAAAACGAAGAAGGAGGATGGACGTGGTTGTAGTACGCGCGCTGTGTCCTCAGCGTGGAGTGGCGGTTAGCGGCGGCTGAGGCATCAGAGGAGAGGCAAGGAGACGGGAGGAAACTGTGGATTTCGGTCGGTGGTGATGGGTAGGCGGCCGTTGCATGGGGACGACGTATGCCTCGCTTTGGCCGCCGGCCGACTTTCAATCTGAAATCTGTTAGGCTTGCACTTGGTCGATAAATTTCGAATCCTATATACGGACGGATGGGGAGAAAGGCTCCTCGCTGATGCTGCCTATACTGGTGGTGATGGTGGTGGTGATGCTGCTGCAGATTCTGCTGGTGATACTGGTGGTGAAATGTAGGGGTCTTCACATTTTTGGCCTCGGCGTTTGATGGCAGCACCGTCACTGGCGATTTCCGGTGGTGATAAACAAAGGTCTGAATATAGGAAGAGATCGACTCTTCTCCTTTGCCATCTGAACCTCCAAAGAGAAGTCATATATATATACATATATATATGTATATAGTTAGTTAGTTAGTTAGTTGACCAGTTATATATATATATATATATATATATAACTGATCAACTAACTAATAAACAAACCTTATACATGTATGCAGTGTGCACGATTGTACGTGTATATAAAGACCAAAGTAGAGGCCATCATATATATACATACATATATATATACATACATATATATACATACATATATATATACATATAAATATACGGTCAATTAACCCTGGCATCCATTTGAAAATGTGGGTCCTTATTTCTTATCGCATCGAATATCTCGAGCGGTTTAATCAGTGCTTCGATCAACGCACTTTTGACGTAAACAACTCGGAGAAGTATTTGATCGTTTCAGTTCGTTAGGTGGCAATTGAGCAGTCAGATTGATAGCTACCGTCTGCAACGTTACTGCATGCACGAATGATGGCGTTGAATTATAATATACATGTAGACAGCGTCAACATGGCTCATAATTTTAGCTCCAAGTCGGCGAAAGCTGACATAAGCAACCCGTACACCCAACAACACTTCAGTATCACCCAGGAATAACACCGAGTAATCGTTATCTGACGTCCTGGTCAAACTCTCTTGAAATAAATGCCCTCTGTTAATCAGGTATGAATTGATAACTCACTCACTGCAAAAGTCATTCCGTCCTTTCCCATTCCTTTCGCTATTTCGCACCATTTCGTGTTCTAAGTAGGTCTACTATCACCTCAATGACAAAAACAGCAGCAACAGCCACGACAACAACGACGACGATGGTGATGATAACAACAACAACAACAGCAACAACCACGACAAATACGACGACGACGATGGTGATGATAGCTACAATAATAATAACGATGATGATAGTAATAATAATATTAACATTTAATAATTTAGGGATCAGAGGGAGACGATCTTCCTCTTCCGGGGTACCTCGCTGACGATACAACGTTTCAACGCGATAGCTTTTAAGGGTATAAGCCTACTTTCGCCACTCAGGAGAACGACGAGTATATGGCCATTCCGGATGAAATCGCCACTAGATGATATTGAAGACTCTGGCACCCTGAGGGATCAGCTATAGTTACTGTACACAATAATAACGCTAGCAATTACAACTCAACGATTCATTGTCGTCGCCATATTGTGCCACATTTGCTCAAACTGATCACCAGTCATTATTCGGATGGAAACAAATTACAGCAATAACAATTATTAGAATTAGAGGCAGTTGTTCCACTTAGGGGCCGTTCACATATTATATAACGCTCAAGGGGTAGGTGGGTGGGTTCCGGTTTTGTTAGCGTTATATTGTGTAGGGTGGGGGTAGGTTGTTATGTAACAAACTTTTTTCAGCTTATGCTATTTTGCCTGTTTGCCCGCCAATTGAAAATTCCATGTACTACGGACCTTCATTGTATAATCGAAGTTCACAAGATGTTGTGAACCAAAACTAGCACCATTAGCTGCCACCTGGTGAATTGATCTGACGTTCTTAGTTATTACTTTTAACAATTTAATGCGCATAGCTCTAAACGCTTTAAAGTTCAATTCTGTGTGCTCTGTTTTGATTCTGGTTTAAATTAAAATTGATTCACTTGAAATAATTATTTTGGAGGGTATTATCATGATGTTTGATTTCATTTTCTATAGTATGTGTACATAGTTTATGTTTGCTTAGATACCCAATTGTAGTTGTAGTATACACTCTGTATACATCATACGCTACTAAATACGTAGAGTTGAACCACGAACTTATCGATAAATACCTGATAGTGCAATATTAAACCAATCCATTCTGTGTGATACTTTGATGCTCATTTCTAGTGCAAAACAGGAGGGAAACTAAAATGGTGTTTTTAAATAGCAAGTACGTCACTACCATGCATTATCATGCTGTTTTAGTAGGCCTACATGTAGATAAATGGTGACAATCGTCGACTACCCAATTAGTTACCGTAATTATAACAGGTGAATTTAGTGCCATTAAAAATGTGATTATTAAGATGCAGAGGAGCTCCATACATGCGGTCTAATCATCATTGGCACTAGAGAGTACACAATTTTAAGATAGCTTTTGTTACATAGCTAATTGGGTATATGATGATTTTTACTGCAGTTCTTGAATTGGATAAAGGCAATTATCAGTAGAATCACTACTACTAAAGTGCTAACTAACATCGTATTGTTATAAAAGTTTCAAATTGTGCAATACAATTATGTCGATTGCATGTCTTTTAACGTGCTTATAGACTAGGGTGGGGTAGGGGGTAGGTAGCATATCTGTTATATAATATAGGGGGGTCACAGCTGGTGTTATATAACGTTATTAGGGGTAGGGGGGGGTCAAAAATTGGGATTTTATGCATTATATAATATGTGAACGACCCCTTAGTTGCCAGGGATTGAAATTCATGAGCAGCATCTGCCGTGGGTTTCTTTAAACCCATTGCAAAGGTGACTAATTTCTTTGTCTTCTGTTGCCTCGACGCAACAATGCCACCTTATTTAGTATATACCAGAAAATATAGAAAACTCAATCTCACCATCTGGATTGCATCCTTTGCGTCATCAACTGGGAAATAAACAGATAAATAATAACAATTGAAGAATTATCGATGATAACAATTCCTCATTGAAGTAACAATAATACAGTGCCTCCAAAGGACGACTGCGATGGCCGTGTAGGCTAGTTATCAAAAGCTTGGACACACATGAATTTAGTTTCTTAGGGCCTGAGGGATTTATTTACCCTGAGCGATAAAAAAAAATGACTGCTATGGTAAAAGTAGTTTTGGGAGTAGTTGTTGTTGTAGCAGTTGCAATACTAGTAATTATAGTCATAAATATATAATGCAATATAGGTCTAACTGTTTCTTTGTTCAAGCGTCTCGATCGTTGCCATCCGAAGCAGGACATTTTGGCGCAGATATCTGATACAATGTATAGCATAATATGAAGCATGATCGATGAAAATAATTAGGCTAAACTGAGAATTGGAATAATAAAAGGAATCATGCTTAAATAGAAGCGGAGATGTATATGAAAATTACACTCGTCGTCTAACCCTTTTATCAATCTTTTCATCAATCCCGCTTCCAATTTAAACATTATTATTTTCATAAATCCAGCTTCCGTTTAAAGCGTGATTATTTTTCATCAATCCAGTTTCCATTTAAGCAAGATTCTTTTCGTCAATCCAGCTCCCAGTTTAACAGTATTCCTTTCATTGATCCAGCTTCTAATTAAACATGAATCTTTTCTCCGATCTCTCTTTTAATACTGACGCTCTCGAAGTTTAACCTGATTTGTCCTGGGGAACAGTATTTACGATAAATATTTTTATTTTATACAATATACAATATTATTGTCAATATTGTTGTATCATGGATCTGCGCCAAAACGTCCTGCGCCAAAACGTCACTTACCGTTGCCATCGGATTGATCACCCCTCTGTAATATTGGTCAACATTGACAACTCTTTTATTCGTGCCTGCCTCTGTACCAACCACAATTCCTCTGCAGCAATTACCCATGTTTTCATACAATACAGTGTGACATAACCCTGATTTAGCCACATTGAAGTGGCTTAATCACCATGCACAACCGTGGGCTCAGAAGACACCGTGAATCATAGACCTATATAGTCGAAGATGCCAGTGCTTAAACTGTACGTACAGTCAGTAACAGAGTCTTCAATAGTAGTAGTAGTAGTTGCAATTTTTAACGACACCGTGTGATAACAAGGATCGTTAGCGTCGCCCTCATTCTTTATCCATGCTTGGGGCTGGTACTGCACGAGCGCAAGCAGTGGCCGATTCTTCAGCATCAGAAGTTGGAGTCAAAATTGTAGAGCGAATCATTATGAATGATGACAGTCTATTGAACTTCAGACGCTTTCCATTCATTCCAGGTTTATAGAAATACATATGTAGTTATGTATACTATTACACGTAGTATATATATATACACAGTCATATATATATACATATATATAAGTGAAATGATTGTATATACATGAAGCTTGGTCGGCATTGTTTATGACAATATCGTTTTTTTTTCATGGGTGTATTGCTAAATGTTTCCTCTTCAATCTTCATCACCTTACGTCTCGTGACTCTACATGTAGATCAATCGAAATTTCATGAGGCAGATACTCTTTGAGTTCCTGGAACTGCGATGTCTCATGACAGATGTCTGAGTCTGTCCGCCCTATGAGAACGTGACTGTCGTATGATTATGTAGAGCATCTTCTCACACCGTCACACGGCCTTCTTTCATTTCCGTTTGTAGGACTTCCGTCCTCAGGCGAAAGGGTCCTATTTGTCATGCACCAAACTCCGGACCCGGATGGCGAGTGGAGGGTACTGTGGGTCTACATCGTATCTTTATTTAGTAACTTGCATCATTTATTTATAAATCCCTTGCAGGGACGAGTCATTGTGGGCGTGATTCGCACTTAGTTGACTTTCTGTTGATTATAAATATATATTGACGGATGAGTTATGTGGTTACATATTGCGTTGATTGGTTCTTTTATAGACGACACATGTCTGACTGTTCATTCTCGGATTTCCGAATGAGAATAATTAAGACACGTAATCGTCGTTCTGCGTTGAGCTGACATAGTCAGAGGGCGGTCGAATTGCGTGGCCAATTATTGCTCTGAGTGATGACTATACGAACTGGTGGCAGGCGAGGCGAATTTATATTAAAAAATTAATCATGCCTTGGCATCTATAATTCGCCACAGAGCTCCAATTAAAATATATTTGACATCAAAATTTGCACTCCGTATTGTTCCTATCAATAAATCAACCGCAATATAGCGGAGATATGTGCCAGCTGCCGCTTGACTATGCTTCGTAATTGTACTTGATATTGAATTAGAATGGATGAAAACATCCATAAAGATTTGCTCTGCCATAATCATAATTATTCCGGCAGCTTTGAAGGCTGCCAAAACGAGTTGTTCTCGCAGCTGTCAATCGAGTGAAAATTTTGTCTCCTTTCCATAAAGCTACTAAACAATTATAGCCCCGAAATTGCGTCTAATTTATTCTCAAAAGAATTATCCCAGCGTTACGAGATCATAATATAAACTCGTATTAAGATTAATATCCTTCTCATTGCATGTTTTCTGTTTAAGCAGCCCCAATCAAACGCAGAAATCTAGGCCTGACTGAAAATATAATTAATCCATCGTGAAAGCAGTGATTGAATTGATTCAACCCCTCAGTTCATTTTTAACCACGCCAGCAAGGAATGCCGCGCCAGTGAAGTCTCAAAAATTACCTTGGGGGTCGTGGGAGGTCAAGCAAACCCCAAGATCAGCTTTCAGTGGCAAACCACACCCACAGTTAACCTCTACGTTAATTGCAATTTAGTCCGTATACCGGTTTCAGATCATCTGGACATGTAAAAAATGTTCTCAACACCGAGTTCAAATTTGACAATTCAACCTGCATGAAAGATCACAAAAGTAGTCTGCTGTACTTGTCAAAAGGTCACAAATAGACCTTTAAAAATCGCCGAGGTACACGTAGGCCTATCACTGCAAAAGTGGTTTCAACGAACCGTCTATAGTTCAAAACCAATAATTGATCACAGACCAGCGCAGAATACAACATTATTTTCATATGCTGCTTGAAAATAATTCGCGGTTTAGCAGAGTAACGTGTACATGTATAGGCCTATGCAAAGTCTACCCTCTCAGAAGATGTCTGAGAGTAGGCCAACATAAATAGCTCTGTCACCTAATGACTGCAGAAGCGGATGAGAGGCGAAACACAGCCAGTTAGCTATTTACTTCATCAGAGACAACGCTGTACGTCTCCCTTCCAGTCTTTTCAGATTCCAGTCCTGTTGTCAAGACCTGAAATCCAAAGAACAATAACAAGACTTTGATCCTCAAGATCTTTGGTCTCTGGACCAAGACCAAGACTTTTAACCTAAAGACCACTGCAGGACTTTGAAAAATCACGATCGTCTCCAGACATCTGTTGCTTGTTAAAACAGTGTTGTATGCTAAACTTAAAACTTCAAGACCAAGACGAGACCGAGACAGTGAAGTGCAGAGAACGATACCGAGACAGTGAGGTACCAAGACCGAGACACTAGGTTCAAGACAGTACGAGACAGTAAAACACATATGATCTTATGTAAAACGCTGTAAAAATACTAATATATTCGCTTTCGAGAATAATGTTCATTTGTAATTTCAATTTGAAACTTATGATGTATATAGTACCAATTCCCGAGAACA
This sequence comes from Bimastos eiseni, assembly GCA_959347315.1. Taxonomy (NCBI): domain Eukaryota; kingdom Metazoa; phylum Annelida; class Clitellata; order Crassiclitellata; family Lumbricidae; genus Bimastos; species Bimastos eiseni. The sequence continues at coordinate 10,415,181 of OY365806.1, read as the reverse complement.
GTTTATAAATTGCCGTGCTTTATCTTTTTCGATATCTCTTCTTCGGCCTATCTTCTGAATAGTAGGCTATAAATAAAATCTTTTTAGACGCATCTGAAATATTCTAGACGAATTTTAAACAAGCAAATTCGATACCAAACACCGAACTAAATTTCAAAAAATTTACGCATACCCTTACTCACCCTGTTAAACTCGAAGTTGTTCCGATCGTTTCGGTTATGGTGGTATTACATTAATGACAAACAGCACGCCATAGCTATTGTTTTATCATTAGCTTCAAATTGCGTAAACGCAAACTTCACAATTTCATGTTGTCACTTAGTCATTTTCCACGTTAAGATAATGATTGAATTGGTTTCAGTATCATGTGACTCGCGCGTTAACCAGAATTAGGCCTACCGTTTCTCGTAGATTCCGGTTTTCAGTTTCTAGCGCAAGATTTTAAGACAATAAACGCGGAACTTGTCGGGACCGCTTGTTCGACATAGCACAAGACCTTCACTTCAAGACAGTTTCTAAACATTCGAGACACTACCGCGAGACCGAGACCGAGACAACAAATTAAGCTTCCGAGACCGAGACACTAAACAACTGTCTCGAGACCCAGGCACTGTCTCGAGACCATACTACTCTGTATTAAAACATTTTCAAGTCGGACAAATTGATATTTTACTGAAAACAGAACTCTTTATTTCATTCAGGTGAAGCAAATTGGACCTCAGACGGGAGAAAATTTTAAATGCGCACTCATAAAAGTACTTCATGTGAAATATTACTCCAAATCAGTGTTACATTTTACTTTAAGATCAATACGATCATAATTTCTACAAATATAAATTCAGACATGTGATGAAATACCGTCAAACACGTTTCACGTGCGTTTAAGTCTTCGGCTCTGACAGCAGCTTAATTGCTTTATTGCTATAATCACTGGATGTAAATCGTGAGTATCGTTTGAAATCCTCCAATGCTTTATCAGATCATTATGGCCTCTGAAACTAGTCTTTACAGGACTTCAACATACGGCAGAACTACACACGTTGCTTCTGACGATGGCTGTTATGTCTATACCAGTGTAAGTCGGTCTAAGGCCAACGACGACCTCAAATCGATCTGGATTACTCACTGTTTATATTGACAGTTTAGTCTTGGTCTTGCAAGATGAAGACCGAAACTTGTATGGGATCAGAAGACCATGCGCAGGACCATTGGTCTCAATTAAGGCATAGACCATGTCTATAAATGCGAATTCGAGGGCACTGAGGACCAGGACCTTAATTATTGGTCTAAAGGACACCCAGACTGCTCCCTGCTCAAATGACTTTTCATGTTACAATTATTATGTTCACTAGGAATGCCGATCTGAGGTGGATTCGATCATATACAATAGGAAGTCAGCTTAAGGAGATAAGGACAGACACATGTAATATTATGTTGTGATGTCCGTAATACTAGGAGAGTCCCCAGGTGGTGCCAGTGTTACCATAATTATATATCTCAGTAATATTATGACGAGCATTGCTGAACGCTATGCGTTTTTGACAAGTAATTGTGAAGCAATGATGACATCAGTTGGTTAACGTTTTGGAGCCATACATGGCTGCCGACAGTTTTCACATGAGCTTTTCTCGCCTAAGGCGAACTAAGTGAGGGGTGGGAATGTCCCGAAGAGGCAGGCCGCGTTCCCGCGTTGACGAACACCGAGATCCATATCAGGCACGTGCGTGCATGGCATGGCAAGCACGCACCTTTTAACATGTCTCAATGCATAGCTTATATATGTATGTATGTATGTATGTATGTATGTATGTATGTATGTATGTATGTATGTATGTATGTATGTATGTATGTATGTATGTATGTATGTATGTATGTATGTATGTATGTATGTATGTATGTATGTATGTATGTATGTATGTATGTATGTATGTATATACATATATATATATAAAACATGCATTATATATATATATATACATATATATATTTACCCTCGATTAATCGATTAGCATAACTTGATTAATCCATTAGTTTGCCCAAGCCTAATAGGTAGCACCTATAGATAGGGCGTCAAATTTTAGAGGCTCCAAATTTTAGGATTTTTTAATTCGATGGCCAATCTTCCGAAATCTAATTGGAGCTCCCTCTCCCTCCATAGCATTTTTCCTATGCCAGAATCGTCATATATGTTTTTGAAAAAGAGCTTCTTTCACGTGCCCCGTGCAGTGTGTGCCTGACCCCATAATCTTGAAGGGACAGCTATGTCAAGTATTTTTGATTGATTGATTTCTCACATTTTACTGTTCGTGCAACTGGTCTGGGGGCGCTCTTATTGATGATCTGCCTTGGGCACCAAATAACCTGAGGACTGCTCCGAATGTAGGCCTAACTATACCAATAGCATAATTATATCAACACAGCAAAACCCCAAAGTGTTGCTGCTAACGTTCGGTACAATGTCATGTTGTTTGTTTTTACAATATTATTGTAGACAATTATTAGTCGACTTAATTCAGAGCGCCATAAGATCTCGCCTATAAAACTTTGACTTGTTGGTTAATAGTGTGGTGTAGCATTATTTTAACACAAAATGTACCGTAAATCATAGCAATTCACAGCATTTGGGGAATTCCAAGGCAAAAAATCATGGAATTCACCTGCTTATCTAAATTTGGTGAAGTTCTACCACACTATTAGTCTATTATGAGGTCGTTGGTCGAGATAGCGAGATAGCTTATCTCGCTCCAGGTGAGATATCTTTGGTAACAAATAGGTCAGATGAGCTGGGTCCCTGCGTCGCTGTAAACTAGGTCGCATGCGTAAAACGGAAAGCAGACGATCAACACGATGATGGATGATGGAAGTGTTCTCATTTAACGAAGGAAATTACAATGGATGTGACGAGTGTTCGACAGCGTAGTCTTGTTAAAAACAGCAGAATAAGTTTCGCGGATATGGCTCAAAATTCGATCGTCTTACAGAGTGACAGCGCGCATTCAAACTATGAATCGGTCTGTAACAACGACGGAATACAAGAAATGACACCGTGTAGCGTTGAAAATCGAAGCGGGGATTACGTCTTCCCTTCGGCTTCATCGAGTAGAAAAAAGATTGGAAGAAATTGTACGGACTCTGTCGCTACTTTCAGCTTTCCAGGTTACCTCCGTTTGCTGGCGTGTCCGGCGATGGCTTTCACCGCCACAATCGTATTCGAATTCATGCTTATCGACTTGAGTTTAACGTTTCAGAAACCGTTATTGTTGGCTATGCAATCGTTCTGTTTCGTATGTTTGTTCTTTGTTTTGGCGATTTATCTTCGTGGTGCCTGGACGAATGAGAGCATATGTGCCACGTTCTGTGTTTGTGTTGCAGTCGAAGTTATAATCGGTTATGCAATCGCTCAGAACAAGCTGGACTCTGTCCAGCCTGTATTTACCTTTGTCGTGTTGATCTGTGTCGGTGGAGTCAACATGTACTCATCACAAGACATTGTTCTATCTGCACTGGTTATAATTGGAATTAGCATTGTACGATTTTTGGCCTGTGCGATGATCACTGACCTGCCGCGATGGCTAAGGCCGGTCTTGGTCTACTGTAGCGGCGCCATCGGAGTTCTAGCCGCTCGATACACCGTTGTGGCGATGCGTTCAGTTACGACCTGCGATTGGAGCGTGTTGGATAAAAGACGAGATGATAATAACGTGAGCGTTAGTCAGACGATGTGTGAAAAAGTGCAGCCTTGTTTCTCTACCCGTAGAATCTCATTGCCAAACCTGATGCGAAAGAATGCAGTAAGTCTGTCTCATTACCTATAAATCTGTCAGCCACATTTATAGGCTTATGGCATAACCTTCGCACATGTGCATTCATTGATGTTTAAATCGAGAATACTGGCCAGAATGTTGTTGATGTCATCTTCATTATTCTGTGATTCCCAACGTCGTTGTCATTTGCGTTGAGTCGGACTGCTTGATTGAACTTCCATTTTCAGGTAAAGTGGAATGTTTTGTTTGGAGCTTCTGCGGCCGAAACTTCAGCCTATAAAGGCACAGAAAAATAACTTTTGCGGCCGAAAGTTCTTATGTGTCTAAAAACGACACTAACCCTGACCCTAAACGACCCTCATGATGCCTTAACCGACCCTAACTGACTCTCGTGATGCATATTAAAAATTTTATGTGTTTAACAGTGGGCATGCGCCAATGGTTGCGCATGTGTAGAGGTCTTGACATGCTAAATTTTTTATGGGCTCGGCCATAGATGTAGCATTTTCGTTTGTGTTGCGGCCAAACTTTCGGCCACAGAAGATTTATCCGAATGTTTAATCTAAGTGTCCAAGATGTGGTATATTGTGGTCGTGTAACATGCTGGATAATAAATAAATCGATGGTTCCACAAACCTCATGTGATTCGTTATATACATTAACTGGTATTCAGAGCTGTCAAGGCAGTCACAAGACTGTGATTTTTGGCAGCCCACTAGTGCAACTATACACTACTTTCTGTTGAGTTCCACTGATTTGATTTCTTATTATATGGCCTTCGCTGAATGATTATCATTGCAACCAGATATCTCCCACCTCACAGCCTCACAGGTCACAGCAACTTATTAGACTGTGAACCGACGCCTGATATATCTGTCTGCTTAAACTCCTGATTGTGCTTCTTTGGCTGAGTGTTGGGTATAGGATACACAGCTCCTGAAGATGTCACTCTTCTATTGAGCACCAAAACATCTTTTAATCATTCTTAAATCAGTGATGGTTTGAAGTCAATTGATATAATGTTGGAGAGATGACATTTTCATTGTAGAACTGAACTCAAACAGCGTTTGAGTTCAGACCCCCTCAGGTGGACCCTGTGTGAAGCTAGTCTTCCTCACCGCAATTGTTTAGTTAAATGCAAATGAGATGACCTTAGATACAATTCTATTCAATCAGTACACAGCATATTACACAGACTGCTCAACTTTACCTACCCTGTAATATGACTTTAACAGACTTCTGAAGTTCCTGTAGATTAACTGATGTAGCACCATTTTATCATCTCAGTCTTTGAAGCAACTGTAAGGTTTTAACTGCTTTTTAATGCTTTTTAGCACTCAGATTTTATGAGAGTTTTGAGTTACATATAATAGGTGTACTTGTCTTGTTGCTGGAGACATTCATGAGTCTTAAAGTGTTGGTTAATTATTGGACTATGGAAAGTAGCTGCTGTTGATTGTTACAACCTGACGCAATATTTTGAATCCTTTAAGGGATAAAAATGGAGGGGAATCCACTGGTTCGGATGATCGTAAAAGGTTTATGTTTAAGGTCCCAGCTGAAGCTGCTATGAAGATGTTTTTCAATCTGTCAGTCATACTGGATTTATGGTGGCCTTGTACTGGGCTCAGATGTACATGGCAATTGATCTGGGTCACTGCTGAGCACCTTAGGAATACAAGGGTAGACGATTTGATGAAGGAGACAGTCTAGGTCAGATAGTCTAAGTTCATATATGAAGATTATTCATCAGGACAACCACTGTGCTACCTGTGCATTTACAGGTTGGCTGATTTTTAATAGATGACACTTTCTTGGTAATTGTAGATGTGTTCAGGTTGGTGATCTAGGTTAGAAATGGATAGGTGAGCATTTCATGCCCTGCTGGGAACAGTTTGGTTAAGAGGGATGAGAATCTGTAACTTGTGGATTGTCTACTAGTCAGGTGCGTAACCGGTAAACAGTGACGCGGAGAAAGTGCTCTAGGAATGGGGATCTGACTGGTATTTGAGGAAATCGGTGGAAAATGGTTTGTTCAGGGCTGCTTGCTTTGTGTTAATGCTTTTGAAGTTGTGTCCTAATTAATGCTTCGTGCTGAATTTTGGGCATTTGCTTTGAGTGCAGATTGTATGTTTTACATTGATTTCTGAGTTGATAGTTGTTTCCAATCATGTATGACTTTAAAAATCTGATTTTGAATGTTCTAGAAAAATCCTAAGGAGTAGAAGAACCTTTGAAGTAAATTACAGACCAACAGAATTCAGTTTTTAAAGAGTGCTAAATTGACAGTCATGGTACTTTGACTTTGTGATTGGTACAATGTTGTTTCCTCAGGCGGCCTTGGCAGCAGACGGCTGTGTGACCTGCTTGTCTTGTACACAAATTATACTCCCTAACTCATGCTCTAAGAATCTCCAAGGCTCAGCTTAGATCCCAGCAAAGCAGTCAGCATAAAAACAATTCGTCCTATGCCCTAGTTTTGTCAAGGACAAGACTAAGAGGGATATTCCCTGCAGCCTCATTCACGGTTTAACGAGCTTCCTAGCTGATAAATTCTGATGAACTAGTTTTGAAATCAGAGTGATGCATTGTAGGAAAAGCATTGTCTATTTTATGCCATTATGTGTGAATGGTAATTTTGCATGTATACTATAAAAGTTCAATCAATCAATCCATCAATATCGTTTTTATTGACTCCAAACGCAGTAATTATTAACAGTACAACCATTGTCAGTAAAAATAACACGATGGAAAACAAGAAATGTCAACTGAACAATAGGTTGCTGATTAGTTTGGTAATGAGATGAGAGGCAACTGGGAAAGAAATATCCCCAAAAGAACCGTATGGTTCCGCTAGTAGGGGACACCCTTTCATACTAGTATTAAGGCAGCAGATTGAAGAGATAAGGCAGACGAATGTGAGTAATTTTAACTTAACTAGTTAACTAAGCCAAGGAAGTGTGACCAGTAAACACACTCATTTTGAATTGTTTAACAGGGGTATTTTAGGTCTAGCCTTAAACAGATGGAGACTACAAATTTGTCATATAATGACCGGTATGGCATTCCAAGTCGACGATGGACCAGTATATTTAAGGGAGAATTTACGCATATTTGTTCGACAGAGGATGGGTCTGTAATTGGAAGAGGATCCTATATTGTAAAGGTTTACAGTAGAGATGGGAATAAAACGATAGTCAAAGATTAATGGTAGTTGTTTGTGGACAAATTTATACATAAACTCATTTGTTTGGAGTAATGTAATCTGATGCATATCCAGAATATTTAGGCTCTTAAACAGGTAATCGGACGAGCAGCAGTAGGCCAAAGAGACACCAGCAATAAATCGAACAGCTCTTTTTTGCAGCAAATTTATTGACCGTAATCTAGTGGAATAGTTGGAGGCCCGTATAATATTGCAGTAAGTAAGGTAGGGATATGTCATAGTATAATAGAGGTTGGTACAAATGTTGGTAGGTAATAAATAAACAATTCTCGATAGCACTCCCTATGTTTCTGGCAAGCATTGACGATATGCTATCAATATGATCTTTCCATGAAAGAAATTGATCAACCTGGACACCAAGAAACTTAGCTGAGGAAACACAAGGTATTGCGACACTGTTTATTCGGAGCTCACTAACATTGTCAGGAGCCTTCTTCCGATGTGATCTAAACAAGATGTAACTAGTTTTTGATAAATTCAAAGATAACTTATTTGCGGCGAACCAATCATTGACATGAGAGAGTTCAAAGAAGTTAAGGCTTCATAAGAGCTGTGCGAGGCGAATAGACTCGTGTCGTCGGCAAAGAGAAGAAAGTGCGGGAAGCATGGGGAAAGTCAGTGATAAATAACAGCAATAAGAGTGGTCCTAATATTGAGCCTTGAGGTAATCCAAATTTGATCAAGTTAGGAGTGGACAATGAGCCATTGCAATATGCTAGCTGATACTGGTTGTTGAGGTAGCTCTTAAACCATTCTAACGCAGTAGTTTGAGAAGAACTAGGCTGTGTTCGACCGTATCAAAGACTTTGGCAATATCGATAACACACCTATTGCATATTCTTTGCGATCGATTGCCTCCGCTATTCTATCCTGAAGATTAATAATGGACATCACTGTGGAGTGCCCGGGTTGGAAGCCATGTTGGGTTGGATGTAATATATTTTGTTTCACGACAAAGTCGTAAAGTCTTATATCATTATATGCATGACTTTTTCAAGTAATTTAGAAAAGTAGGATAAAATAGAGATGGATCTGTAATTTGTTATGTTGTCTCTTTTACCCTGCTTATGAATTGGAGTAATTTTAGCAATTTTAAGGGCAGCAGGAATTACCCCGTAGCAAGAGTACAGTTAATGATCTCAGTTAATGGATTTACAATTAATGAAAGTACAGGACTAATTATACAAGGATCAAAGTCGTCAAGACCTACACTATGAGTAGATTTGAGGGAGTTATTTAACGTAAGTACTTCCTCAGGCGAAGTAGGATAAATTGTGAAAGAGTTTAGACTAGGAGGATCAAGAAAACTAATTGGGTCCCTACTATTTGCAGGAATTTTTGCAATCAGGTCCTGCGCGATCCTGGAAAAATAATTGGCACTGGAGTTGCTATCAGTAATTACCACATTGTTTAGGGTTATACATTGGACAAAAGAATCTGGCGTTTTTGATTTCAGGATTGATTTGATGGTCTGTCAAGTTTGCCTTAAGTCATATTAGTACCTATTGAATTCAAGTTGATAATAGTCTCTTTCAATTTTGTTGTGCAAGGACTTAAATTTATTTCTCTAAATTTTATATTTATTATTATTTACCGTGGAGAGGTTCCTAATAAAAGCAGCATGAAGTTTCGTTTTTGTTTTGCAGGAGTTTTAGGAGCCCTGTAGTCATCCATGGCTGTTTATAAGCATTTGCTTTTTTGGTTTAGGGGTCCGTTTTGGAAAAGCATCATCGTAGGCCGTTTTAACTTTGGAGTTGAAAAGGTCATAAGCAGTAACAGGGTTGTTATTTTTGCATGCATTTAGCATAGTAGACCAGTCAATCTGCTCTAATAGATCCTTAAAACGACATTTTGACACTTCATCATATCGACGGAAAAAAGAAACGGTAGGGTATAGCTTACGCGCGAGGACATGCTCAGCCCAAATTAAAATAGGGAGGTGATCAGAAATATCTTCTACAAGTATTCTAGAATCGACAATTTTAGACGATCTGTTTGTAAACAAGTTATTGATCAGGGTGGCTGATGAAGAAGTGACTCTTGTGGGATGAGTGATAATAAATAAAAAATGGTTGACAGAGGTTATTTAAAAAAAACTCATTTGAGTACCTATGATCATGAATTTTGAGAAGATCAATATTGAAGTCTCCAAGAATGAAAATATCTTTATCCCTATGCTGTTCTAACAAAAGATTCCATTGTTCATTGAACAGCATTAAGTCTGCACCAGGCGGCCTATATACAAAAGCATACAAAGTATGAGTAATTTACATATGGGAACCGAGGGAACAATGATTCGTAGGTGTGGTGTAGAGGAAGTTGTTTTACTGTGATGACAGGAATAGTATTTGTATGATGTGGTATCAGTCCAGCAGTGCCAGTTCCAAGCCTGGATAAATGAGGGGATGATGTTTATAATCTCGGTTATCATCACAAGATCCAACTAACCTAGCCAACTATTAGCACTTCCCAAAGAGTCAAGACATTGCTATTTAGTCATCATGAACAGTCCTTTGCAGGCACTTAGCCAGAAATATAGAGTTGGGCATCCAAGAGCATTTCAACTTGGATGTCATGACCGCTCGGCGTTATTAGCATACGAAGTTGCAAACGACCGAAGCTGCGACTGTCCGAGTCTGACGACAATGTCCCTACCCTACACTGAATGACCTATGTATGGGTTTTGATCACATTTATGACAGAGTTGTTTTACAATGACAAACAACAAGTCTATTGACTTCATATGATGGAAGGATTGGATTATACATTATACCACATTCAACGCAAACTCTTTATTTCAATTAATGAACTGTGTTTCTACCATCCAATCACGTCCGTGCACAATTTCATCAGCCCATCGAAAATACTTTTTCTAGGATATTGGCACTACTTGATTGTACAAAAACACAATGGCATATGTTAATTGTATGATGTTAATCTCAATAGATGTTGCATGGTGCCTTTTTTTGAAGAAAGATTTAAATGATGGTTTTCGTCTGGGCTTCCTCAGCACAGCCAGGTTGCATTCTAATTACATGGATGTGCATTGTTAGGTCGGTTTGCTGAAACCCTTACAGCTGAGTAAGGTTTACGTCTGGCAGTGCAAACAGACTACACACTAATGTAGTTACATTTTGAACTTCAGTTAATCTGAAGCTTGTAAAAATTGTCGTTGATTTCTGAAGTTCACACACATCTGCAGAAGACTTAACTTGCTGATGATGGTTTGCATGTTGCTTTTTGATAGGGATTAATTACTGTTTATCTTTTGCATTGTGTTTTGATAGTACTTGGATTGTTTCTAATTATATTGTATCGGGAGAATTTAGAAAACTGCCTGTTACAGTGCAAACCGTTGTGAGGCTAGTAGTTTCGGGGCGCTGAAGAAATCTAGATACTGCGATTAACGTAGTTGTCGTTTCTGCACAGTGATGATCTTAGACAGGACTTGATATGTATTCTACTTTTGACAAAGTGAATTAATACAAAACCAGTTAGAACCATGATGAGGTGTCATGCGAGATGTCATAAGTTGTCGAAGACTTTGCACATTATATTGAACTGCAATTAGACATCAATGAAGATTCGTTATTAAGTGAAATATGTTTATGCTATGTGTTATGGGGTGATGTTATAATTATCTGTAGACTGTTTATCTATGATATATATATATATATATATATATATATATATATATATATATATGTGTGTGTGTGTGTATTTATACATGCATGTTCAATGGCGTGAAACAGTATATATATTTATGTGTATATATATATATATTCACGGCATTGAGTTCTACTCTGGTTCCAGGATCTTGTTTATCTTGTTTACAAGTTTTCATGGTGAACTGGCACCATTTCATGGTCTCGCATTTGGTATCTGTGAGAGCCCTTATGCCAAGCCTGAGGAAGAGTTGCTGCTGCGACTAGTACCTGCTGAGGTAGATACCCGCATCCATATATATATATATATATACATAATATATATATACACATTACACACACAAATGTACAATTGTTCATGCATACACATCTGTATGCATACACATGTTCTTACATACTTTGTACATATAGATAATGCAGACATATAAGTTAGATATAAGCACACACGTGCGCACGCGCACACATATATAGGCATATACAGTATGCAGTAATTGCAGTTTGTATATATCTGAGCATGTGGGTGCTACTCTGTGCACCAGATTGTGGTCTGGAGTTGTTTAGTCCTTCTGTGATCTTTGACAGTGGCTGGTAAGTGTGAAATGTTAGAATGGATAAGTTATCTGTTCTCGGTTAAGTGTTGGTCTTGCTAAGAGATTCCCGTTGCTTGGAACTTTCCTGCTAATCTAAGTTCAGCTTATATGTGGGATGTTAGCGTTTCTTGGTCCATGCTGCTGTGCATTTTAAAGGGAATTAAGAAATTCTAAGATTATTGTAGAGATCAAATATTATAAAATTTTGCAGAATGGACAATAAACTATTGCTGAACTTATGTAAAACATTTTTTAGCATTCCAATTATACTTTTCACTAAATTAAATGTGTGTTTGGTGCAAGGGTTTCACCAAATTCCTTTAATTGCTGCTTCTTACTTTTTAAACCACGATACAAGCTGGAAAATAAGCTGTCACTGTTGGATAAGATGGTAAGTAATGTGTTTTCCAGGGAGTGTCAATTATTAATCTGAAAATGCCGCATTGTTTGAAGTGTCACAACTGCTGTATTCAATATTTTGTACTAGTTTTGATGAGCATTCTGTTGACAAATTTGCTGCATTTCAAGTAGTTGGGGATTTCGCATTTCTCAAAATAATTTTGTTGTTGTTGAAGGATCTAAGGTACTTGAGAACAAAAAAAGCAAAAACGGAAAAAAATTAATAATTTAATAATTATACTCAAGTGCAAAATGTTTCAAGATGCTACATTAAAGAACTTGTAAACACTCTTGTCAAGTGATAGATGCTTTTGTTAGCAGTTTTAGTATGTTCTAGACTCTAGTGCAATGTCTATCATTTTCAGCTTCTTAACTTCTTAATATCCTACTGGCTGCATGTCTTTAATAACAAGAAAGGTGAGAAAGATCAAGAAAAGAACTAAATAACTGTAAGTAAGTATATGGTATCAGTGAAAGGCAGATGGCCACTGTTACAAACAACGTCAATGCTTTCAGACGGGTCACATGTCTGTGCCATCATTCCTGATGTCTGCCATTTTGCAGCGACGGGTACAAATATATTATTTCCATTGTCCTTGATCGTTTTTTAAATCCATTGTTCCCTTTGTTGTTAGTTCATTTATGTGATTGATCCAGTCGGTCTTTGTTTCTCTTCCCTTTGAATTTTTATGCAGCATATTCTTCTGCTTAATACTGTAATTGGACACCGAGGTCGTGCAGTCTATGTCTGGCTGTTGTTTTATCGAGTGCTTAGATCGGTGCCTTACATTTCTTTGTGTTAGGGTAAAAAGTTGAGTGTAACCTACTTCTAGATAAAATCTTCTAAGAAACCTGGTGACTATAGAAATTGCTCTGAGGTACAATATCATGTTTAGTATAGATTGTGCTGTGTACCAACACATTGTAGTACAATATTTCATTCATGATGTTTGTATATGCATTTCCTAAATCTCCAGTCTGAGTGTGACTATATTGTTGAATCTGTGTTGACAGATGATTATTGCATGACAATAGTAAGGTGGATGTGACATGGAACAGCTGACCGATAAAGGACAGAGTTACTTCTTGAGACTTCTGCCTTGTGAGGACACAGTTTTCCGGGATGAGGTTTCACCTTGGGTGCTGGGATTGAACTGTTGCACTCATACAAGTGTTGAGTTAGGAACTTCTCGTGTTCACTGCAGGAGTGAGCGGGGAATAGTTGGAAGAAGTGTTGTGTGGTTGGGATGGGGTTGATGCAAACCTTGATTTATACTCAGGGAGATCATAACACAGCTGCACTTGGCACTCTCCCATCTTACAGGATGTTATTCTGACCTGGTTAGCTGTGGCTGCTGACACGCTTTCCAACTTACAGACTGCTTATCAGATGATACTGAACTAGTTCTCAAAGAAATTTGCGTATGAGAGCAGTTCTAAGTTGCCTTGATATTAGGGGTCTATTATATTTACTTCGATCTATAGACCTTGTATGCACCACTCTGCTGGGAAGAAGCTGTATCTTCCGATATGAAGTGTTCTTCGCGTGACAAAACCTACGATTAATCTCCACAACTATATATTTATTTACCCAGTGCATTAATTTGGACTCGACGTCTGACGTGGAGATACGATAGCTCCTTTCTGTTATCGAGTGTTTTATGAATATTACTGAGTCGTGTTAAGAGCCCACTCGGCGTCGAAAAATGTCCACTTAGGAAAACTAACACGTCTCTTTCTGATGATGGTCTCTCTCCACAAATTCTTCTGCTTAATATCTGGATGTGGGCTGAATGGGTCTTCCATGAACTGCGTTTGTCTGTGTGTCAATGATTGATATATTTTTTCAATGATGTAATCATGAATTTATGTGGCTGCTCTCAGAGAAGACTATTGGGGTGATATTTTTTTGTTTGTAGTGCTTAGTTAATTGTGGGTTTTGGTGATTTCTTAGTGCATCTGGGTAGCTCTGGGTGTGTTACAGACAGCATTCCGGTTTGTACACTAAACCAATTAAATGCCAGTGGTGAGAATTGAGCTATGGATAGCAGATAGTCTTTGTAGTTCCACAATTTGCTCTAGTATCTCCGGAGCCTTGTAATGGGGATTATTCTGTGGCTGGGCGTTAGCAGCTTGGCTGTGTTTTTCGCTTTAACCTTGGACATTATTTAGGATTAGACCTTATTTGTTTTTTCTGCTATGATGTCTATGTTGATAAGTTGATAACTAGTTCATTTAGGCACTTGTTATTTGATTTTGTCTTAGATTTGATGAATATTCCATGTCATTTATTTTTTTATAAGTAAAATCGTATTTTACCTTTGAGATAATCAAAAAGGTTTCACAAAGGTTTTGATAAATCTGTGATGATGGCGTAGATGTGACCTTTTTGCACGAGAAACACGGGAATTGTTTAGTGTGCTAGGTATGCTATAAAGTACTTTGGCCAAGTGTTTCATGAATACATGTTCTCTCATTATGCACGAGAAACTCAGAAACTCGTGAGAGCTTGAGCTTCAGTCTAGGTAATTACATAATAAAAACACGCGAAATAAATAGTTGCATTGGGGGGGAAATTCAGGGGGGGATAATTCCACCGGAAGGATGTATCCGAGGGGGAATTTCCTGGGGGCAGATTTCCTAATACCATTTATTGCACGATCAAGATCAGTAAATGTGAATCTGAGACACAAGACAAATAAAATGTGGGCAACAATTTGTCTGGAGTTAGGTGTGGATCTGCTGAGTAGATTTAAATCCACACTCATTAGATTATAGATGAAGCACACTACATACATACACTCTCATGCACTGCATAACTCATACATTGTATGCATATTATGCATACATACATGTATATAATATCTGTGATATTTACTAAAATTTTGCAATTCAGATGGTGTTGATCTACATAAATTAGCTGGGAGTGAGACTAGGTGATATGAAGAAAGGCAAGTGGTCACAACCTACTTACTGGCCTCATGTGGACCCTCCTCGGCACTTGTGGTGGGTTATAAAATTGGTCAGTTTCCTTTTTATTTCATAGTACTTCATCGATGAGTTCTCTTTCTAAAAATTTCCGTTTTTGAAAAGGCTGTAAAGTCCATGCCTTTATTAACATTGAACTGTGGTATTGAGAAATGACTTTATTGGGACGTTCAGTATTGTAAATTTAGTTGCCATAAATTAAAGTGATATCTTTGATATCTTCATGTGGTGGCAACCCCACCAAAGTTTTGCAAAATTTAAGTAAGAACACTGCAAGAACATAATGGTGACTTCAGTGATACTGCAGGGATCACGAGTTTCTTTAGCGTACAAAAATAAATTGGTATTTCACTATTTCTGCTACTCTTGCGTTTCATTAATTTATATGAGAAGGCGGCAAATCGCTGAAAGGTTATTCATTGAAGATTAAATTAATCAAGCAACACTTAATGGAACGTAAGTCGAATCTAAGCACCTTACATCCAGGTTATTTGGTTCAACATTTATTGATGAAACCTTTGAACTGTAAAAACATTTCAAGTTCACATCAGCTCTATATACTCTGCTGTCTGATTTATCTATCTTCTTTCAAGCTGCCACTCTTCTCTCTTGATCTTCTCTTCACTGTTTCTCTTACACTCATTTTGTCTCTCTTGTTCACTCAACTATTCCATTGCTGGTACTTAGGCAGTGCCAGTCCCAAGCCTAATAAGGGAGGAGGGTGACGCTTATGATCTCTGTTATTGCACAGTGTCATTGAACTGTAAATACCACCATCATTTCACTGCTCTTCAGTGTGTTGCAAAATGGCAAACAGGATTGATTCTTGCTTTTTAATTCAGATTTTGATTATATTTTCACCAAACGCAGATCTGGATTGATAGTATGAATGTGAAGACATACACATCAATTGGACTAACACTAACAGGAGTAATGGATAGAAAAATGACTGACGACAATGGAGATTATTTATTCGTAAGAGAGAAATTCTCTTTGAATCAGGGAGTGATGTTGATGATGATGGTTTCAGTTCAGATTTTGAGCATTAACATATGAGATCAAACTTAAGGAACAGGTCGGATAGAGAGTATCTCTCGAATGACTAGGAATTGTGTAACTACTTATCATCCATTGAATTATGACATACTACTCCAGCAGTATTAATTAAGACTCTTTTTATTCTCATTAGTTAATGGGCAATCAATAAAATTATGTGGATAGTGTTATAATCAATGAAATTATATGGATAACATTGCGTTTCCTTTGAACTTTCTTGAAAATATGTTACTGAGAGAGAGAGTCCTGTTGCTCTATTATAGCCCTAAATGATTGTCAAGCATATTATTTCTCTGTATCAGAAGATTATGGTCGTTGTCCTGCTCTCTCTGGATCTTTCATTCGATGATTAGTTTCCAATCACTTAACGCAGGTGCTCTGCCACTATGGCAGCTCATGTTACTGTACTTACCTATCTCTTGTGTGTAGGCCTACCCAGTCCTGATGTACTGACGTCATATCTGCTGTTGCTTGGACTGTTGAGCAGGCCTTTAAGAGGGATGTAACAGAACCTTAGAGAGTTATATGAGAGGGATGCTTGAGTTACAGTAGAGTGTATACCACTTGGCTAAAGTGAAGTCTTGGGATACCTGATTCAGATCAGTGACTGCCAGGAGCTGTCGGATCCTTATGAGGGAGTTTCTCCATGGCCAATTGACCATGCAGGCGATAAAGTCTGTGCTGTGCTGTGTAGGTCAGGACTAAAGCCAAATAATGAGAGCAATTCTGGGTTTGATACAGTTCAGTTTTGATATATGGTTGTTGGTCTATTATGAAGGTAATTGTTTGCCAGGTTAATAGTGCCCATCATCACTTTTGCACTTGTTAATTACTTTACGCCCACTTGGATGTTAAAGTGCCGGAAACGCCGCTGTTCATATGACGTTTATGCAGCTATTAACGGGTATTTGTATATTTTATGAGGCTTGATTCGGTAGTAGAACTGTAAACGATCTGACGTTTTATAAGAACTTAATATTGAACTGAATCTGTACTGTTCATCCACAGGATGTTTATCTGGTATCAAGAACTGATGACTATACAGTCACGATCATGATTGTAACAAAAGTAATCATGTAAGCTGAAGATTATGAAGATATTTACAATGAAAATAGCGTTTGGATTTTTTATTTCAGATGTCTTTCTCATTGTAAATATCTTCATAATGATCACTGAATCATGATGTTAAGCTAGCACCAACTGCTTATATATACATATATATATATACAATTATACATGCACAATGGTACTTACATATATTTGTATATATATATATATATATATATATAAGCATATTTGCATACATACATCATACATGTATAGTTTTGTACAAATGTACTTATATGCAGGCATACATATTGCATGCAAGCTTATATTTAAAGACTCTACTGTTGTGCTTTAATTGTTGCCATCTCATGGATTGTACACTTATTGTCTGTTCAATTCTGACTGCAGTATTCTTTCGTCTGACTCTGCACTGTTGCTTTGATGTCCGTACCTGAAAAGTTTCTCCCAGTGACTCCAAAAAGTCTATTCTATCTATTCTATTCTATTTACGTGCAACCTAATCAGAGGCGCTCCCTGGGCGAAAAACCCCTAGAGAAGAGAAAAGTCTGAAGAGAAAGAGTAGAAGCAGTTGTGCTACCAGATTTGATTTTATTTATTCGGAAATTTGACATCGCCCTTCTTCCAACATAAGTGCACATGCTTCGACGGCGCAATTGCGATTGTACTGCAGAGCAATTGTGTGCGAAGAACTTGCTCAGGGTCCCTGTACACAGTGGCTGACGCCTCGGACGAGGGTCGAATCCGCTCACTCAGCACACACTGAGTGTTACGGTCCGACCGCTCTAACCGATCAGCCACCATGCCACACATAAGATGGTAGCGCGAGTCACAACAGGAAAGCTGTTCCATAGTGAAGGGCCAGCAGAGGCATAGGCACGATGCTGAGCTGTGGCAGTTCTAGACTGAGGTACTAGGAGGTCGTGACGGTCTAAAGAGCGGAGAGAACGTCCAGAGGTAGCCGAGATGGGTTGCCAGAATGTATCGGTCACCCAGTGCTATGGACTTTGCAAGCTTCTGTGTACTGACCACTAGTGGTCTTACTCATGTGACATTCTATTTTATTTGCAAAGTTTTTTATTGTTTGTGCGAATAGCTTAGAACAGACGTTTCAGTGACGTCAATACTGCACTAAATGAATTGCACCAATGACGTCAGTTTACCAATGACGTCAGTTTAACAACTGGGTGTACTTGAATGGTGTGAGGATGTGCTAAAGACCTATGCGATGAGAGCGTTATTCTGAGAGCTTGGCCAGGGACCGAGGAATGCATTGAAGAGTTGAGCAAATAGATTTTACGATGTTTGCGACCACTGTACTACATGGGACTGGGAATAGTGATGGACACACGTTGAGTCCACACTGACTAAACTGGTTTTCACTGCTGAAGCCTCTGCCTATCAAGTGTCGGTGTTGGGTCATATTGAGGTGTATGACTGGTTCAAGGCAGAGATCGAAGAACAAGGGACTGTGTTCTCATCTGTTACATGGCATATACCTACAACATTTGACTACAATTGCAATTGCCTATTGTTCAGTTAACTGTATAGAAAATCACTGAGCTATTAGGTGAATGTTGTATTGACAAGTACCCAGTGACTTCAGTATATTTCTATTTCGTCTGTTTTCTCATACACGTCATTCCACATAACAAGGTCTTGAGGCTAAATAACTTCCTCACTGTTTACACTTGTCAAAATTCAATAGATTCTGTAGGTATGTCAGCTGAACAGGTGTACTAACAAATCCCATGTAGAAAATTATGCAATTTACTAACCGGGCTATTATGTGAACATATTATATTATGTGAACATATTATATTATGTGAACATATTATGTTATGTGAACATATTATGTTATGTGAACATATTATGTGAACATATTATATTATGTGAACATATTATATTATGTGAACATATTATATTATGTGAACATATTATATTATGTGAACATATTATATTATGTGAACATATTATGTGAACATATTAGATTATGTGAACATATTATGTGAACATATTAGATTATGTGAACATATTATGTGAACATATTTTATTATGTGAACATATTATGTGAACATATTATGTGAACATATTATATTGTGTGAACATATTTTGAGTACACGTTGCTTGTGAATTATCTTGTGCATACGCTGAACATACAGTACTTGAATCTTTGATGAGGCATTAAAAATTTGTATCTTGAGATTGTGTCAAACATGCATTGTCCTTAGCTGAACACGGTAAATTTAGCATAAAATATCCTGACCAAAGCCATCCTATCATGAATAAAACAGGGCTCTACCTTGAGAAACTATTGAGTAATCGTTAAGCATTATGCAGAGTGTGTTTGATTTGAATCGATGTCTTGCTCGGTGATCCCACCATCTGGTTGAATTCTTGTCTGATATGAGTAGATGACAATACAGTACATTTGATGGTTGCCGTACTTTCAAAGCACATAATAGCACACCATAGGACAGACGAAGAACATTTAAGGTACTGTGAATCAGTGTTGGACTTTCTCAAGGTTTCGGTAACCATCCGAGTAGAGGCTCAAATGCGTCGTACTCAGCTGAGAGCTGTTGCTGTTTCTCATTAGCTGCTTTCTCTGAATCGTGTGGCCTATGACCATAACACAAGCAGTGCCCTCCAGTCTAGCTTGTAGCTGTCAATCATTCATCCATAGTGCTTCATCGTTTGCATTGGCGAACACTCCTCCGATGAAGTTCTGTAGTTTCACATGTTGCAGAACCAGTTAATGATTGAGGACGACATCAAAAGTGGTCTGGCTAAGTTCTTTTATAGATGAATGCTCTTTGCTTAACTAATGTTCTTTGTTTGCTTTCGTGTTACCCTAACCACCGGATGTACTTTCTGCTGGGTCTCGTATGTCTTGCGGTTTAACGGAAGGTCAAAAGGTCACGTGTCTCTCCAGAAACAACTCAAGAGCTTGAACTTGGGGTTCAGTCCCACAACCAAACATTGTTGACTTCTTATTTGCCAGCACCACAGGGATGGTGGACTGAGTTGGCCTAGTTGACCTGACATTAATAGATGTTCATCTGTCCAGGCACTAATTGCTCTTGGCATTACATGAGGTCAACATGCATTGACATATCAATAACACCAGCCATCAGGTATCTGCTTCATTAATACATATATATATATATATATATATATATTTATTTATTTATTTATAAATCTATATACTGTACATGTATGTATAAACTGTTAAAATTCCTTAGTTGAATACAAATACTGTCATTACACAACATTGTCACATTGCATTGTTTCGCATTATTTAGCCAAAGAGACGTTATTATAAATAATTCCTGCCTGGTTATATTGCAATGAATCTGATCTATGATGTATGTTACACTGTATGTAACCAAAGAAATGTAAACATAGATAGTTACTATGTAGTTACATTACGTCTTATGTATTACATGTAATTACTGATGATTGTATGTCTCCAGGTCTCTTCTTCGGTCTCCATTGAAGCGACTCTTCTGATGAAGGCGGATGGTCTTCTGACGGACATCATCGCCGATCCGGGCGTTCCTCGCCAGATCCTTCGCGGTCTTCGCGCTGTCAAGACGTTGCTCAAGCAGTCCGGTCCTGCGGCTCCTGCTCACCGCTCGAAGAGCATCCCACTCGTTTCGCTTTCGTCGAGCACTCTTGCCTCTGATCTGCCCTACACTGATGATTACATCCATTTCTATTCGAACAAGGTGATTAATACTTCATTATCTTAATTACGACCATTTGTATTCGTTGCATTAATTGGGTTGCACTGGTCAGAGAGGAGTTAGGCTGTGGGGCGTAATAACACAGATTCTGTTATGAGGGGGCTGTGGCATGGATCCAGAAATTAATTCTGCTGTTGAAACGACCTCATTATATAATGAGGACTTGTTGTGGCGTGTGGCATGCTTTAGGGACGAAGTACGAGAGGCCAGAATGAGTCGACGGTACGGTCACGTGATAAGAAAAGAGGATGAGGGCTGAAAGAATTATGAGAGCAGATATCGTTGGACGACGCGGCAGTCCGGGTCGACAGAAGTGGAGATGTGTAGATACGATACAACAGGACTTGAAACTAAAATTGAAGAAAGAAGAAGACACTGGTGACAGAATCAAGTGCAGACAATAATCCGTGTTACTGACCCCTTCCCGAAGAGGGACTAAATCAAGCATGAAGGAGATATAATGTGGACTTCTTATGTTAATCATTATATTATTGTTCTTCACAAGACTTCCAAAGATAGGATTTTTCAAGTTTCTTGGGTACATTGATTTCCATTCAAATAACGTGACCATGATTTACTTCTGGAACTGGTCTGTACTCTGCATGGATCCAACAGCTTGAGAATGTAGGATTACACGCATTAGTGTGGATGTCTGTTTCAAGACACTTGAAACTCTCGTTGCTTTAGCTGCTAATGTCTGGTACTGGCAACATGTCAACAGTCATTGTGCACTGGCGTTGAAATTAGTGCCAGTCTTTTTTCAGGAATCCAACCTGTGAGTGCATATCGCTTTCTTTTTTGAGATATCTAATTTAAATACCAGATCAGCTGTGTATTCATGAAATTCTGATTTGATTGCACTAAGGAATGGGTTGACTGAGGAGGAGTGTAGTTCATTTGTTGAGGTCAGACTCTGATGACTTATCTGCCAAGTCACAACTTTTTAAGGTGGTTGATGCTGTGGTGCATGCCTTCTACGATGTTGTGTGTGGATGAAGCCTCACCCGAAAACGTTGCTGTGTATGAACCTCGGGCAACAAGTCCTCTGTACACTATTTCTTAGTCCCAGCGATTGATGAAGCTTTGTCATTAGACAGGTTTGCTTAGTTCTGTGAGAGATCCGATTCATCATGATCAGGCATGATGTTTTGGTGGCCGTTGAAGCCAGTGTACATTCGTGCAAAAGAAGGCGTTTCATCAACGTCAGGGGAGTTGTTTACGGTTGACGCTGGTGCTTCTTTGTCTGCTCTGTCAATATTTCAATTGAGGTGGGGGGATAGTACTAGCACTGATTGACTCCAGTGATTGACTCTACCAGCAGGTAAATCATTTATGCTCACCTGGTAATCATCGTTTACCTAGGACAGGTAGGAAACCTCTTGAAATCAACGAACACGAGCAGACGCTGTTGTGTCGTTAAACGGCGTAGAATCTGAGCGAGTAAGCAGGTAGCGTTTTTTTTTATCTGGTAAGAGCATTGAAAGGTGGTTAAAATGGAAACTAAGTGTCATGGTAGAATGAAACAGGGTTCTGTGTGAGGGGAACATCAACCCTTGACCTTCTGGACATTGACCTTCTGGACATTGACCTTCTGGACATTGACCTTCTGGACATTGACCTTCTGACTTGATTCGGAAGTACTATCAGATGCTGGCATATAAGTGTTGCTCTTGTGTAAACCAGTAAAATGTGATAAGCATAAATGAAGGGGAATGTTTGTGGCAGAGTCAGGTAGAAGACTCAACAAATTTAGGCGAATCAAGTGCCAGTCAATGCCAGAGCCATCAGAATATCGACGTAGTGGGATATTCTTCTCGCCAGTGTGATCAACGGTGTGTAATTCAATAGCAGTGAGATGTTCGAGGGACATGAATTTGAGATGTTAGGCAAGTCTATATTTGGATGATATTTGCTGTAGATTGGCTGAATTTGCGTCTGAAGGCCCGAACAAACACGGCCTCCAAAGATCGATTGCGCGAGTATTTTCTTTTCTTAGAAGCAGATATTGACGAACATGATTTCACGGCAAACAGAAATTCTTTTCTTAACCCGTCGCAAGAGAATTATCGGACTTGCAGCCAGTGATGTTCGATGATGTGGCATTGGACTTCGAGTTCTTGTTGAACTTATGGCTGTGATTTTTAAAGGGAAACTTGCATGACTATTTGCTTTGGGTTATTTGCACAGGTCTTGGCCTAGAATTTCTGAAGAGAACATAGCGAGGTGTTTTATTTCAAGTGCTTACTATGCTGTGCATTTCCACATCCCAAAGCATTATCAATTAGGCTGCTCTGCCTAGGGATAGCCACCGCCTGTGTAGGACAATAGTGCGCTGTAAGGCACGAATCCTTTGACGGTGACTGCTGTGAGATAACGCTCGATGAACTGTTTGGGACATAACTGACTTACGGAAGCAGCATTTTCAGTAAGTATGCGGACGATCATTCATTGCCAGAACTGATTGCCGGCTTCCTAAAAGCTAAGAAGACAATTACAGAGAATGCATTTTACATGTTCTTATTGTCCTCAAGTTTTTGACTTCAGAGTTTTCCAGAATTAAGTGTTGTGCATTCCACTGGAAATTTATACCTATAGGAGTTGCCAGAACTGATTACTGGCTTGCTAACGGCTGAGAAGACAATTACAGAGAATGCATTTTACGCGTTTCGTACTGTTCTCATGTTTCTGACATCATAGTTTTTCAATGAATATTTATGCCTCGGATTTTAAGACTTAGTCTGACTGTTACAATTTAGACAGGAGCTCTCATTCGGAATTAGGCCAGGCATAAGAATGAGGCCAGGATTCATGAAATAGTCGTCTGCATATTGTGCTAGCGCTAAATCTGCCAGTTCCCGTACTCTGATAGTGCCAGTCCCAATCTTGGAAAAGGGACTACATCGCCATAAGATGTTGTTAAATATTGACCTTAAATGGTCAGGTGTGATTATTGATATATGCACTGAGTTCTTCTTGAAAGTTTGCAATGATTATTTGTAGAATCTGAATCGCAGCTTGTCTTCGGCGTTCAGCCGCTGTCGTTCGGCTGGGTCCTGGACGACGACCACTTCTGCGACTGGCATGCCGAGCCTCGAGTCGGATCTGCTCCACCGAACAAAGAACTGGGCAGTCACTGATGAGAGGAGCGATGCTCAGCTGAGCGGCGAGATGTGGCCGATAGACAGGTGCAGTTCCAGCGAGTGTGAATCCGAGGCTGCGGAAGGTGGCAGACCTGTACCTGGCGATGACGCTATGGCCAATTTCATCAATGACGGAGGAGAACAGGTAGATTGGGATGCAGATCTGTATTGTTCTATTCTGCTTCAGAGGTTGTTTCTTCTGTGTCAGGTTGTCACTTCTGCACTCACTGTCTGACTTCTGTAGTTGATGGGATGCTATTGGCCCTGTATTTGTACTTGATGAACGTGTTTTAATGCAGTCTTTGAGAGCCATATCGAGAAGTGATGTATAAAGAGGTCGTATTTTAATGGGGTTAGTTTCTGTGGGTTAGGCAATTTTGGGAACCATGTTCTTGACCGAGTTATAGCATTATTTGAGATGTGAAGCTACTTCTAATTTTTTGACAGTTCTGGTAATTGATTAATTAATCATTAACTTCCAAAGCTCTTATTTACGACGAGTCTTCAGTGCATGTTTTTAACATAAAGAGTTGTTGATGCGTTTTAGTTACCTTTCAGACACGAGTCTGTTTCATATATAATGTATTTGGTAGTTTCAGATCTGTGTATATGTAAAGTATGTATGTGTATTGTATATACATGTAGTTATGTGTGTGTATTAATGCAGGCAGATACTTGTATGTTGTGTGTTTGGACATTTGCACAAGACTTTGTAATAAGACTCAAGAGCTAGTTTCTGAGAAGAGATTATCATACAATGCATGTATATAGCTGCATTTTGCTATTGCCCTTCTTACAAAGTTCAGAGGTGCAGAGAGTCAGAGACACTCACAGATGAGACACAGATGCAATTATATTGCAAAGCAAGTTCTGTATGTCAAGGAAACGATCTGCTCAGGCTCCATAGAAACGGAAACAGATTCAGACGAGGATCGAACCTGTACGCTCTGAGTTACAGGCCAATCGCTCTAACCAATTGGCCTTTTTGCCACAGCCCAGGTGGTTGGATAATTGGTATTTTATGTCAATACTTCCGTTATGAGGTATGTCCACTATGTTCCTGGTAATACAGACTATGAGACTGCGATTTTTGTATGTCTTCCATTTTTCATATATGGTTCCAATCATTGACTGTTTGTAAATAACACTGTCATCAGATGATCTTCAGGAATAGACTTTCCAATGAAACCATTGCTCTCCTACATCAGGGAATCGGTATACAGTGAAAATACAGCGATTAGTTATTCCTAATGGAACCGCACCACCTTCGTACTTGTAATATACGTTTTGAACAATGCAGGTAATTACGTGATATGCATTACAATAATTACAAGGTGTTGATTCTCTTCAGGATCTTCGAGGACAGGATGCTGGCACTGGTTCTCTGAAGTCACACGGCACTGGTTCTGCTGCTGCTGGAACAAAGCATTATCATATAACCTTTGCAGACAGTGCAGATAACAGTAAGCATGGTAGCGCCGAATGTAACAGTGAGTGCAAAACAATTGATATTTTTGACGAACTGGAGAATGACGCTCTCTTGAATGTCAAACTCTTAAATCGATGGGACTATCCGATATTCGACTTCGCAGCAAAGGCTCCAGACACAATACTCTGTCGAGTGAGTATCAGATAGCTATTCTATTCTACAAATTATTAGACAAAATTTATATAGGGCCAAGACCCAAGGACTTGCTTTCACGTGTCCAGAGCACGCCCTTATGAAGTTATGATGAAGTTTAATGGATTTTTTATAGTATTTTCTAATAGTCAGTGACTCTGGGAGTAGTATGAAAACAGAGGTAATCCTATTCTGCTTAAGAAGTGGCTAATCATCAGTTAAAAACAAGACAATGGAGCAGATGATTATACGGAAAGGATTGCCTTTGATGTCTCTGTAGTATTTGTGCTTTGTTACAACTGCAACGCTTATTCTGTTTCGCAATATTACACATTTTATTATAAATATTATAGTACTGCAATTCTACCAAATCCAATCTAATGATATCTGTCATGCTGACAGTGTCTCAATGCATAGAACATGAATTGATGATGTATGCCACTAAATTTGAAACTGTAATCATAAATCATATTACAGTGGTGAGCACATTCTAAGATAGCTCTATCATCTGTCTTCATGAATTCTAATGGAATAGGTAAATTATTTGCATTCAGGGGCTTAGAGTATAAGGTAACACACTGGCAAGAAGAGCGCTGTAGAAAGTGGTTCCTGCTACCCCCATAAAGTTGACTATTCCTTCCATTCGGTAGGCAGCAGCATCGTGATATTAGATACAGGATGTTGGCGCCATGCATGGCTGCCATGTAGTTACATTCGTGATTTGCAGATTTCTGGTTGGAGTTCATACTTGCTGTACTTGGAGTTCATATTTGCTATATTTGTAGTTCATACTTGCTATATTTGTAGTTCATACTTGCTATATTTGTAGTTCATACTTGCTATACTTGTAGTTCATACTTGCTATACTTGTAGTTCATACTTGCTATGCTTGTAGTTCATACTTGCTATACTTGTAGTTCATACTTGCTATGCTTGTAGTTCATACTTGCTATATTTGTAGTTCATATTTGCTATACTTGTAGTTCATATTAGCTATACTTGTAGTTCATACTTGCTATACTTGTAGTTCATACTTGCAATACTTGTAGTTCATACTTGCTATACTAGTAGTTCATACTTGCTATACTTGTAGTTCATACTTGCTATACTTGTAGTTCATACTTGCTATATTTGTAGTTCATACTTGCTATACTTGTAGTTCATACTTGCTATACTTGTAGTTCATACTTGCTATACTTGTAGTTC
This sequence comes from Bimastos eiseni, assembly GCA_959347315.1. Lineage (NCBI taxonomy): Eukaryota > Metazoa > Annelida > Clitellata > Crassiclitellata > Lumbricidae > Bimastos > Bimastos eiseni. The sequence goes on along the minus strand of OY365806.1, from coordinate 10,388,712 downwards.
ATACTTGCTATACTTGTAGTTCATACTTGCTATATTTGTAGTTCATATTTGCTATACTTGTAGTTCATATTAGCTATGCTTGTAGTTCATACTTGCTATACTTGTAGTTCATACTTGCTATACTTGTAGTTCATACTTGCTATACTTGTAGTTCATACTTGCTATACTTGTAGTTCATACTTGCTATACTTGTAGTTCATACTTGCTATACTTGTAGTTCATACTTGCTGTACTTGTAGTTCCTTCTGCAGTCTATAGGTTTGAATTTAATAAATAAAGATGGTTATTATTATTATTATTATTATTATGCTGTTGATAAATCATGTTGAGCAGAATATTTATTTTCTGTATACTTTCAAAGAATTTCTTTTAATTTGTTTCATAGGTTGCGTACAAGATCTTCAGCAGCCTTGGATTTTTCGAGACGTTTTCCATCCCAGTTCAGGAATTTCTTAACTACTTTCACTCTCTGGAGCTGGGTTACCACAATAATACATGTGAGTGCACTCAGCTACTGCAGCAGATTGTGTTTACTCTGTTATTCTTTTCTTCTTCATCTTCTTCTTCTTCTTCTTGGGTGGTCTTTATCTTTATCTGGCAGCAGGTACAGTCTGATGGTTGTAAATCAGCATGCAGGTTATTGCGCAGGTACCAATGTGCACCAGAGATATGGGATCAGTCATCTGCCTAAGTTGCTGTTTTAGCTCCTCACCTGCCTCTTATTTGCCTCTTCCTTACGTCAAGTCATTCATCATTTTCGTCAGCTGTTTATTAGGCCGCGCCAGAAAGTCAGACCAGTCTCTTGGTTGCTTTTGCTTTTCAGTCCATTGAACAGGTGGCTGGCAGCAGGGTGTGTTGCCTACCAGCCTCTGTACCTTGCCTCTCCTTCCACCGTTAGTGGCGGCCCGTTGACGTCTTCTATGTTTGTAGTCATTCTTGTAGCTATGGTGAATGGATGGATTATTCTCCCTCCTTCTGTTGCATCCATACTTCTGCTGCTGCTGGTGATGATTAATATGAGGCAATATATTACAGTATACTTTACATTGTGTACTTCATGGGCTGCACTGCTTATGTATGGACTGTGAACAATAAGCCAGTTAACAATACTGTGTTGCATACCATAGTTCAATCAATCAATCAACCAGTCAGTCAAAATGACTTGATATATAGCAGTTGCTCACAAAAGCATTGCTTTTATTCTCTGCTCCTGAAGCATGATGCTTTGAGCTTTCTTCTAGTTAGGCTTTAAGCTTTGCAAGCATTTAGATCATCTTCTTTGATTCGTTAATTTATTCAGGAAATTTATGTGGGATCTGTCCTCACAAGCATGCTTCATGCCAAGCTTTAAAGTAGTTTTCAGGCATTGATGAAACGTGTTGGTGGAGGGAGCGCTCAGTTCAAACAGGGCCGTGGGATGTAGGCTTTGGTTGCAGTACAGATCTTTGAAACGATTCTTTTGTCCTTCAAAAAGTGCATTTTGGACTCAGAATCCTATATATGTTGGGAATGCTGGTATCATTTTGATGGAGCATCCTTTCTCTTCTAAATCCAGTCCAAAAGATAACATCATGTGAAGTTTGTAAGATGCCTGTCGTGAGTGTCCTGTGTCTTTAATTGATCATGAGCTAACTAATTGAAATTAGGACGACTTCCATTCATTAACAGAATAGTTATGCAAGCAGAGGGTAGTCATGTGATTGGACTTCATTTTGGAGCAGAAGCAGATGCCCATTGAATCTCATCTTGTGCATTGTGAATGGGGGACAGACCATTTCTTTTTGCCACACACCAGGGTAATGTCAACTGCCCTGCAAGCCACAAGATGTCATTACCATTTGATACTGTCAGTACTATTAGTATCATAGTACTGACAGTATCAAATGGTAATGACATCTTGTGGCTTGCAGTTGACATTACCCTTGCCATAGGTTTAATTCAACACGTTGTTAGGGAAACAGAGGAATAGTTGGGATTCATATTATGAATTGATACTTGAGTGTGCATGTACTTAGTTTGTGAGTGAGAACTTGGTTGGGAATAGCAGATCATCTCATGGGAACAAATGTAACCCTTACATTGCCTTTAGAAAGACCGAAATATGAGAGACCACTTTTACAACTCTTTCAGCATTTGACATAAACACGGGCATAATAGATACACCTGTTATGACAATTCAGACCCTACCCTGACTTCAAAATTGTTAGTATTGGATTCCATTTTGACAAGAATGCACTTCCCAAATGTTGTGTTTTCATTAGTTCATTGATGAAATTACTGGTCTAATGTGATCAGTTTTAATGGTGCCTAGAAGAAGATACATTTATTTGTCTGATGACTAGTTGACTTCTTTACACTGACCTGCCTTCAACTTTGGCATTTAACGAAGGTTTGGTTGTGTGTCTGGTCTGTTTGTCTGTCATCTTCTGCGATCTGTGCATTGAATGCATAACAGTCTGAAGTACATCAGTGGGTCGTGTATTATGCGGAACCTGTCAGATCTGTCCCGTCCTCCCTGTGTTACCCTCCCTGTGTTGTTGCACTGTGCTTAATCAGATTAACAAGAAGTTGCTGAGGATCTGTGTTCAATAAATCGGTTTAGGATGTAGCAAGACGTTGACAAGAGCTAATTGAGCACTACGCGTGAGTCTAGGGGCTTTTTGTGCTGGTTAAACACGATTGTCAGTTGAACAGGTGCTTGTCAGGTTTAGCCTGTTGGAAAAAATGGCAGTTGTTTTGCTAGCAATTCTTTGATATCCTTTTGTTAATTTGGGAAGCTGAGAAGCGGGAAACCCTGCGGTGTCACTGTGACTTAGAAATGCAGAGAGAGCAACTTTGCAATGAAGATACAAAGAAATAACGAAGTACAGTAGTCATCTTATGCTGCGATACAGCCTGCTAAGCACACACGTCTCCTCTTATTTAACCCTTGCATTATGACAGCTCCAGGACAGTGTCAGATTTGAAGCTGAATGAAGGAGTTTGTTATCCACTTTTCAAACTATGCCAAGCTAGAATTTGTGTTATATTGAAACAGGTAGAAATGTTAAAGAAATTGTAAAACCCACATGTGGTAAATAGAAAGAGGTAATAGAAGCTGAAGGTATGAAAAGGAAGATTACGGATTGCATCAGTTTAGTGAAATTTATTCGAAATAAATTATTGTTGATTTTTGTCCTCTCTTGTCATTTTTGTGTCATTTTAATGAGAGTTCTCTTGTATGTTCATCTCTTCATTGAGTTATTCTTATGTGCTGGGTATTTGTTACACTTTCCTGCTGCTTTTTTTTATTGAACTGGATGAAACTCTATGCCGTGTCTTGTCTTGGAAGTGCGACACATATAGGCATCCGATTTAGGTGGAAATAATTCTGTACTTTGACCAAAGTTTGGTTTGTCAGCACTTGGGATGATGAGATGGTGAGTGAGAGGACTGACTACCTGCCCTCATATGCTGAGGCTAAGAAAAATGAAGTCACCTGCAGGGCTTCATACCCATGGCTGCCTGAGGGCCAGCTTAAAGGACTGCTCTTCTCCTCTTGGTTTCAGCGCCATTGTTTTTTATACGTGTAATGATTTTTTGATTCTAGATCACAATCGAATTCACGCAACCGATGTCCTTCACGCCGTCTTTTACATGACAGTGCAGTCAATACCAGGCTTCATCCAAGTCACACCAGATGACGATTATAAAAACCCAGACACCGGTTGGTTGATTGGTTCAGTAACATGGCTCATTCGAAATAGGATATGTCCCTCATCTTTTTAAGTTAGATAGATGTTTATGGATATGATTTCTGTTCTGTTCGCAATCCATAGCAGACTCATCCTTAGAAGCAATTAGTGTAAGGATTGTATGACATGGGTGTAGGCTGACCATCTGCCTTATATATGTCGTGACCACAAAATGAAATTGATAATACTTCATACCTTTGGTGTCCCATGAGGTCAGCTACAAGGGACTGCTGTTCTTCTCAGGAAGCCTTTTCAAAAATATGTTCGCCCACGATTGGCCGATGCAATTATCACAAGCTTCCTTATTGAAATTTAGAAGTATGCATATTTTGATTGAATGAAGATGAATTGAAGCTGCTAGTTCTGATGCCGTGTTGTCAAAACATTGTGTGCATTCTACTTGTTTATAATTGATCTTAGAACATGATTTAGGCTGATGTGTGATTGACGTAGTACTTATATGAGACGTGGTAGACGTCGGTTCTAGTGTTCATATTGCAATGAGGAGAATATAAGTTAGCTTGCTCTTCTTGCAATGTGGAGAATATAAGTTAGAGTGCTCTTCTTGAATGTAGAAAGTATAAATTAGATCAGTCGTCTTGCAATGAGGAGAATATAAGTTAGCTTGCTCTTCTTGCAATGTGGAGAATATAAGTTAGAGTGCTCTTCTTGAATGTAGAAAGTATAAATTAGATCAGTCGTCTTGCAATGAGGAGAATATAAGTTAGCTTGCTCTTCTTGCAATGTGGAGAATATAAGTTAGAGTGCTCTTCTTGAATGTAGAAAGTATAAATTAGATCAGTCGTCTTGCAATGAGGAGAATATAAGTTAGAGTGCTCTTCTTTAATGTGGAGAGTATACATGCAAGTTACAGTGCTCACCTTGCAATGACGAGAGCACTATAACTTGAAGGAGTATAGGTTAGACCACTTATCTTACAATGAGGAGGGGTATGCAATAGAGCACTGATCTTGAATTGTGTAGAGTATTAGTTAGACCGCTCATCTTGCTATGTGTTACAGTGCTCATATTGCAATTTGGAAAGTATAAATTTAATGAGGTTACTGTGTGAGGGTTAGAACTGGGAATTTCCCTCACATCTGGGCAGAACGATGCATTGATGCTTGGTCATCATATATTGGTGCTTAATTAATAAATGAGTAATAATGGTGTGATTATGCAATATGTATATATTGCATGTAATGCCTAGGGTTCATTCAGATGCATTTTACAGTAGCCTGAAGACTTCTTTTCAGCCGGGGTTAAGGCGGGAACGCTCCTGAGTAGTAATCTTGAAGGGGTGCTATATAAATTTATGCAATGAATGAATGGTATTTGTCTTCTATGTGTGCGTGCGTGCGTTTGTGCATGTGTGTCTTATCATGATGCCTATGTGGAATGCCTTCATCTATAGATCTGTTGTCTGTGACGTCCTGATGTGTTTGTGTTGGAATGTTACAGAACCTGAGAACGCGCTTTTTCCAGTTTCATCCGACATTAGTCCTGGCACCAATGGAACAGAGACCCCAATGAGAACAAACTTTCTTCCATTGGAACTCATGGCGCTCTATACGGCGGCAGCGATGCATGACTACGATCATCCAGGCAGAACAAATGCCTTCCTTGTCTCTACCTGCAATCCTCTGGTTGGTCTCTTTGGAATGCTCAATCAGTTGCTCAATCAGTTGCTCAATCAGTTGCTCAGTCGGTTGCTCAGTCAGTTACTTAATCAGTTGCTCAGTCAGTTGCTCAATCAGTTGCTTAGTCAGTTACTTAATCAGTTACTTAATCAGTTGCTCAGTCAGTTGCTCAATCAGTTTCTCTGTCAGGTGCTCAGTCAGTTGCTCAATCAGTTTCTCAGTCAGTTGCTCAGTCAGTTGTGCAATCATTTGCTTAATCAGTGCTTTGATGGTTTTAATCTATTCTGATCTAATGATTAGACCTAATCTAATCGATTGACTTCGTTTGCGCCGTTCTCGTAAAGCACGTAGTTGATGGTTGCTTCAAGTGGGACTTCCTCATCAAAGGTTGTTATCCATTGAAAAAGCTCAGTGGAATTCCCTCCGTTCGGTCTATTCCGGTCGTTGTGGAATGGCACTTGAGTGAAGTCTGCTGTCCTGGTTATGGTTGCCATTGGATTCACCTGGAATTGGGTGGAGGAGTTGGTTGGAGAAGAAGAAGAAGAAGCATTTTCAGCTGTCTACTTGATGGCAGTTGCTGCAGTTTATTGCCTTCTGCTGAAGCACCTGAGACTGCTTGCTAGCCAGATGCTAGCCAAATGAACCATTTCTCCAGTTGTTAATGAGGCCGTTTCGTGGCTGACTATAATGCGTTCGTGCTTTAGCTGAAGCTTTGCTTATAATCCAGTACCATGGCCTGAGTGGCTTGAAGGTCGACAGAGTCTTTTATGGCTTTTTGTAGTCTGCCATTGAACATTATTGCTGAATAGTTTATAAATGAATGCTATATGTACAAAGGTTTTTACTGAATGACATTACTTGAATTTTGAGACAGCAACAGCTTTGTATGGGTTGATTTAGTCTGAATAAATGTTTGTGATATCACACATCATAAAGGAAACTGCAATTAAACAATAAACACTTAACATGTGATAGAAGCTGAACAAGTATGTGTCCCAACCAACTCTTTTGTCTAGTGCAGGAAGCGTTTACCTATTTGGAAGCTGTGGTCACAAGTGCATTTCAATTGCACTGGACAGTTCTGCAGTTCTCTTTTGATTCTTTTACTCATTTAGTGAGCAGACGTATGTTACATTACATTACATTAGCTAGGTGGTACCTAGTGGACTGTTAATCTATGTACGTGCTGTGCGATTGCTGATATTCTTATTAAAGAAGATACTTACTTACTTACATTGGCATCAATAACATAGCAGTGATGAGGATTTGTAAAGCACAACTTCAGAGAAAAGCCAGCCATCAGTTGTGCTCCTGACCTGAAAGGGAGAATCCTTGATTTAAACAGAGTAGACTTCAAGCATTTGCGGAACAGCAAAGGCGACAGGCTGACTAGCTCAGCTCTAGTTTTATGGGGAAGGTGCTTCCAGGCCATTGGATCGATGAGAGGAAAGCGTCTGTGCTGAGTTGTAGAAGAGCAAGTCCAGGGAGCAGGACCCACTCTGATTGGCCGCATGAAATGACCTACAGCCAGGAAGAGACATGGCAGAGATACAGTATGAATGGCCAAGATAAGATTGGCAATTCCCATGAGGCAGTTCTGCATGAAATTTAAAATCTTATATTCAATGCATTGTGGGATAGGCGTTCAGTGCAAAGCATTTTTGGCTCTGAGCCTGACTCAAATATGTCCTGTCTGTTCACTACTAGTATGGCTTAACGTGCTCACCTATAGATGGATGGAATTTCTTTATGCGATCAGTCGACCGGAGGAAGCAAGTCTATGTGTGCGAAACATGAATGAATCCGTGTCATGCATATTGTGAGGCAGAGTTAAAGAAAACTTAGCTGTGCAAAAGATATGGGAAAAAATATCAAAAGTAGCAAAGCAACAGCAGAGATTACAGATTTTGTATTTTGAGGCATATGTACAAACATACACTGGACTACCCTGAGAGGTAAGGCCCATATTTTTGACATTTGACATACACAAAGGGTGTCTTAATGACTCTGTCTTTTAAAGACAATAGAAGTGACCTTTGATGAGTAAGGTTGCCTTTGCATGACATCTTGTTTAAAAATATCTGCTTGTGACTTGTCTGTCTAATTGATGCCTCAGCATACCAAGACCATAACATTAATTTGTAAGCTTAAAAAAGTGACCACTACTTCATCTGAAAATGGTTTTACCATGTGATGCTTAGGCTGTGTTGTACAACAATCGGTCAGTTCTGGAGAACCACCATGCGTCTGCTGGGTGGCGACTCCTGCTCAGCAGCCCACGGTACGCTTGGCTGGTCAACCTAAACGACGCACAATTCAAGAGGTTTCGATTTCTTGTCATAGAGGCCGTCTTAGCGACCGACTTAGCTCGCCACTTCGATCTCCTGGCGGAATTCAATGCAAAGGTATTAATAATGATTCAGCACACTTGTCCATTTTAGTTCAGATTTTAGGATTCATGTGAAGAAGTGCCCAGTGTTTGTTGTGACTGTTGTTATTGATAGAATCAAGTCCATAATATATGGGATTTATAGCTTGCTATGTTCATTTGTAACTAACTGTCTTTGCATTTCTCAGCTTCTTTGTATTGGATTTCTTGTAGTGTATGTTTTGTGCATATAGATGTATATGCGTATGCATGATTGAGTATATGTGTATAACTATATATGGTATGTATGTATGAGCATACATACCATATAATTATGAAACTCATACTATGTTTGAATATTACGTGAAAGCTACTTTGACTTTGCCATTATTGTCAAATCTGCTATTTGTTAGTTACATGAAAATAAAATGGAATTGAATTTAGATGTATGAATTTATTTGTGTGTTGCAAATGCCATACATTGTTACGTTCTTGTGTCTTAGACCTGGTGATGTTGGCTTGTTTATGAAGTGACATAATGTTACTATCTGAATTTGTCAAGAGACACAGCCATAGGATGTTGGCTTCGAAAGAGCAGTAGCACTGAGCTTTGACTCCTAAATCATGTGCATTTTCCTAGAGGGTGCATATAGTTTGAACAGATGATCTGGGAGAGGTTTGTGCATGCTAATTGTGTGATGCAAATGTGTGTATAACAGTGTATATTATGTTTTTGTATGCGTATGAAAATACGTGGCAACACATGAAATGAATGTTTACCCCTCATTGTCAGCAATGTAATGTTTCTTGATTTGTAACTGCAGCTCTCTCTTCTCTCTTCTGGGCTGTGTTTAGCTTTGCCCATAATGTAGCGTTGGCTTTATGGCTAAACGCTCGCTCGAGCTTTATAGTCAGTGATTTGTCTAAAGAGCATTGAGGCAGACATTGAGCGCATTCAGGGCATAAATCTAAGGTTGTTTAGGATTTATTTTTTGCCATGGTGAAAGCTTAATTACAAATGATGATTGGCAGAAAACAATGGAAGAAATCTTATTCATGCTCTATTTCAGCTGATCATGCATAAATTAGAAATAATTAATTTAGTGATCAACTGATGAAGGTTTGTTTTAATTATGTGTGTTTCCTTTGTCTTCGGAGGCTAACGATGATGATGCCGCTGGAATCGACTGGTCATTGGAAGCTGACCGCCAGATGGTCAGCAACATGGTCATCAAGATGGCCGACATCAATGGTCCGTGCAAACCAAGGGACCTGCATATCCAATGGACAGACCGCATTAGTGAGGAGTTCTACGAACAGGTGACTTCAGCATTCAACCGTATTGTCTGCTATGACGTCATTGCATGGCTAATGTGATGTTAGAGCACGATTGTGTGAAGACACAGCATGTGTGTGTGTGTATGTATGTGTGTGTATGTGTGTGTGTGTGTATGTGTGTGTGTGTGTGAAATGATGATGGAACTATGTGTGCATACAGTGTGATTGTGATCATGCAATGATTGACATAGGTGACTGACTGTAGCTGTTATGCATTGATTGATTAATTCATTTGGGAATTAATTTATTATTCATTAATTCATTTCTTTAGTTATTTATTTAGTAAATGAGCTAGTTGTTCAGTTGAATGTGTTAGTAGCTGCAGACTCTTCTGACTGATGTGTTGTTGTGATGTAGGGCGATGAAGAAGTGGCGCTTGGTCTTGCCATCTCACCCTACATGAACCGACATCAGCCGCAGTTGGCCAAACTCCAGGAGTCATTCATAACTCACTTGGTTGCTCCACTCTGCAATTCTCTTGGCAGCGCTGGTCTACTTCCAGGACATGAGGCAGATGAAACCAAAGAGGATGTCGTTGTCTCATCTGTCGATAATAAAAGTATGTTATCATTATCCGGATGCATTTTCATGTTACTGTTGTGGTTAGAAGTGTACAATCACACCTAGTGACACAACTGCAGTGACCTACATTGTCGTTGTGATCGTGCACTTAGCTAAGACTTGGTGAAGATCTTTCGATGCTGAAATGGAGCTATTCAGGGTCTGCTATGATGATGTGCAATGTAACTTATCTTTGCCAGTTACTCTGTAAGGACCATGGTCTATTCTATGGGAAATGTCGCTTCAAAATCTCAAACCACTGAAGAGAACAAGTGAAGATCAACGAGGCATTAGAGACCTAGCGATGGGATATGCAGGATTGGCAACTTCAAATGGCCAAAATCCAGGCCCTAGCAACACAAGAAACCTCTTAAAAAGACTAACAGTCTGCGCGTTACAGAGCCATTTGACATTTATCTTATGTTTGAAAGTGATTCCTATTTAAGTGTCAATCAATCGTAAACGAGCACCAAGGAAAACCAAGTACCATTCTGTTGAAGAGTACAACGGTCAAATCATCTAATGAACAAGTGGATTGTTTATTATTAATATTACTATTATTAATAGGATATTTGAATCACACAAATTCATGGATTCACGTTGAATGTCCGGATGGAGGGTTCAGCAGATAATTCATTTGTTATAAGTGAAATGAGTTTAGATGATGAACAGCCTGGTCCTACAAAGCTATTGTTTATGTGTTCCACAGATGATTGAGAATCAGGGAACTTTAGAAATGCATAGAAATGACAAGTCTTGCTTTGGTAAATGTGCAAGAGAACAAAGATGATGACCTTAGTTGGTCCTCGATAGATAATTATGAATAAGTGCAAAGCAGATGTTGTGTGTTTTGCAATGTGCTGAGTCATTAGCGTCTCTGATATCGAGTAGCGCTATATAAGTGTTCCATTACAATTATATTATGTAGCTGATGGATGAGACAAGTTACCTGGTCAGTTTACACAAACTTGTGACACACATAATAGCGAGTTGTCTTTACCTTCATTCATTTGGCAATCAATCAGGGCATTTTGAAGCATCAAAATCAACTGGATCAATTTCAGGTCATGGGGTCATTTTCTGCCTAGACACTGTCACACTGACGATGGTATCAGTTCCTTTAATTGTAAGAGACTTAATTTGAATGATATCTGAACCACCTTTTGTTCCATCGATTATATCATAAATAATTTGGCTGCATGTGCTTTCATTTCTTGTATGTATGCATACATATGTATATGTATGTATGCATGTGTGCATGGATTTTGCTTGTATGTATTTTTTATTTTTTTATTTTTATTCTGAAATATGATTTCGCTCTTCTTCCAACATTTTTTGCTCAGAAGTGCACATGCCTCTAGGGCTCAATTGCAGTTGTGCTGCAGAACAATTGTGTATGAAGGACTTGCTCAAGGTCCCTGTACACAGTGGCTGACGCCTCGGATGAGGGTCGAACCCGCTCGCTCGGCGCACACTGACTTTTACGGGCCGAGAGCTCTAACCAATCAGCCACCGTGCCACACATGTATACATGTTTGTTAGTTTGTGTGTATGTATGTGTGTATCAAGACGCTTCGTATAACTCGGTATTTTGTGTATAATAGCCTAACCGTGATTGTTGTCTTAATCGTTTTCTAGAGGTTGCCTTGGAGAATAAGTTGACAGACATTGGTTTCATCTGTCCAATGATCCAGAACTTGGAGGCAAACCATCAGATGTGGGTGAAGAAGATTAAAGTTGAAACTATTCAGCAGGAGGAGGTTCGTAGATAGTTCTTACTATCATCAACTCTGATGAACAGTGTCGGTTTTCTCCATTCAACGCCTAGTGGTATCTTAATTATGATTTAATTCGTTGTTTAGCTAGAGGTACCTGTTAGCTGGATATTAGATATGGATGACACAATGCAAGATGCTGTCAATGTGCAGTCTGTATATATAAGTCGAGGCTGTTTTTCTAGACACTCACCTCCAAGTGACTTCCAGTGGTTTTATTTTTGAACAGTGCTCTCAAGACATTTTTATCATTTGTGATGTTCTGCAAAGAATTATTTCATGATGTATAGAAACATGTAATTTTAAAGTAAAGTTTTGATATTTCTTTGTGGTTTTGATACTTCTTTGGACTATTCAATAAAAAGTTACAGTCCACTATTAATTTCAATCTTATAGAGGACTTGGCAGATCACATGCAAAACGGTCAGCTTGCTTGCTTGTACGCTTTCAGTTGCCTACAGCCAGACATTTTTAATATGACTATCTTTGAGTGTTTAAAGCAAAGACAGCCCATCAGAGTTTCTGAAGATATTCATCTGTCCTGTCAGCCCTGTCTACAAACGGAATAAAAAACTACTTTTTTACTTATCACTTCTACTGCTACCTAGAGCATTTTATTTATGTACAGCTAATTTATCAGGCTTATTTTCTAGACACTTACCTCCAAGCGACAACATCTGTTTTTGAATGAGAGTAAACTGGTTGTGTAATTGACTGGATTTCAGAAGTATTACATTGATTAATTATGCTGACTATAAATAATTATTGGGCATTTATTGATAAATATTTATTTATTTTAGGCTGAACACCACGCTGTAGAATCTAACATTCCTTGTGATGATGAGAAACCAGTCAGTCAAGATTCTGGAGCCGATTAGCCGTCCTTCGTCAGTTTCCCGCTCTGAGCTCCTCTTTTGTGTTAGTCGAAGAACGCAGAGGTTTCCCTTCTCACTGATCTCTCTCTGATGTTGCAGTTTGCCAGTTGGAATCATCTGTGATGGTCACAATGCACACCCCAGGAATATGTATTATAGGTGTATAATATATATATATATAAATAGATATAATGATGTAGATTGTGAAGACTGACAGATTCTGTGTGTGTAGATTTTCCACGCTGTAGTCATGACCCAGTCGAGTGTCGGCATGACTTTTCCATGAGGCTGTGCATAGTGCTGTGCTCGCTTGACAATTTCTTTGCTGGGCAAGTCAATGCGTCGGTGTGTTGCATCTGTTCTGCAACATATTATGCAACTTGTGTTCACACAGAGCCGGCTACATAAACGAGCCATAACGGCATTCTAGGAACTGACAGCAGTATTAAAGTGACACAGGAACAGGAATCGACGACTGTTGTGGATCACTGGAGCAGTCGAGTTGCGTGAGAAACCGGAGGCGGATGTTCATCAGAGCGAGCCTTGCAGTGAATAATTTTACCCGTTTCTTTTCAATGGAAGGCAGAGAGACTTGTCGTGTGCACTACCTCAGAATTGGTCAACCATTTCAGCTTAGCGTATCACCGCAAGAGGTTGTTTCATCTGTAGTCTCTTGCCTGTTGAAATGCGTGCCGGACCCCGGAGAGCGGGATCGGACGGCAACTACTAACGACTTGTAGATTTTTCTTGTCTTGTTTCTGCTGGCATTTGAGGAAGATTTGTTAATTTGGCATGTGTGACGTCTGCTGAACCGTGCGATGTTCCTCATGACATCATCTTCATCAGGGAAAGCGAGGATGCTATTCGAATTTGTTTCTTGCAGGTCGTGCGACTGCTGCCACAGTGTTGCCGGTGATGCATTCATTGTACTGTGATACTATTGCCACTTATAGATAGCCTAGCATACGATAAACACTGTCTTGTGTGGCAGAAGTCATTAGAATTGAGTAAATTTGTTATAAATGTGGTTTCTTGTCGGCTGAGGCATACGTCTGATTGGTGGAAGCGGTTTGTTCAGGAGCACTTGCATGTGCAAGCATGCTACGGTTCTGGGAGCTTTTTCAAAGGACTCTTTATGACAAGGGAATCTTCTTGGCATGCTTGGTGAGGAGGTTGAGCTATGCTCTTATCTTTATTTAGCAAACTGTTCAGGTTTTGGATTGATTATAGGCACCATGTTCAATTGCTCTATAATGCAGACTTAATTCATTTTGGTGAAATTATAGAAGCTTGAGTAAATAAGCACAAAGAAACATGAAGGGTTCAAAAGGTGGGCGTATGCTCATATAACCAATCCTCTTTTAGATGCATAGATATGCATACATCATTTTTTGGTTGGAATGGGTCGTCCAGTGGATCCAGATCAATGCAGTCTTGCATAAGTGTGGTTGAATGGTAGGACGTCAGACTTTAAGCAATGCATCAGGGATTCACATTTCAATATACCAAGCAGCTTTAGAGTGACAAATCATAAAGAACAGTTTCCAGTTTTTGATATTTTTCTGTTGTCTGAGCAAAGATCTTTAAACCCACTGACTGCTTGATGATACAAGCAGGCAATAACTGTTTGGCTAAGTGAGCGTCAGTTTAGATCTTACCGATTGTTCATTAATTTCTTAAATTGTTTGATAATTATATAATTTGTATAGTCAGAGTTGTTTGATATTTGCAGTCCTAAGATACATAGACAACAAATTTCATTTTGATCTGGTATCTGACAGCTGTTGTGAACGTTATTGTCTTTTAGATGATTTTCAAGTTATTTTCATCATGGCTGTTTTAGAATCTAATTAATTGAAATGTGTTAAGTAAAATGTTTCAAATGTCCAGGTTCAAGCTTTAAGCTTTTGTTTAAGAGAATTTCTACAAGTTGAAGGTCACTTTTGTATGGTGTCAACTCGTTTACGTTCTCTCCTTAATGCAGAGGCATAGGCAGAGACCTGGTCCTGGGCATTGCGGAGGAGGGGGGACGGGTTGACAAAATTTGGGTTTAGGGGGACATGTAGAAAGAAGTTTCCGTTCCCAAATACATGGATGTTTCAAAAAAAGGATAACAGTGGAAATACTGAAAATTTTTTAATATTCATGAAATATTTATGAAATATTTATGAAATAATGGGGAGATAAGATCAGCTTCATAACCTGGGCCTGAAACTTTGTAGGTCCCAGTCTTCGCCCCTGCGCAGAGGCCAGAGGGGTATTATGTTCCCAAAGCTATCAACTGGTTGACACATTGTACAGGAACTGCGATGTAGTGCTAAATACTGACTTCGGCATTATCCTTTTTGTTCAGTTTTATACACAGTGATATGGAATAAAGGACATGTCCCCTACAACTCTGCATCAACTCTTTAAAGATGAGTTGCATCGGTTTTCCAGTCGCTTTCAGTCATCTCTTGTCATTAAAGGAATAAATGTTAACAAATCCATGAGCTGTATTTATGGAATCAGTCTGATATTTTGGTCTGTGTCACTTGTTCCTTTGGAAATTGACTCGATCATTTCATTTGTGGATATTTTTTGTGATGAAGCGATAGTCTGGTATTCTTTGTAGCATAAAGTGGTTTGTCGATGAGCTGTAGATTTAATTTAAATACCAGCTCAGTTGCTTCCTATAATGGTTGTCATGAAGTATTGGAAGTTACTGATTGTGCTGTTGAGGGTTCATAGGGCGGATTAATTTGGGTAACGCCTCGTTGAGTGGGTGTCGTTGGCTTATATGCTAACATCAGCTTGGGATGGACGGCATAGCAGTATTTTCTAACTCCGCTTGAGCCTAGGTGGCATATTCTTACCATCACTCAGAGTTGGTGCCATGTAGGCATATTCTAACTTTTGTGTGTCTTCTATGGCATGTTGATGCTCGATGGCACTTTGATTGGTGTGTGACTCCGACAGATTTTGATCTGTCTTTTGATTGTGTTACTGAACTGTTGCACTTTTGGTGTGCAATCAAAAACAACAAATGCTAACCTCATTGTATCGACTCAAACATTAGCAATAAAAGTGCTGTTGTTAGGTGAAAGGAAACTAATTTCGTATGTGTTTCACTTTGGATGACATTATGCAAGGATTCATTTATGCCAGTTCATTATAATTTTTATTAAAATTGATTGTGTTTGTTATTACAATTTTTATTAGTGTAGTGCTACTTAGCAATGACCCTTCCAAATAAAAAATTCCAAGGTGCAAGGAGAATGTCCGAAAAAGCACTACTTGTATAGGCCTATGTGTTTATGTATGTATGTATATATGTATGTATATATGTATGCAAGCATGTGTGTATGTATGTATTTATGTATGTATGTATCAGAATACTTAATGAAGTGTATTTTAAGTACCTCACAAAGGTGCTGTCTAGGACCTGTGTCCCAGGAAATGGTTTTTTTTAAAAAGCAAATCCAGAACTGAACAGATTTGGAACAAGTGTGAGGTGTGATGTGTCGAAGTACAATGGACAATAGGGTCTATTTTATGCTAATTATTTTATTTTATATAATATCAGTGCTGTATGGAAGACATGAAACTTCAAGACGAGACCGAGACAGTGAGGTGCCAAGACCGAAACACTAGGTTCAAGACAGTACGAGACAGTAAAAGACAAGCGATCCTATATAAAATGCTGTAAAATGCTAATGTATAAGTTTTCGGGAATAATGTTTATTTGTAATTTCAATTCGAAACTTATAATGTATATAGTACAAATTCCTGAGAACTGTTTTTATATTTCCGCACAAGATTTTAAAACAGTTCACGCGACACTGTCTCGAGACCATACAACTCTGTATAATATCGATATAAATGAACACAGAAACAATTTTATTAAATTAGAGTAATATTAAATATTATTAATCGACTATCCTCTAGAAATTAGAACATCCGCCCGGTCTGATTTGTCGAGGCTAAGGAAAATTAAATCGACAACGCTCCAAGCTCATGGCCTTAAGAGGTTATCTCAGGATAGGTTAAGGCTCTGAACGTTTCAATTGATTACTATGTCTATATGACTGGATTTCAAGATGTGAGACCTCATGATAGGAAATGGAGTGAAGACCTTTTTGAAATATGTGCTGCCTAATGTGCCTATAGGTCCGTCATGTGGCACTGCTGTTGGGGTTTACGGTGTTGTTGTTGTTGGTGATAATGATGATTTGCGGGTGAAACATATAAGTATTATGTGTAGGTAGGCCTGTGCATGTATTTCCTATTCGTAAAGCGATGTTTTAATTGCAGCTTGTGTTCACAACTTCACATAGCCTATAGCGAGTTGGCCTAATCTTCTGTGCATCCCAACAAATCGACTCAGTATAATTTATCATTATGGTGTGCATGTAGTCATAAAGATGCGTTTACACTGATAAAAAAGCTCTCGGTAAATGCAGATCTTTGGAACCGAAGATAGAGATCTATAATGAAGGCGAATGACTTTCGACTCTGCTGCGTCTGACAGCGTCCTTAGGCCTACTCCCTGCAACGGAACTTCCTGAATCCGTTTCCCAGCGCGGCGTGAAAATAAATTAAGCTGATTAACTTATTTAAATCACTGAATTTTCAGCCAAATCGATTGCAATTTAGAAATGTTGTAGAAAAAGAGTCTGGGTCTGTGTATATACCCTTAGAGTTGGGACATTAATGGGCTTAGGCGCCTACATAGACCTAGGGCCTACACTATGGGCCATACCGAAATACGCAGATGGTCGATCCATATATAATTTGTTGTTCTGAGATAATATTATACAGCATATTGGTGCGATTTATCATAAATAAGCTAGTGCCTATAGCAGGTCTGCGCGCACGTGTGTAGGGCCTACTGAGGCCAATGTAGCCTACTGCACTTAACCCTTACCACTCCTGAGGCCGCTGTGAGCTGCCAAATTTAATGCGTTTGTTATAATAATTAGAGGGGAGGGGTTAATAGCTATTGCACATAATTATGCCATGACTGACAGTTCGTTGCTGCTAGACTAATTGCTCGCGTTTCCCGTTTCTTTCGCATCTCTGCCTTTATGTTTGATGGACTTCAGTGACTCCCTCTCCAGGCAGGCATACAATTTAAAATTCTCAGTCTAATCTTCAAAGCTACGTGGGTCTTGCTCAGAGATATATCTGGTTGACGTAATAAAATAATCTCATTCAGCTTCCTCCTTCCGTCCACATCACTCGGCCAATAGATTTGAACCTCTTGGTTCCTAGTACTGGAACAGTAATGTCTCAGCTAGTCTCCATATTTTGTTTCAACTGGTCCTTTTCTTTGGAATGTGTTTTCTGCTAATTTCTGGTTGAGAAAGGACAAAATTGGCGAACTTTGGTCATGAGCTTTGGTCTGAACGTCATTAGCATATCTAGCGTTTTATTCTACAGAATATTTAGCAGAAAGAAAGGGAATGTCAAAAGTAAACCTGTTATAGGGAAGTCAACCCAGCACGAAGCCTTAAGCAGGTACAAATTTAGCATTTGCATAAGTATCTACTGGGTGGAGGCGTCACCTATAGCTAGAATGGCCGAGTTTTTTAACAATCCTTGATGTAGGCTTATAAGATTGGAGTTGGCCTACTGAGACCAAATGAGATTTCAAGACGACGTAAAGCAATGTCATAATCTACTATGTCAAATGCCGAAAAAGCATTAACAGGGCTAAGAACGTGATGCGAGACTTGTAAATGTCCGACAGATGAGATAGTATTTGTTTCGCTGCAATGATGAGCTTTGAAATCAGATTTTCTAGACTCGAGAAGATGCGACTGCTAGAGATAGAGAATAATCAGCAACGAGATATATATGCATGTATAATTGTATACATCATAATAATATATATATATATGTGCATGTGTATAAAAAGCCCGTCTTGGCCGGCTGATGACTGACTGGCTTCCTTCACCGCTAAGATTTTTGACCCCACCGGTGACCGGTCTACACTGACTGCAGACTGTATAATTGTCATCACCAGTGCTGAGCTGCGCAGCGTTATTCTCACCCCTACGTCACATTTCTGTGAACTTAACCATCTTCCGACGTTTATGCTCCTGAAGTGAAGTGTCGACGTGCTACTTCCGTCTCTCACATTCCTCTGCAACTGGTCTAGCCAAGAAAAGCCCAGGATGGAGTTCCATCGCCGTCGTCCTGTTCTCAGTCGTAGCGGACTTGACTCCGTCTGATCCCGTCAATTTTTTGCCCAACAGACCCACGCGCAACCGATCAATAGACACACGCGAGAACAGACGCATGTTACAGTACAGGCGTTGTAAGCTACGGTTGATTACTTACGAAGGATATTTCTGTGCGGTGCCAGGATGTTGTCGTGGTCCAAAGACGTATGGAGCCACTAATCAAAAGAAACATTTTCTTGTTCTGTAGTGAAATATTCTAATCCTAGGATCCTTTGCTGTTTAAAGCTATTCTTAAAGTATAAATAGTATATTATATTATTTATTAGTATAAATAATTTTTTTATTTTTACACAGATGCCTATTATTGTTTAGGCCTAATAACTATCGATTATCAGCGAAAGCAGAATGAGGATTTGAAACTGTATTGACTGGTTTTATAGCAACATAGAATGCCTTGGTACATAAGCTTAAAGGCCAGATTATAATGATTAATTTTTAGTCAGACGCTTGTAGAAGAAGCCAGATAATAACAAAATATTTAATAACCGTTTACACGATTACTTAATTTTCATGTTGAAGCAAGAAGAGGCATGCTTCGTCTGACTCTTGGCTCGTCTTGAGAGTTATGCCGAGGCACTCGCCTCGTCTTGCCTCATACTGGCTACGGGCCTGGTTGTCTGTTTGGTGTTTTCAATCGCCATTGTTTGGTTTCTCAATCGGTAAAACTGTCTAACGTTTTGTTTAGTTTATATCCTATAGCTCTGGAGGTCAACGCTGTGAGTAAAAATCGGAGATAATACACCATCCCTTCGTTTAGTTTGATTCCTGCCTCAGACTGAGGGACATTACTGCTTCGAGACACAGTGACACTAGACCTATAGGCCTACATCTAAAGGATATTATGGGCTAACATTGACATGTCTGTCTATACTTGTCTGACCAAGGGGCAATTGATCTGGAACCGAAACTGTGCTTATTACATCTGCCGTTTATTGTTAAACGGATAATTTCTAGAGAGCCGGTAACGCAGCCATGCCGCTAGTAATTATGATCATGTCAATTTAATTTGACTTAACGCCTCTATACTCTCGTGCATGAATTATAAAAACTTTTCCAGCTATTCATGTTTAACATATTTATTTCTTGGTTCTCCTGCGTCACCATCGATGGAGCGCCATAGACGACGAGGGTGGGGTAGGAGACAACGTCTACCCTTCCACCACCTCCGCATTTACAAATTGACCCACTGGGCAGAAGGCCGTCAGAGAGCGACCTATCAAATAAGTAGGCCTATAGTAAGTTAGTAACACAAAAATCGCGAACACTAGTAGGTGATCAAAGGAACTGATCAAAGATTAGATAATAGTCGACATTGCAGATCATGACAGTGTGATCTATTAGCCTAGGCATATGTCGGCATGCAATGACGATTTACGGAAACTACTTCTCGTGATTTTCAGTTAGAAGATAATATATTATAGCCACGTGCTTCAGCTAATGCGCTCCTCATAATATTATTTGAAAGGTTGGCGGGAATTGATCCTGCGTCCTTGCTGATTTACTGCTCTCCGTGCCAAAGTGCTACCGGTTTAGGCCTACCATTAACCCCGCCCCCCCACATAAAACCGAATAGACCTATATCTACATGCAGACATACAGGCAGATGCATGCAGGTCTACAGTGCATGTATTATGATTCTATCCGATCATAGGGAAATTCTGTGCTGTTGGTCGTCCTCTTGTTAGTTGTGGACGAGCATTTCTTGCATTGGTCACCTTATCACGTGACCACGAGAGCATAAATCTCGCCCTGATGAGCTTCTGGGGATGCAGACAGCGGTTAATTGCGGGCATTTGCGGCTGATGCTTCAATACCTATAGCTGTTTGCGCGATGGGAAGGACTGTGGGAGAAGAGAAGAAGAGATGTGGGTGGCAGTCATGATGGTAACAACGCTATAGCTGATGGTCGTCTAGTATAGGTCAGCTTCTGATGGAGAATAGCCTACATTGATCCTGTATTGAAGCCTAACGACGATGTACGTTCTGCGTTGGTGTTCGTGTGCTAAGTACAGGCCAAACGCCATTTTCACACAGACAGACAGACAGACAGACAGACAGACAGACAAGCAGTCATACAGACTGAGAGACTGAGAGACAGATATATTATATAATTATGATAATGATTATTTCCTTTTAATTTCAAACTGACAGACCACATCGTGATTTCAAACTTCAAACATAGTATGACAAGCTGTTACAGGAGTCAAATTTAACTATCGTCAGCTATACAAAGCGGACATCTAATTTAACCAACGCGACCGCCTAGCGGAGGAAGGGTAATGGGAGAGTCCCGGTGTGCTATCCATCCCTCTACGGCTTCCCTCTAAGGAAGCAGACAAGCAGAGAGACAGATAAGGAAGTAGGCAGACAGGCAACAACATGTAGATAGACAACCATACACTACGTACAGAGAAACAGACATAAGACAAACAGTCCAACCGACAGACAGACAGACAGACGGATTTAGCGATAAATGTAATGCCGTCGTTGGGTGATTATGGTCTTGTTATCTTGACCCCAAAGCAATTGCTTAATATTCGCCATTCGTGGCCTCTTGCCAGTCTCACGCCATCTACCGACCGATGTTGAAAGAGTCAAGTACCATTATCTTGAAACGTTTCATGCTGTTCCTCAGCCTCAATAGCCATGGTACGAGACGGGTGTCTTCTGGACATAACTATGGCTAAGACTAGTTCAGTTTCAGCAGCATGAAGTAGTCGGTCATCAGAATAAAAGTCAGCCAATCAGTCAGTGCTCAGCCCATCACTAAGTCAGTCATCCAGTCTTTCACTCGGTAAGTCATCCAGTCTGTCACTCGGTCAATCAGCCAATCAGTCATTCATTCATTAAGTCGCTGAGAGCTTTTGAATTATAAAGTGAATGCCGTAGGTAATACTAAAATATTATTATTTTATAGAATTCACAAACCATTAAATTGAACTAAGCCGATAGAATTTGTACAGGCCACTTTCAACTTAAATCTGCTCGACCAAGAAGCCAAGCTTTGTCCACATGCAGAGGTGCAACAAGGTTTTGAAAAGTGGGTGGCATAATTAAATATTAATTGCGCATTTTTTTAAAATTCCCCTGAAATTTGAAAAATGGGGGCACAGATTATTTTAACAAAAGTCATCTTACAAAACCATTTAAGAAACATAGAAAGCGATTTGGGGGGCCACATGGGGGCACTGAGCACTAAAACTGGGGGAATTTGCCCCAGTTTTGAAACTGTGGGGACGGTGCCCCCCGCTTGTTACACCCCTGTCCACATGTATCCTTCATCTAGCACGTTAGAAAGTGCGGACACTGTCTGTATGTGGCCTGTCCTTGTGCGTATCTCTTTCTGTCCTTCCATCTGTCAGTAACCGTCTCAATATATATATATATATATATATATATATAATTGTATACATCTTAATAATATATATGTAAATGCATATAAAAAGTCCTTCACATCTAAGATTTCTCACCCCACCGATGACCGGTCTATACTGACTGCACTGCACACTGTCTATATATGGTTACCAGCACCAGCGCTGAACTTATCCGCGTCATTCTCACCTCTACATCACATGTCTGTGAACTTAACCATCTTCCGACGTTTCAGCACCAGAAGCTTATCGACGTGCTACTTCCGTCTCTCACATTCCTCTGCAGCTGGTCTAGCCAGAAGGATCCAGGATGGAGTTCCACCACCGTCGTCCTATTCTCAATCGTAGCGGACTTGACTCCGTCTGATCCCGTCAATTTTGAGTGTTCGCTAATGTTTTATTTATGTCGAAAATCATCGAAAATATTGTTGCCTACCAGCTCACTGTTTATTTATAGACAAATAAATTGCTTCCGGTATGCCAATCTGGCTTTCCACTGAAACGCTATTACTCCTCCTCCTTTCCGACAGTTATGAGGCCATAGATAATTCTCAACGCACTCTACTGGCTTTGTTTGACGTCAGCGCCGCATTCGACATTGTCGTTCATGATATTTCTGCTCAATCGGCTAGAAATTTAATTTGGCCTGTCTGGTGACTTTCTTGGCTGGCTGGCCTCAATAGTTAGGGAGCGCTCCATCTACGTTGTCCATGGGTCATCCGTTTTCAAGTGGGTCTTTTTGTTCCTTGCGGGTTTCCTCATGACTCGGTGCTGGGTCCCATTCTGTACATTATTTACGCGTCTCATGTTGCTTCTGTCCAAGAGGCCACTGCTGTGCTGAGTCACCTGAACGCTGATGAAGTTCAGCCCTATTTACACTGCATGGCTTCTAATGCCTCCACTGATGTTTGGGCAGAATCAGACTCTTGGTGCCCTCGAGGTTTGTGTATCGACAAACCTCCTGCGATTCAACTCGTCAAAAACTCAATCGATCGGATGGGGCACTCGACAGCAGTTTATGAAGCTGAGCCTAGCCGCAATTAAGCTACCGCTGACTTGAAAACCTTGTTCCGTGCACCTCCATCCGTCTCAGCTATCTGCAGGCAAAACCAAAGGTGGGCCAGATTGATCAGCTGGCACGGGCCTACACTCTCCCTTATTCAGTCTAGTTTAGCAACGCTTTGCAGTAATTAAGGGACGATACTATGATCAGTTTTGAATTTATTAGGATCATAGCATATTATACGATGTTGCTACGAAGCTATAATGCCAATCCTATATTCACATCTGACCTTGGTCTATTCACCAGCTTTTCTCTGACCTGTATGGATACCTGTCTGTGTATCAGTCTGGACTTTTGTTGCGCCTTTTCTAGATACAGTGGCTAAATTCGATTGGATCTCAATTTACGGAAGATCCTGTCAAACTGATTAGGCCACCAGAATAATCAAAACATGAAAGAGTCATACGGTGCAGATCCGAGTCTTAATATTCGACATTCTCGTATGTTTTGTACGATTTCGTACTAATTCTGGCACATTGACCGCAACCTAGTTTTGTCGACTGTGTGTGTTTGCTGTGCCGTAAGAAACGCATGATTTTCACGTTTCATGACATTTCACGTTTCATGACATTTCACGGGTCATGACACTTTAATGGTTCACAACGTTATAATGGCTCATGACATTTAAATGGTTCATGACATTACAAGTTTCATGACATTTCGTGTTCAATGTTTCATGGCATTTTATGTCTCACGACATATCATGTTCATACTGTTTCATGACATATCATGTTTATACTGTTTTATGACACTTCATGATTCATGACATTTTAATGGTTCACAACATTATGATAGTTCATGACATTCATGACATTTCAATGGTTCATGAAACTTCATGGTTCATGTATTTCAATGTGCTAATACGAATTGTTCCGTCACATGACAGTCTAAGCTCAAAGCCGTGTTGCACGCGTTCTCACCGTTGCTCAAGAGAGCGCATGCTGGTTAGGAAGTCTATCCACGCAATACCATGGAGTGCATCGTAAACAGTTCTATAGATATAATGTTGACCTGACAGCTGCATCCGTATCAAATATAACTCACGCTGGTTTTTATTCTGCTCATGTGCCGCCTGCTATAGACCGCAATTCTCGTCGTCTGATATGATTTGGGACTTACTCTCCACTAGAGGCCGCTCCTCTCCATAGAACGACGGAGTCTGATTACAACGCTCTGCCTTCTGTTAATTGAATTCGCCTGCTTCGTTGAAGAAAGACGGACGACGCATCGCTGGTCACGTGACTGCGATGGTTTATGTGGCGTCACAATGTCCCTCGAACGAACCGATTGGCGATCGGTTGACTCGTGAAGCGGAGAGGACGCTGTCGCTTAGCAACAGCAGCGAAATTAAGTCGTGACGTTTAACGATCGTCATCTCACTTGCGTGACGTCGATCGTCTGTTCGTGAAGACTCAAATCTTCTTATAATCATCTGTGCTTTAGCGAATGTCTCTGCTAGACTGACGAATGAGTTTCTTGAAGCAAAGCAAATGTCAGTGCAAAGTCTGACGAATGCATCTCTTACAGCAAAGTAAATGCATGTAGGCCAATGTATGTATGTATATAAATGTACATACATGTAGACTTCGACGAATGTCGATGCCATTGCCAAGCCTGGCAATCGAATGTCTTTCCTTAAGCAGCGCAAATGTTCTCCAATCTCAATTGAACTACAACCACGGATGTCTTGTTTCTCGTTATCATATCTCAAAATACTGGCGCGGCACTTAAAAGCTAAGTGCATGGCACCAGCCTATTCTGAGTCTTCGGCAAATGGTTTGAGTGCAAGCGGGCGAGCATCTGACCCTGCACCAGCGTACGTCGTGAAACGTCGAGCGAATTTATCGACTCCAGAAACGAATGTTTTGAAAGTACAAGAAGTGTTTTGAATACGGCGCAAATCTCAGCCTGCGTTCAAGAAACACATGAAGAAGTACGATGTAGGCTTATGCGCAAAAGCGCCGACCAGATGCAAGGATTCGGGTGGGTACCGCAAATAGCAAAGTCTGCAACCTAAAATTCATGACCCGCTGATGGAGCTAAATATTAGGCCAACAACCTTAGGCCAAAGGTCTCAAAATTCATACCTACTATATAACCATAACCATCGTTTTCTAATTAATCCCGTCAGACAAACAATATAGCATTACAAAGTTCAATTAGCAAAAGTAGAATGAATGGGATAAACAGAGAAAAGGTAATACCCTTACGGGGCCGTAGTTCCTGCTGGCAGGGTATAACCCTTTCGAATTTAAGTTTACAGCAGCTGGTTATGATAACAAACATAAATGACACGGATAAACGCAGAAGCTAAGTACTTAATTATAATTAATTAGAGAATTGTCAGTCATGTACAATGAACGTAAAGCAAAAACGCAAAGGTCAAGAGCAAAAAATGGACAAAATAGAATCAAACTCAGATAGTATTTCAACAATACACAGTCAGTTAATTAGGCTGTGCCAAGAGGTAAAACGAAGAATTTAAAGAGACTTAAATAGGCTTACGTATGCATAATATAATATAAAACGAATTTGAAATGTGATGATAGATAATATGAGGGTGTTACCAAATTAGTCTATTCAGAATGCTACACTCCAGGGTGTAAATTAGGGATTTAGGGTGCACCAAAAGCGGTTGTTATTACAAATAACTAAATGTGTTATTCATTCCTACTTCTACATCTACGCAGAAACTAATGTTGAGCAATTTGCCACAAGAATAACTACTACAATGGCCAACGAAACGTTCAACAGTCGTACTTTCGGCTGTTTTTAACATTCCACCTAGGAACTGGAAATTCCATCCTAAAGTAGAAACAGAATAGCTTTACAGAATAATACTGTAGTCGCAATCTTTAAATCTTTAAGGCGCCACTTAAACGTATTAAAATAATGCACTAAATAGACAAGTGCACAAGTGAGCGATGAGAACTATTCTCGGTCAATAGATAGGCCTACATTGTACCCATGGACGCCTACAGTGCATCTGAAAACTGCTATTGCCCGCCCAATGCTGGCCCATCTACAAAATATAATATGTTGCCGGGGCACGGACGCGGTCCCCCTGTGATCGACGCCTCTGTCTTTACATTATAGATTGTTGTAAGTACCTGGACATTTTATGACGTAGATTAAACATAAAACGACCCTAGGCTTCCAATCTTCCGCTCGCATGCCGTTGAATCTGGGCCAAGTGCATGTCTCTGACTCAGTCAAAAGCACCGATAGGTCTAATATCTTCGATCAGAAGGAAACAATATCTACATACATACTTAGATACACACAATCATGTATATATATATATATATGTAATATATATATATATATATTATATACCCTGAGTAGTCACCTTGAAGAGGAGCTATGCAATAAA
Organism: Bimastos eiseni; assembly: GCA_959347315.1. Taxonomy (NCBI): domain Eukaryota; kingdom Metazoa; phylum Annelida; class Clitellata; order Crassiclitellata; family Lumbricidae; genus Bimastos; species Bimastos eiseni. Next base: position 10,362,387 of record OY365806.1, on the reverse strand, counting down.
TTCTCTAAATAAAAAAACAATAATATATGCAGACGTACTCAAATACTTATATGCATGCATCATGATGCATGTATGTATGCATTCTAGGATGGTCCAATAACTACTGTTTAGTGGTCACCCATTGAAAAACTAACAAAATTTAAACCATATTTTGGGGCAGCGCAAAAACAACAAATTTATATTAGGTAGGCCTGTATACCTGTATACTTACGTTCAATCATTTCTTGCTGTGCCTTTATGGCAAACAAGCATCCGTACAAAACATGGAAATATTCTGATACGATTACCACAACAGAATCTAACATAATTATAGCTAGTATAACTTTCTGGCCCCGCTTTATAGCTGTCGCATGTTGTCAAAGTGTTGTACACAAACGCTGGTCGTGACGATGGGCCTCAGGTCATAATATACATACTTGGACCTATATTATATATTTATAGGCATACAATCATGCATACATACTTACATAATGTATTAGCAATTTAGCATGCATGAACGTATGTATGTATGTACATACATACGTACATACATACATACATACATACATACATACATACATACATACATACATACATACATACATACATACATGCATACATACATACATACATACATACATACATACATACATACATACATACATACATACATACATACATACATACATACATACATACATACATATGTACATACATACATACATATATACATACATGCATACATGCATACATACATACATACAAACATACATACATACATACATACATACATACATACATACATACATACATACATGCATACATACATACATACATACATGCATACATGCATACATCATAGATACATACATTTTAGTCCAGCTGTAACAAGGATTATGCGTGTGTCTTTTAAGTCTTCAGGGCAAATGTCTGCCTTGATTCTAGGCTCCAGCAGAAGCCCTTCGGTCTACAGTCTTGGGTCTTGAGTCGGTGGCTGCAGTGCCTCCTAGCGTCGGTGCTAGATGGCGGCGTGCGTTGGTGTGTCTGGCAGCGCAGAGCAGAGCGCCATCTATAGGAGGCAGTGGCGGTGGTGGTGGCGGCCACAACGTCGTCTCTCTTTCTCTCAGTCTTTCGTCATCGTTTGTTGTTCGTGACGACAGAGACAGAGGCAGCAGACGACTGATCGACTGACCAACCGATGTTGTATGCATGTAGGAAGAGAGGAGATCCACGATTGACATAATGAGGACCGTCTTCCTTAAATGGCGATTACTAACTGTAGTCTGCTTCTTCATTTCCGGTCTCGTGTCATTCGCAGGACGTAAGTATGGACTGCGCCTATTTCTACCCTAAACTGTTAGTCTCTCTATAGAGTTAGGCTGAAACATGGTGGGAGGTCGTTAGTTGTTCTCTTACTTTTTATGGGGTTCTAAGTTTGAGCATATGATCATCGATCGTACAGCGACTCATCGCTATTTATTGATTAATCGCTTCATTCAATCGTCAGTCCATCAATTCACCAATTCATCCGTTCATCTATTCAGTTCATCAAGCCATGCATTAATCCTTCCTTCCTTTCTTCCATCGATCGCTCCTTTATTCATTAATCAGTCGTTTCATAAACTCTATCCATCATTTCTCTTTTTAGTCAATCTCCTTTCTTCAGTTGTTGTACCATCAAACACTTACGCACTCTTAGTTTGTTTTCCTTGCTTCTTTCCTTTCTTCCCTCGATTTTTTCTTCTATCGTTACCTAGTTATTCATTCATTCATTCATTCATTCATTTTCTTTTTATCCATCATTCTTCCGTTCGTTCGTTCGTTCCTTCCATCCGTTTTTGTCTCTCTGTGCATCTCTGTCTACGTTGTTTACTTCACACATGACTAACTGTGTCCGTTTCTCTGTAACTCTCTTACCAATCCTCCCTTCCTCGCCATTCTTTCTATTCCAAATCCGCACTTGCATGTGTCTTTTATTTGCTGTCCATTCCATCTATACTCCACCCATTATATCGCTCCATGTCTCACTTAATTTTCCAATTTGGCGCTAGACAAAGTCTCCTGGTAAACTCTTATCAGTTTAGAGTAACGCTCTGTTCAGCTCCGGATGTAAACGACGATTCCCATGAACCCTAGGTCCACCCTCTTCCCTCCAGTCGTCGCCCTATTTCTCCCTTTGAAGGTCTTATCAAGGCAGATTTTGGGATTGCCATCGCTGTGGCTTTCTTGTGCAACCAACCAGACATGTCTGTGTGTCTGCCTGTGTTTGTTTGTCTGTCTGTCTGTCGGCCTCTGTGACCGAGTATACGTGTGTGTGGTGGGTATAATGTGCGATCTATGACAACAATTCTACAGCACACTGACTCCACTTGTGTGCTCTGGATTGGACAGACCACACAGAAATAATCGAAGGTTCTGTCCGTCTGTCTGCCCGTTCTCGTGGACCACTGCGTCTGTCTGCATGTCTCTCTTTCGTTCGTTCTGTCTCTTCTATCTGTGATAATCCCATCAAGTTACAAGGGCGCCCCCTCCACTTCCCACCCATTGGATGGCTTCCACTGTGGATGAACATATCTGGTACTCAGACGATATAGTGCTACAGACTTATACTCCAGATACAATTGCTGTTAGCCAGAAGGACGGACAGGCAGCGACAGGCAGACGGATGAATAGACGGATGAATAGATGGATGAATATACGGATGGATAGACGGATGAATATACGGATGGATAGACGGATGAATAGATGGATGAATAGACGGATGGATAGACGGATGGATAGATGGATGAATAGACGGATGAATAGACGGATGAATATACGGATGGATAGACGGATGAATATACGGATGGATAGACGGATGAATAGATGGATGAATAGACGGATGGATAGACGGATGGATAGATGGATGAATATACGGATGGATAGACGGATGAATAGATGGATGAATAGACGGATGGATAGACGGATGGATAGATGGATGAATAGACGGATGAATAGATGGATGAATATACGGATGGATAGACGGATGAATATACGGATGGATAGACGGATGAATAGATGGATGAATAGACGGATGGATAGACGGATGGATAGATGGATGAATAGACGGATGAATAGACGGATGAATATACGGATGGATAGACGGATGAATATACGGATGGATAGACGGATGAATAGATGGATGAATAGACGGATGGATAGACGGATGGATAGATGGATGAATAGACGGATGAATAGACGGATGAATAGACGGATGGATAGACGGATGAATATACGGATGGATAGACGGATGAATAGATGGATGAATAGACGGATGGATAGACGGATGAATATACGGATGGATAGACGGATGAATAGATGGATGAATAGACGGATGGATAGACGGATGGATAGATGGATGAATAGACGGATGAATAGACGGATGAATAGACGGATGAATATACGGATGGATAGACGGATGAATATACGGATGGATAGACGGATGAATAAATGGATGAATAGACGGATGGATAGACGGATGGATAGATGGATGAATAGACGGATGGATAGACGGATGAATAGATGGATGAATATACGGATGGTTAGACGGATGGATAGATGGATGAATAGACGGATGGATAGACGGATGGATAGATGGATGAATAGACGGATGGATAGACGGATGAATAGATGGATGAATATACGGATGGTAAGACGGATGGATAGACGGATGAATAGATGGATGAATAGATGGATGAATATACGGATGGTTAGACGGATGGATAGATGGATGAATAGATGGATGAATAGACGGATGGTTAGACGGATGAATAGATGGATGAATAGACGGATGGTTAGACGGATGGATAGACGGATGAATAGATGGGTGAATAGACGGATGGTTAGACGGATGGATAGACGGATGAATAGATGGATGAATAGACGGATGGATAGACGGATGAATAGATGGATGAATATACGGATGGTTAGACGGATGGATAGACGGATGGATAGACGGATGAATAGATGGATGGTTAGACGGATGGATAGACGGATGAATAGATGGATGAATAGACGGATGGATAGACGAATGGATAGACGGATGGATAGACGGATGAATAGATGGATGAATATACGGATGGTTAGACGGATGGATAGACGGATGAATAGATGGATGAATAGACGGATGGATAGACGGATGAATATTTACGGATGGATAGACGGATGAGTATACGGATGGTTAGACGGATAGATAGACGGATGGTTAGACAGATGGATAGACGGATGAATAGATGGATGGATAGACGGATGAATATACGGATGGTTAGACGGATGGATAGACGGATGAATATACGGATGGATAGACGGATGAATAGATGGATGAACAGACGGAAGGATAGACGGATGAATAGACGGATGGATAGACGGATGAATATTTACGGATGGATAGACGGATGAATATACGGGTGGATAGACAGATGAATATACGAATGGATAGATGGATGGACAGACGGATTGATAGGCGGATGGATAGACGGATTGACAGACGGATGAAGAAACGGATGGACAGACAGATGGATAGACGGATGGATAGACGGATGAATAGATGGATGAACAGACGGAAGGATAGACGGATGGATAGACGGATGAATATATCGATGGATAAACGGATGAATATACGGATGAATATACAGGATTGATAGACGGAATGACAGACGGATGAAGAAACGGATGGACATACGTTTGGATATACGGATGAATATACAGGTGGACAGACGGATGGACAGACGGATGGATAGATGGATGGATAGACGGATGGATAGACGGATGGATAGACGGATGGATAGACCGATGGAAAGACGGATGGACAGACGGATGGATAGACGGATGAATATATCGATGGATAAACGGATGAATATACGGATGAAGAAATGGATGGACAGACGGATGGATAGACGGATGGATAGACGGATGGATAGACGGAATGACAGACGGATGAAGAAACGGATGGACAGACAGATGGATAGACGGATGGATAGACGGATGAATAGATGGATGAGCAGACGGAAGGATAGACGGATGGATAGACGGATGAATATATGGATGGATAAACGGATGAATATATGGATGGTTAGACGGATGGATAGACGGAATGACAGACGGATGAAGAAACGGATGGACATACGTTTGGATATACGGATGAATATACGGATGGATAGACGGATGGATAGACGGATGGATAGACGGAATGACAGACGGATGAAGAAACGGATGGACAGACAGATGGATAGACGGATGGATAGACGGATGAATAGATGGATGAACCGACGGAAGGATAGACGGATGGATAGACGGATGAATATATGGATGGATAAACGAATGAATATACGGATGGTTAGACGGATGGATAGACGGAATGACAGACGGATGAAGAAACGGATGGACATACGTTTGGATATACGGATGAATATACAGGTGGACAGACGAATGGACAGACGTATGGATAGATGGATGGATAGACGGATGGATAGACGGATGGATAGACGGATGGATAGACCGATGGAAAGACGGATGGACTGACGGATGGATAGACGGAATGACAGACGGATGAAGAAACGGATGGACATACGTTTGGATATACGGATGAATATACAGGTGGACAGACGAATGGACAGACGGATGGATAGATGGATGGATAGACGGATGGATAGACGGATGGATAGACGGATGGATAGACCGATGGAAAGACGGATGGACAGACGGATGGATAGACGTTCCGATATGCGGATGGATAGGCGGATGAATAGACGGATGAAGAAATGGATGGACATACGTTTGGATATACGGATGAATATACGGGTGGACAGACGGATGGACAGACGGATGGACAGACGGATGGATAGACGGATGGATAGACGAATGGATAAACGGATGGATAGACCGATGGAAAGACGGATGGACAGACGGATGGATAGACGGATGGATAGACGGATGGATAGACGGATGGATAGACGGATGGATAGACGGATGGATAGACGGATGGATAGACGGATGGATAGACGGATGGATAGACGGAATGACAGACGGATGAAGAAACGGATGGACATACGTTTGGATATACGGATGAATATACGGGTGGACAGACGGATGGACAGACGGATGGATAGACGGATGGATAGACCGATGGAAAGACGGATGGACAGACGGATGGATAGACGGATGGATAGACGAATGGATAGACGGATGGATAGACCGATGGAAAGACGGATGGACAGACGGATGGATAGACGGATGGATAGACGGATGGATAGACGGATGGATAGACGGAATGACAGACGGATGAAGAAACGGATGGACATACGTTTGGATATACGGATGAATATACGGGTGGACAGACGGATGGACAGACGGATGGACAGACGGATGGATAGACGGATGGATAGACGAATGGATAGACGGATGGATAGACCGATGGAAAGACGGATGGACAGACGGATGGATAGACGGATGGATAGACGAATGGATAGACGGATGGATAGACCGATGGAAAGACGGATGGACAGACGGATGGATAGACGTTCCGATATGCGGATGGATAGGCGGATGAATAGACGGATGAAGAAATGGATGGACAGACGGATGGATAGACGGATGGATAGACGGATGGATAGACGGATGGATAGACGGATGGATAGACGGAATGACAGACGGATGAAGAAACGGATGGACATACGTTTGGATATACGGATGAATATACGGGTGGACAGACGGATGGACAGACGGATGGACAGACGGATGGATAGACGGATGGATAGACGAATGGATAGACGGATGGATACACCGATGGAAAGACGGATGGACAGACGGATGGATAGACGGATGGATAGACGAATGGATAGACGGATGGATAGACCGATGGAAAGACGGATGGACAGACGGATGGATAGACGGATGGATAGACGAATGGATAGACGGATGGATAGACGGATTGATAGACGGATGGATAGACGGACCGATATGCGGATGGATAGACGGATGAATAGACGGATGGATAGACGGATGGATAGACGGATGGATAGGCGAATGGATAGACGGATGGACAGACGAATGGATATACGGACGTATGAAATGACGAAAGGACGGAACGACGGACAGACGTATAAAGGACGAAAGGACATTACGACGGATGGACATATAAAAAGGACGAAACGATATATAAAAAGGACGATAGGACGGAACGGCGGACGGCCAGCTTTGATGCGTATACGACGCCCCAGTGTATGAGGCGTTATCGTCTGTGTATATCTCGTCCCATCAGCGAATCCCATGGGCGACGTAGAAACTGCGTCGTAACGACCGATAAATAATCGTCGTCTGTTTTGAACAGACGTCGCCATAGAACGCGTTTCCAAATGTCTAAAGTACATCAAAACACGCGGTGGCCGTTCGATGGTCACGTACTCCATAAATCCCAATATGCTTTGCGCTTCCATTCTTTCGATGCTGCAGCTGTGCATAGGGTTCGGGTTCTCTACAGCACTTTCCTCTTCGCTGTTGTGTTGCTTTGGGAAGCCAGGCACGATCTGTCGATTGCTGCGTGATTCACGTCTTGCAACGACCTATAAATGAGCGGATTACCAAAAAGTGTTTCGATCAAGTTTACTCATTAGTTTCTCGTCTCTCTGTGTGCGTTCAGGGCTTTCAGGCACGATGGTGCAGCTTGCTTTTCATTGGCCCCCGCGGTCCCGAAATGGTTCCGCGTGGACCCCTGTTTTTCCTGTAAGGCGTGTAGCTTTCGGTTATTATAAGGTCTGAAGAATGCTGGCATAATCCTCATGACTAAGGCTGTCAAAACATTTTGAAATCATAGCCCGGGTACCCGTCGACCCACGGAGCGATCAAGTTAGCACGCCCTTTGCACATTGGAAAAGGCATTCAAAGTATTTCCAAACAAAACGTAAACCAACCATCGTAGCGCTTGAGTATAGTCTAAATATGGCCTTACCTAGGCTATGATTCACAGATCAGTCATGCCCCATTGTCTTCATCATCATCATCGTCATCATCATCATCATCGTCGTCATCATCGTCATCATGATAGTCACTGTGGCTAAAATGAAGATGGATGTTTTCGTCGATTTCTTTGATTCTGTTTCGAATCTGTTGGCGTCGTTTACTTTTCACAGATCCGTTAAACTATGTTGATGAACTATTATAATCATACATAGCCTAGCAGACATAGTCTAGTGTTTCACAGCAGAGCAATTAAACTTTCAGCACTGAGCAGTCGACTGGAATTATTCGACGCTGACGACGCATAACGGCACGATATATTATAATTATTTCCATTTCCCTAATTCACTTCATTTTTTCAATTTTAAGCTGCATCAATAATATTCTTTATTTTCGCTCACATGCACCCTATCGTCATTACGCAGTGAACGAGATCGTCGCGACTCAAGACTCACAAGACAAAGTTAATTAAAGGAATTCAGCAGATGGTTGGAAGGCGGTGGCTGGCAATTGTGTCAAGCAGTTAAGTCAGAGACTTACCGTAGGGGATAAGAGGGCGAGTCGCCTTGGGCGGCACTTATGCCCAGTAGGGTTGAGAACAGCTCAGAACAAGCCCATTCCGGGACATTTCCCAGTTGCCACAATGTGGACAGATAAAAACGCAACATGCCAAACTGTTGAACCCAGACAAACCGCCAAGCCCTAACACCGACGGGCTTATAAAGTCATGAATTTCGAATGATCTTCGAGACTTTCGAGTCCTTAATCGAAAATCGATTAGTCGAAACGCTTATGATTAAATTATGATCATGAAAATTGCGAAATAATGTGCTGTTTTGGAGTATTGTTGATGTTGCTTGTATCTGAAAAATGCCACTGACTCGCATAATCTTTTGCAATTACTTATATAGGCCTGTTCCTAGATTTCATGGACAAAATAAGCATTGTCCGGAACACGGGACGGCCGGGGTCGATTCCGACCCATTCCGGGACGATTGACAACCCTAGTGCATAGGCCCTGGTGAAAAATGGAAATGAGTGAATGTTCGGGAAAAAATGAAAAGTAGGAGAAAGAGATATCAATAGAAAGAGAAGGAGGGAAAGAAGACAACCTTCAGTTTGGTCAAGGCGACCTGGAATCCGTAGATTCATTGTTCTTGAAATGTAACTGAAACCTGGATGTTTATTAGTGGGCCCTATAATTAATATCTGTTCAGATCGTTCAGCCCTAAAGTTATGGCACATTAAAATCAGAGAACTAAAAATCAAATCACTTACTATATTCCTGCTTTGTTAACATTGTGTAGCATTAGGTCTAAGACTTGTAAAACTGTAGGCCAGTGTTAGCATTTTATTTCTTCATAACAGTTAGCAGGTTTTAGTTGGCAAATATGACGTTTATTACAAAATAAACTATATTCTGGTGAAGAGAAGAAATACGGCTGCCAGAAGGAGTGAGGAGGATAGAGGGAGATGGACTCAGACTCAGTACTTCACCACTTCACTTGGTTCCGTCTATTCGTCATTTGTCTCAAACCTAATCCTCTGTAGACCACTCGATTGTATCGGTCATCTTGGTCTGCGGCGGCGGTTGAGCATTTTGATTGATGTCGTCGATTGAAGCGCTTCGTCAATCAATCGTCATCAATCACTGGTGATCCTCCGTCTGCTTCTCATCGGCGCCTTTAATTATCTCCGCTTAGAACGTCTTTCTTCTTCTGAGGCAAACGCACCACACGATTCTCGATCAATTTAAGGACCGCTGTCAACCGTAAACTCAGCCCTCGCCTTTGGTCACGCACACTGCTTCTGCTACTGTTCAGCTTAAACGACGGACGGACGGATAGATGGACGAACGGACATATATAGTCAGACAGATTGAAATTTACGCATAAGCACGGACACACACAATACAACAGACACTAAGATACAGACACAGGCACACACACACAGACAGGCACACAGACGAACAGATGTAGTCAGAGTTCCTGATCTATGTCGTGGTGAAAATGAGGATTGAAGACAACCGGATGAGAAGGTATGTCGCAGCGTTCAGAGGTCTTCGTATACAGCACTCGGTATATATATATATATGTATGTATATACATATATATATATATAATGGCCTGTATACTATAGTATACTCAATAAGTTGGTTGCTGAACGATAAAGATCAGCCACACGCAGAAAGGCATAGCGCGCATATTGCTTAAGATATCTTTTATATCCAAGTGCATGCAACTTGATCTGAGCATTCTATTGCGGCATTTTTACTTGTCTTTAATACTGGACATATATGCATATATTATTGATTTAGCCCATCTATAGTTATTACTCATCTCTACTGGAACAACTCATGGGCCTATATAAATTGACACATGCACATAATCATACACGTAGTTGAATCAGGTATGACAGAGGTAGGAGTAGGAATAAGGAGAGGTATGACAGAAGTAGGAGTGCTTTCAGTACGCTGCTTCATGCCTTCGGCGTTTGCAATATGAGCACCTCCAGGAAAATGTTCTGGTTGCGCCCCTTCCTATACCCCTTTATAGTCTACCTATTAATGTCCTACATAAGGCTACACGTAGCTGCATGCATATAGTTCTTGCATACCTATCGCTTAATCCAAATTTGTCTATCTAGTGATTTTCAGCAACTTAAATAAACATAACTGCAATTTATAATATACTGTATATATTAACAAAATTACACGCATGCTCACAAGACAGGGGCCTACACAGTGCACACGCAACCAATCCCGTGGTCTATTTATAGATATGTAGGTAATTAGCATAATAAAACTATCATAGACCTTCTATATGCAGGGAAATGTGCGAGTGGTTTGCCTGAAATTGTGTGTCAGTTGTCCAGCCACACCGGGATAGCGAATATCTGGCATTTGTATTAATGATATGGTATAGACTATAGAGCGACGAAAGCATTTAAACGAGTATCCATTGTACACTTCGCTGTCGTTAAGTCGCCTACTATAGAGGACACGTGCCGAAATGTGCCTCAGACCGTTCATTGCTGCGTCAGTTCGTGGAAATTTATTAGCCGCACGAAATAAAGCCATCGTTTTTGCACACTGACGTATTAGGTCGATTCAGTTTCTATAAAACGAATGAGACTATAAGCAGACAATGCTATCGTTTTCCTGTTTTAACTGAGACATCACCGCCGGAATGTAGTTTACAGAATCCAAGGATAAACGACGCCTAGGCCTTGCAACCAGTCTGCGAATAAACATTGGCTTAAGAGCTTTACTTATAGCCAACGTAGACAACTGTAAACGCGTGTGGTAATAATACTCAAAAACGTCTGTGGCCTGAATTGACTGTAACTCAAGATAGACTGGTTTTTTAATGTGGAGAAAGAAGATGATGATCCAGTCTATTAGCTAGGCCTATATGTTGCGCAATAACAACACTCAAAGCGGATTACAGTCAGTCATCGAGTAAATAATTTTGCCGAAAAATAAACCCGATACAACTCTTTTGATTAATTCTTAAACTTTTGTTAACTATGTTTATGGTGCAAGTGAAGCGCATTCCAGGTCTACATTTTATGTGGCGTTTTTTCATGAAAATACCGAACTGCGCTCTCAAACGCTTGTCCAGTTCAGTTCAGCGCCCGTGAATAAGATGGTGTCCGCGCTTGGCTAATAGTGGCATTTAACAAGTGTGTAGACAGCCTGCGGAGCTTACGATAACGATTCTGAGATCCGCTGCAGGTTCGTCGTTAGACAGGTCGACTGAAATTCTTTACATCGTTTCTCGTTGATTTCTTTAGTTGAACTATTCCGCGTAACACGTTTTTGAGGACTAATCGCTTTCGTTTAACCAGAGAACTGTGCCAGTCCCAAGCCTGGATAAAGGAGGTCGGCGACGCTATAGTGATTTATGTTATCATACAGTGTCGTTAAATTGCAACCAACCAGTTTAACCAGATTCTCGCATTACCAGGTCGTGAGTAATCGAGACGACATTGTAATACGGTTGGAGTTGGATTGCCACAGTCACCGAAGGAAATTAGGGGCGAGGGCCTAATCCCTGGCACTAAGCTCGCCAGATGCCTGCGATCAATCAGTCAATGAAGCCATGTTCCACGGATCGTTCTGTCATTTGCTTTGCTGGTTGTTCGCTGAGTCAAAGGCATTGCAATGAATGGAACGAACGAGGAGACGACAAATTAAGAGCTACAAAAACACCAAATGCAATAAATACCAACGCGCTTGATATATATGACCTGCACATAAATTATGTCAAATTAAATTATGTATGTCTGTCTGAACACTTAAACATCCACACATACGTGCATACATAAACACGTACATGCATTCACATACAGTATGCATACATTGGGCAGACAGAGGCTAATTGTAACAATTTACACATTTTGATGTTTTCTGACCGAACGTTTCTTCCAATAATTCATAATACATCATTGAAATCCTTCAAAAACGCGCTATAATTATGCAACGTTTCAGATGTGTAAGTATTAAATATGAAAAGGAGTGCAATGAAAATATTTAGTAAAGTATTACAAGTTGCTCCGGCTTGGGTTGGTAAGTGTATATATATATATATATATATATCAACCTAGACAGGTAATAAGTGATGACAATTTTGAGTATGGTTTTCTTTTATTTAGCATTAGTGGTTCTTCGGGGACAGATGGTTGTTTGCAGTGTGATACAAAAAGGATGTTTATAACTGTAAATAAACAAAATAGTCTCAGCAGCGTTGACTGAAAGTTTGTTGGCAATAAACCAATCGCTATTCAACGCAGATATTAAGCTATCGTTGGAGGTATTAGAAGCAATGATATTCGTGTCGTTTGCAAACAATATGGAGTGCAGAAGTTTGGAGGCCTATATGTAAGTCAATGATAAATATAAAGATAAGGGGAGAGCCCAATATAGATAATATAAAGTACAAAAAATACATGTATGTCATGAGTCATGACGACGTGCACTGTACTGTAGCTGCTGGTTTACCTGCACGCCCAGAGACCACCACGAGGAGGTGTTGGCAAAGGTCTCCGCAGTCCGTTCACAGCAGCTCTCAAGCAGTAGAGTTTGCTTGGATTCACCGTTAACTAGACTTCCAATATCATAAATTAGGCCCTATAAAATTTGAATAATTTTGCTTTTATTGGGATGGAAACGCATGACAAACATCCCCGTTGGTACGAAACGTGAAAGCCGTAACTCAGAGACCTGAGAATGTATACGTTGAAATAGCATAATTAGACAGCTCGGAAGCATACACGTATACGATAAAAGACTGAGCGAATAAAAAGAGACCGGGTATAGGGCCTAAGTAAAGTTGAATTGGACAGTCAATTGGAAGCGATGGAAAGGACAAGTCGACACCATATATAGAGTGACACAGGAAGACAAGAGTCGGATGATTGTGAATAAAAGTGATGTAGTAATAAGCAAGAGATAAATGCCAGATACAGACGGACGTAGAAAGGGAAATGATGGAGAAACAATGATACAGAGACAGAGAATATAAACATCGATGATAGACGAATAGATAGAACATTAGACGTGTAGACAGGCAGAGAGATAGACAGACACACGGACACACAAGTAGATAGAGATACAAGTAGACATACGTACGTATACATACAGATGGATAGACAGATATGCAGGCCGACAGATAGGGAGATAAACAGACAGACAAACATATAATGAGAGACAGAGATGCATTCATAGAAGTATATATACATAAAATACAGGCAGCAGGCATACATACAGACAGATACATAGACAAAGGCAGACTAACAGGTAGTTAAGAGGACAGAGAGAGACAGACAGACAGACAGACAGAGAAAGAGAGACCGACAGACATATATATATATATATATACATATATATATATATATATACATATATATATATATATACATATATATATATATATACATATATATATATATATACATATATATATATATATATATATAGTATTGAGAACCGGAGACGGTTCAAATAAGCCAGAGAATGGAATTATGCAAAGCAGAAATTTCTAATCGCCTTTGTTATTAAATGGCTAAAGCGTTTAAGGAAAGACGACTATTGTAATAGGTAGCCTTCAAGTTATTACGTGTAAATGGAAGGTAAAACTGCTTGAGAGACTTGCCGTGAATGGACTACCCAAATGCATTTATTTTGTTTTTACGGCCCTACAGAGAAATCTGATGCATTTGGCCATCACATTTCTCAAGCATGGGCTTTGAAGATAGTTGTGTGTTGATCGCAGACCTGATGTCAACACCAAACCATCTTCGAACTCCATGATCTCTACTATCAGACTAAATGCAACCGATTCATTCAACGGAATCAGCAGATCTTGCTGCTCGAAATGTCATTGTGTGCTGCATGTTAAGGGTAAGGTACGTGGGAGCACTTGCCCTTCTTGACTTGGCAGCAGATTTAGATACGGTTGGCCATTCTCTTCCTCGATGTATCTGAAAAGGTAATCATTTGACTTGTTGACGCGCGGAAACAATTTGCAGAGACAAAGAAAGATCCACGTTCAGGTGTCTAAGGATAGTTATACGGATGTAAGGTGTTATAAGGGAACAACATGACTGGAAACTAAAAAAGAAGACAGAATCAAAGAGATGAAACAACAGAGAAATTAGGAGATCTAAAGTAAAACTGGGAGTGGAACAGATTATACCAGGATTAGGCCTACACCGAAATACGAAAAAGACAGTATGAAAATGTTAATTCTATGACTGAATCTAACCCAATGGATTCTTTAGCGCCGGTATCACTCTTAATTGTTGTCCAGCACATCAATTGATGGTCACTATAATTATTGAACTTACCGTAAAAATGCATTGTCCAATGTAGGATCCTGCATAACTCCAACAGACCGAAAAACAAAATGCCAGAATACAGTGGACATGCAAGTTGAAAGTGATAGTCTTAAGCAACAACAATGTAAACGCAAGGATAAATAGAGAAAAGAGAGCCATGCAGACCTATAAACGAGAAGGAAGGAAACACAATTACGGGCTGCAGCGAGGCCTAAGGCATGCGTATTATTTATCATTTGATCAACATAAGGTCCTTAGCATTTTCAATATATAGCCAGAAAAAAAATCGTCGGCAACCAATCTATCGGATCCATCGAGTAGCGAGCGTCATTCTGCCAATGCTTCACTGCATCACAGGTCTCGAAGGAAGAATTGCTGCAGGAAGGAATTCGAGGGCACTAGCTAGCCTGCCATGTCAGGTGACAGAGTAGAGGTGTCAGTGGCGGCGTGCCATGTCTTACGGAGCTTCCAGTCCTGGCATCCTCGCCAGAAATGACAGATCCAAAAACAGATTAAAAGTCGTGACAGAAGCCTATGGAAAGTATACTGACGGTCAGAAGAAATGACCCTGTCAGATAAAGATATTAGAATTAATAGGCTACTGATGCGTAAGTATGGCAAATAGCAATTGGCAAAATTACGTTATATCATTATAAAAATTGTTATTATTACTTTACAATTTTTTATTTACATAACATACATTTTACCAAGTCAAGTGTTAGGAGATTGAATATTGTTGTTGGAATTACTAATTTAGTAATTGCATTTTATGAATTATTCAAAACATTTTATTCCTTAAAAAATGGTTCTTAAATATGGCGCCCCTAAAATTTTGGCGGCTGTTTATGTCACCTATGCCAGGAGCCGACCCTGCCTATAGGCCTATATGTTTGTCAGCCTGATTTAATTCCACCGATTAAGGGCAAATATACAAGTTATTCTATAGCGACACTAGGCCTATCTATCCTCGATCCTAGTAATTATTTCATAAATTACTGGAGTGACCTTCTTCACAACAACCTTTCAGTGTAGGCCCTATAAAAGTGTCTTCATGTATATCTACATATATATATATATATATATATATATATATATATATATATATAAGCGCTACATACATACATAGGTCTACACCTAATATATATATATATCGCGCATATATCTGTTTCATTGGGGATAAGAGGCAGCTGCCCCTTAAACCGACCCCCCCCCGTGGCGACGCACCATTCAGATGGGGCTCGGTGGTGAAGATATATATATATATATATTTATTTATGTAAAAGCACAGACATACAAAAGGCATGCGTATGGAGCCCCTAAAGGGACATGGAAGAAGAATATCTTAACTCGTGAGCACGAGATAACAACTCGTTCCTTCGACTTAATAAGTCGTGCGCACGAGATAACAACTCGTTCCTTCGACTTAATAAGTCGTGCGCACGAGATAACAACTCGTTCCCACGACCTACTAAATCGTGCGCACGAGATAACAACTCGTTCCCACGACCTACTAAATCGTGCGCACGAGATAACAACTCGTTCCCACGACTTAATAAGTTGTGCACACGAGATAACAACTCGTTCACTCGACTTAATAAGTCGTGCGCACGACTTATTTGACCAATAGCAGGCCGACTTTCTGTGACGTAGGCAAACTTCTATTTCGGGGATATAATGGCGTCGCTGCAACAATTAGCAACGAAGTTGAAATGGGACAACGGCGATTTGTCGTCTTAGCGTCCCAAATTCCACAACACAACTCATACGATAAATCGCGGGGATAACTCTATCTGATATTGTCAGCAGTGTAGCTCTGTCAATCTGAACATCATTTTCATTCTCGCTTTCACATTCACCTGCAGAGTGATATCCCCAGTCTGGCACACGCTCAGCGTACAAACGGCATCACAAATAACATTGTAGCTTTAAAGGCCTTCCTTATAGGCCAGAGCCTTTCACACCACATATTATACACCCATATAGTAGTAATAATCGAAATCTCCAGACTTCTAAAGCGTCACTTGAAAGCTATGCGCAGGGTACTAGCTTGTTCAGGAGCGCTTCGTCAAATCGAAAGGGTTGTCCAAATGATAGTCCATGGGAGGTCAGAGTTCGGTTTCCAGAAGGTCAGCATGGAGGCAGAGTAGCTGTTAAGGAGGGCATCGCTTTCGTCGAATAGTGGCAGATGTCAAGTAATGAGTCTGGGTCAGAGTTCTTGAAAAGGTGACATTTAAGTTTAGAATGGAATGCCCGAAGCACTCTATGTCTTAGACATTGTTTCGTTTATAGAACTATGTGTTACCCCATAAATACCAAAATAGAAGTGTGTTTGCGTCACAGAAAAGTCGGCCTGCTATTGGTCAAATAAGTTGTGCGCACGACTTATTAAGTCGAGGGAACGAGTTGTTATCTCGTGTGCACGAGATAAAACATTCTTCTTTCATGTCCCTTTAGGGGCTCCGTACATGCGCACCCACTCAAGCAGCTAAAACTTACACCAACATCCACGCACACGACCACTTACATCTTACACAACACTCCGTCCACACACAGACCTGCATCCACACACACACCATCCCACCCACACAAACACCCAACACCCACCATACTACGATGCTACAGATAAATATAACCATTGTTACATAATTACATTACACGAATATCTGGTCTTTTCCTTGGAAATAAGATTGTTTGGCAGTTTATGTCCTCTCATTAGACCTGCTTTAGTTCTTTTGCTGTTAAAAGACATTAATTTGGATCTTATTACAGTTCTTTATGTCGGCAACTTTCTGTCGCTGGAATTCGAACGAGACGGAGATGCAACGGCTGCTGACGCTAGCGCAGTACCTCGCTTCGAGCATCTTCGAGTTGCGGCATCTGGCGAGCTGAAAGCAAGGATGTTTCGACGAGCGGCAACAGAGCATCAACGCGTTGACAATCAATCCGTTTCTGTCTCAGCAGCTAAGGCGACAGGTGATGCAGCTCCAGGTGTGAAAGAGCATCAGTCGGAGCAAGTTGAATCTCCATCAGCCACCTGTGAGATGGTTGGTGCAACTGGAACACATTTGGATGCGAATGAATCCAGTCAGATGTGGAGATCAATGGAATACTGCAACCACATGGATGACTCCAAGCACAACGGACAAGAAGAAGGTAGAACAACCATTTAATCTCAAGACGAATTATTGCATATGTAGGCCTATCTTAATCTTCATATATAGAGCCTTTCAGGGGCCTACATGTCTAAGACTGACTAACCTTTTTTCTTTGTTCCACTATTAAACCTTGGCCTACTGTTTAGGCCACTTCACCCACTTGCAGCTGCAATCGGGTTTCGTGATTTGTCGGAAATATTCCGCCTATAAACTATAATTTATTATTTATGATCGGCTAAACTTGACATAATGACTGACATTAGGTCGCTACGGCTACAGAAGTGTAGAGTTCAGAGGTCTTAAGGGGCCGTTCACATATTATATAACGCTCAAGGGGTAGGTGGGTGGGCTCCGGTTTTGTTAGCGTTATATTGTGTAGGGTGGGGGGTAGGTTGAAGATTTTGTTATGTAACAAACTTTTTTTCAGCTTATGCTATTTTGCCTGTTTGCCTGCCAATTGGAAATTCTATGTACTACTGACCTTCGTTGTTTAATCGAAGTTCACAATACGCTGTGAACCAAAACTAGCACCATTAGCTGCCACCTGGTGAATTGATTTGACGTTCTTAGTTATTATTTTATAAATCCACTTTTAACAATTTGCTGTTTACAATTTTAACAATTTCGTGTGCTTAGCTCTAAACGCTCTAAAATTCAATTCTGTGTGCTGTGTTTTGAATCTGGTTTAAATTAAATTGATTCACTTGAAATAATTATTTTGGTAGGTATTATCATGATGTTTGATTTCATTTTCTATAGTATGTGTACATAATTTATGTTTGCTTAGATACCCAATTGTAGTTGTAGTACGCACTCTGTTTACATCATACGCTATTAAATACGTAGAGTTGTACCGCGAACTTATCGATAAATACCTGATAGTGCAATATTAAACAAATTCATTCTGTGTGATACTATGATAAATACATTTCTAGTGCAAAACAGAAGGGAAACTAAAATGGTGTGTTTAAATAGTAAGTACGTCACTACCATGCATTATCATGCTGCATTATAGTAGGCTTACATGTAGATACATGATGACAATCGTCGACTACCCAATTAGTTACCGTAATTAATACAAGTGAATTTAGTGTCATTAAAAGTGCGATTATTAAGATGCAGAGGAGCTCCATACATGCGGTCTAATCAACATTGGCACTAGAGAGTCCACAATTTTAAGGTAGCTTTTGTTACATAGCTAAGTGGGTATATGATGATTTTTACTGCAGTTCTTGAATTGGAAAAAGGCAATTATCAGTTGAATCACTACTACTTAAGTGCTAACTAACATCGTATTGTTATAAAAGTGTCAAATTGTGCAATACATTTATGTCGATTGTATGTCTTTAATGTGCTTATAGACTGGGGTGGGGTAGGGGTGGGTAGCATATCTGTTATATAATATAGGGGTGGGGGTCATAGCTATATAACGTTATTAGGGGTAGTGGGTGGGTCAAAAGTTAGGATTTTATGCGTTATATAATATGTGAACGGCCCCTAGGGGCTGATAATCCGTGGGTCTATAGAGTTTCTTGGCTGCTGACGAAACATAGCCTACCGAATATCTGTTGTAGGCCTACTCCTTCAGTACCATAATCTACCTCTCTAGGCTTAGACCTTTATTCATCTTACATTTTCGTCAGTACAGTACTACTGTAGTCTGTAGCCTAACTTTAATATTGTTTCTCAGCAAGGCATCAGCACATTAATGATAACGCTAACCGTAGTCCCACATGGTCTAGTGGTTAGGATTCCAGCCTTTCACGTTGGCGGCCCGGGTTCGATCCCCGGTGTGGGAACAAGTTTTTTACAGTTTTCCTGCAGCCATTCAGGAAAGTAACACCCTTTCTGATTTCAAAGAACAGCTAGTCTAAAGCTCTATTTTCTGCGTAATCCGGAGCATTATATAGTTATTTTTTTAAATTAGAGCTGACAACGAACGGTCTTATATAGTCTATGCAGCACCATTGAAGTAGCCAGATTAGAAAGCTAGGCTAGCTTTATATATAGGCTTACAATCAGCAAAACCCAGCTTAGGCCCTACATTGTTCAGTATCATCACTGACTCTACTCAGCTCTTACCTGTAAATTTCTCCAGGTCGCTACGAGTCCGACTACCAGTTGATGGCGGTTGCTATGGCAATGCGCCATGGTTACCGGTCTCCGATGTACACTCTACCGAATCTCGCTGGACCGAGGCTCTGCTGTCGACTGAACGACACGACGAATCAGGACGAGGCTCTGCGTCGATTCATCGCTTCGTCCAACCTCATTCTCGCCAGCAGGACCTCGACCGCCATGGTCTTTCGTCGATTCGGCATCTACCCCAACAGCGACAGTTGCTACGGCGCTCAACTAACGGCCCATGGGTCCCTGCAGATGCTCAGACTTGGACAGTACTTCCGGTCGAGGTACGTCGGCGGAAGCGATGCGCTCCTAGCGGAAACTGAAGCAGATCCGACATCGAAGGTCTACGTCCGAACGACCGAATACTCAAGAACGTTCCAGAGCGCCGTCGCGTTTGTATTTGGTCTCTTGTCACCGACGGCGGCCGAATTAAGTTCCGTCCAGATAGATGTGACGAAAAGTCTCTTCCTCTGCTCGGAATCGTCGCCCACATGGAATCTAACCTGCAACTGTCAGACGGCCGGGCAGTTGGCCAAGATCGTTGAGGCGTTGGGACGGACGGAGGGACCCGATGCCCTCACTGACAGAGGACTGCGGTTGGATCTAGCGAGGGTGTTCAATGTGTCCTCGAGTCGTCTGCCCCACAACGGTGCCCTACTCGAGGTCTTCATGTCGCATGTGTGCCACGGACTCCCGCTTCCGTGTCCGCAACGTTCAACCGGGAACCAGTGCATCACGTGGTCGATGGCGAACGACATCTGGCGGAGACTAGACGCTTCCGGTAGACAAAGACTCCAAATCGATGACCATCGTTCACTCGGTCGTCTGCTTTCTTTCCCGCTTTTCAACGAGATCGTCCAGAATTTTCTTGCGATCGCAAGAGGCGAACGAAGGCGGGTCTTTTACCTTTATTCGGGACACGATAAGACAATCTCTGCGGCTGTCGATGCCCTTGGGGTAGGGGACGGACGGTGGCCCCCGTTCGGGTCTCGAATCGTTCTTGAACTATTGCGTCATCGAACCGGTGTAAACAGGTTTTTCGTTCGACTGCTTTTTGATGGAAGTACCGTAACGGATCGACTGGGGAGTTTTGGCCTAGGGACAGGACTTTCGCAAAGACCATTGGAAGGACCAACGAACGAGAGTCAGTCTGTCAGTGATCGAGTTACAGTAGACAAAGGACTTGTCTCTCTTGACGATTTTGCCCACTTCCTTTTAAATCGGAGTTTTCGGACGTTTGGAAAATCCACTTACACAGACATCTGTGGATAACTGACCCGATCGTTATCAACATATTAGGCCTAGTCATCGACGTCATCATCACTATCATTAAAGTCATCATCCTCATCGTCATCATTAATAATCATTATCATAATCAGAGGCAGCATCAGCAACAAGTAATAACAACAAAGAGTTAACAACAACAAATCACTTATCATCACATTTTGATCATCATTGTCGTCATCACCAAATCGTCACCACCATCTACATGTAGATATAATCACAATAATTATTTCAGGATCAGGATCAGTCATGTGAATAACTGTAACGTCTGAAATGGGTTTGTATAGTTTGCCTAAATTATGAGCGAAGATGCATGATCATTCACTCACTTAATAGTTATTCATTGTTGGGCGGAACTGACCTAGTTATTAGTAACTGTGCCAAGTCAGATACTTTTTAAACCACTCATGCAAACTTGCAAAGTAATACAAATTTATCATTGTACAACTCTTTAGAAAATATAATTCTTCTTGTCTATGTGACGTAATAAATTGTCTAAGTAAGGACACTGATGAGTGTGAGTGGCGTCTTATATGTCAAAAAAGAACGAAGAGGGGTCAAGAATTGTAAAGCTTACCAAATACCAAAGTACAAGAAACTTTCGAAAGTAGGTCAAAAGTCAAAACCTGGACGAATGTACATGTGCAGGATCTGGGTGCTTATATACATTACATATATCGGGCATGGGCACGAGAAAATGTCCTGCAATAATATACATATTATGACAGCAGCGGCCTCTGTTGTCGTTAAAAGCTGTCGTTAAACCCTGGATCTTCGGGTAAATATAATGCTGATTTGCTGATCGTCGGCAGATAAAATGCTGATCGGAAACTGCCGGTAGCATTAAACACCGAAAAGATACCCAAATAGCCGAAAATATACCAAAAAGCACCGAAAAGGACGTACGTGAGGGTCGGTTAGGGTCAGAGTGAGCATCGTGAGAGAGAATTGGGTTAGGGCTAGGGTCAGTGATGATTGATACAGGGCTGCAAAAGTATTTTCTTTGTGCTTTTCGGTATCTTTTCCGGATCTTTTCGGTATCTTTTCTGCCATCGGTGTTTAGTGAGCACTACCCGAAATTGCTGATTGGTCATGCTGATTGGTGGGTACAATGCTGATTCTCTGATTGCTGATTTTCGTTTTTATAAACAACAATCCGAAGAAACTTTTATTTGCACATAGGCCTATCATGAATGTAGGCCAACATTGTTTTCTGTTAACAATGCCAACACTAACTAAACATCAGCAATATTATACAGAAATTCATGAGCAATTTTTACTTGCACACATCACAAATGTATTTTTCTTTCTGCACACTAAAACAAACATTGTGAAACCATCTTGGACAAGTGTCACATTGGATCCAATGTTTTTTTTCTTTTTAAGTTATGTGTTATTTCCAAGGGAGGCTCTGCTGCTGAACAGGAGTAGCAGATGTCATCTCTGATTTTGAGCTCAAGCGGGACTGGTGCTTGAGCTTGGTCCTGCTGTGCAGATGGATCGTCGTCACAGTGAGAAGGAATGGCTCCTTCATCATCCCACGGTGCCGGAATCACATCTTTATCCTTGATTCTGGGTTGTTTCCTTCCAGATGTGTTGTCGGCCTGTTTCCTCTTGTAGTCTTGTACCGTCGAAATTGAGTTAAGTTTAGTGGTTGTTTGGTTACGGTGTCAGTGACACCAATTCACCATGAATAATGAATAATTGCTCCATCTGTCAGTCGATTCTCAATTGCATGTACTGCTTGAGTAGTAAATGAAGCGTAGATGTCACTCATGTTTTCACTATATTTAAACCAATATTGAAGACGACAAAGTTTTGATTAACTTTGACTAATTCATTTAGTAGGCATTGATGATCATTGATTCATAAACAGTGCTGTCTGTTTGTTGATTTTTACTATATTGAAGACGACAAAGCTCTAATTAACTGTCATTAACGCAATTAGTACTTTGATTATTGCTTCATGAACTCTGTCTGTTGTTATTTAAACCAATAAGGTTTAAAGGCTTCATAAACACTCTGTTTATTTTATCAGTCAGCATGTTACCAATCATTATTTCACCATTCACCTTGTTGATTGTCTGTTTGGTAAAATGCTGGCCAATCAGCAAGTTCTGATCAGCATTTTACCTACCCAGATCAGCAAATCAGCATTTTACCTGTGCCCGTCAGTGCCAGTCCCCAGCCTGGGTAAAGGAGGAGGGCAATGCTAATAATCTATGTTATCAGACGGTGTAGTTAAACTGAAAGTACTACGAGTCATTAAGCATCAGTTAAAGTGACGCCAGAGTTGGTTTAACAGGGTAAGTTTACTGGCGTCATGAGGGTTAGTTGGGGTCAGGAGTAGGGTTAGTGTCGTTATAAGAAAATCATGGTACCTTCCGCACAGACACCGCACCGGTTCTTTATCTATAGTCTGAAGGTTCGATAGTCAGAAGGTTCGTATAGTCCAAAGATTGCTTGGTATCCGGTCGACAGATGATAACTTTGTGGTTTTAATGGAAGCTAGATTGATGAAAAGAATTATTTTTGGCTAGAGGCTGGACTTACACCATTCTTTTCATTCATCCAGCTTCCATTTAGGCATGATTCTTTTCATATCAATCCAACTCTCAGTTTTACACATTCTTTTCGTTAATTAATCCAGCTTCTAGTTAAATTAATGTCAGAGTATGGAATCTTCAGACTATCGAACCTTCGGACTATCGAGTGGGTACCGCCGGGGCATGCTGAAAGATTCAGCATAATGTCGGATATAATATATATAATAATATGGACCTCGAAACTGTACTCGCCAAAACCCGCTCTACCCGATTAACCACATGTGTCACTCTTTCTATCTTGACCCTTGTTCGCTTAAGATTGTTATAAAACAATGGAAACTGACTGCTCACTTTATTAGACTCATCATACACCTTATGCACTTATTCCTATAGACATAATTTTTTCAAGATTTGTTATGACTAGACTATTCTGTTACAGAAATAAATGACAGTTTAATATTTAATAATAATGATAATAATTATGCATTTAAATATTATGTGTGTGCAAAAATAAGATGAGTTACAAAACTCTTACACTTCAGTTTTAAATAATTATCTGAATTACATCAAGACCTGCCAATGCAACATCTCAGTTACTTAGCTGTTGGTTTAGAAGAAAAGCTAAGGATTGAACCCCAAACTTCTGCCCGTTAAATGCTGAGCAAGAGATAGGTAGGCAGGCACTTAAACTGGAGGATGGCCATTGCCATGATACTTTAATTCTTCTTGTGTAATTTTTACATATGCAAATATTCTTGCATTATATATTTCAGTTCCTATGTTTTAATGATGTATTATAATTGTGAATATTTGAATATTTTATTTCACGGTCGCAATCTCATGTCTTCAGTTGACAATTAAGACAACTTATACTAAAGGAAGAAATCAGGTTCCTGCATCAAGTCAGTTGAAAGATTAACAAGGAGTAAATGTATTCAAAATGTAATATGTGGGTGAGTATGTAATCATGGATTATTATTTGAGTGTTTTAGAATTACCCACTGATGTAAATATGGCTTCAAAAGGTGAGATGGTTGGTGCAAGGTCGAAGCATGAAGAAACTGTCGTAGAAAGTACAGCATTTCGAGACAAGGACTGTAAATCAGATGCCAATAAAATGTTGCATGATGACGAATTAATAGATGTCAGCCTAGAGGTCCAATTGCAATCTGGAGGGTCAATTCAAACATCATTTGCATTAACCAGTCTGCTCTTTTCAAGATGCAGTGTTGTCAATCCTCTAATTGGAGACAGCATCTCTGAATCGTTTAAATCATTCAGTGTTGTGAGTTATAACATTCTGGCCGAGTGTCACGCCGGTGGTGAGTACGACAGTGCTCCGTGGATCAAACCAGAGCAGCTGACGATTGAATATCGTCACCAGAACCTAATGTTAGAACTTGAGTTTTTGAATGCTGATGCAGTGTGTCTTCAGGAAGTTGGCCAACATTACTACTTGATGACCCTTGCTCCGGGCATGGAACGGTTTGTTTCATGTATTGGTTTGTTGTGGTGTTCATTTATTTCTCCGAGATTTATATAGAAAATTGTTGATTCACTTTGCGCATTGGATTAATTGATACTGTTGTTCTATTCTCATATCTACGTTAGGTCGCAGATATTATTGTGGTGACTTCTATTGTGGCAACATTGGCTAGATGATAATGGCAGATGTAATGTGTATATTACAATTTCTGCTAAATAATGGTATGCAAATGTATAAATTAATTATCTAGTATTGTCAATAAATATTCAGATGATCAATCATACCAACTAAGTTATATTATTCAGGGAATGGGAAGAAGAGGAAGACCTTGCAGAGAATGGCTAGATGACACTGAAGACTGGTGTGGAGCCGATATACGTAACTAATTGCAGCTAACCCAAGACAGAGGAGCATGGAGAACAATGGTCAAATGTGCAGTGGACACCTACGGGCCTTCGGCCCATGGATCCTGATGATGATGATGACAAATTTATATTAGTAATTTTTTAAAGTAGTTTTATCATCTTTTTTTACAGCAAGCATATAATTATGTTGTTCAATGTTGATGGGTGACTTTGTATCTATACAGTTTGGGTTACAAAGGACAGTTTCTCAGGCGACTTGGTGAAAAACATGATGAGGGTGAAGCAACATTTTACAAGACTAGTTCCTTTGAACTTGTATCTTACAAAGATGTTTTCTCCAGTCAGATTGCTGAGAAGGTTTGCTTCTCTGAATCTGTGTTCATAGGCTTGTGCAGAAATTATATGTATTTTAGGTGGTAGCATAATTATGATGCTGGCTAAGATAAGATACAGTTGAGTATGTTAGGTTGCTACTTCGAATTGGAAAGGCCTTCCATCTGGAAATAGAACTACAACGGCATGCCTGTGGGATCAGCTTCTGTGAAATGATAGAAAATAATTTTATAACACACAATGGAGTTTGAACTGTAATGCATGAGTAGATGTAATGTTTTGGATTCTGAGGTGATCAATAGTTTAAAATGTCTGATACTGTTGCAGAAGATGAGTGATCACATATATGCACAAAACTAAAAAATCTTGTTCAGATTCTCACTTTCTCTATTCATTCAAGTTCATTCAAGCTTCTGTAAATGGGTTTAGATGCATACTGACACATGCATACCAAAATTAAATGGGCATACATAAATATGTATACACTTTATTTTTCAGCTTCTAATATGTGAAAAGTTGCCGTGATGTTTCTATTGTTGCCTCTGTCTAGGATATAGAAGCGATGGATGTCGATTTAGATGTTAAGGTTGGCCTTCGGTCGGCAGTAGCTAGTCATGCAGTCATGCTATTGACACGATTGTCTCTCAAGGCAGTAGGCAAAATCATTACCTTGGGCAACATACATGTTGCATTTGATGACTTCAAAAGACCTGACCTACAATGTGTCCAGGTAATGACAGTCATCGTTCGGGTTGATATTCAGGGGAGTAAAAATAAAACACGGTAAGGATGACATAGATACATTTGAAAATTTATTCAAAGTTCGAATTTGAAGTCATGACCAACAACAAGACACATTTTAAGGAAACATATATGGGTCTATTATGTATGCTTTGAAGCTTTATTGAGCTGTTTATGAGGGACCCGACCCCCTTGGCGAGTACATATATATTGTTACTCTTTGCAACTGCAAAGTTAAAAAATATGGCATAATTAATGATATACACTAGAAATTGATCGCAGTGTTTTTTTAACTGTCAGAAGATACCTCTAAGTTTTTAGACCTTTTTTTAGAACAGTGTGGGTCTTTAGACCCACACTGTTGTCATGTCATATTTAGAGTGATTTCATTTACTGTTTAATGAAGACCACATATGGCTGTGTTCATTTCGATACCTAATTGATTTATTGATACTAACTAAATGTAGAGACGCGTTGCCATGTGGTAAAGCTTTAAAGCAAAAGGTGCTATATAAGTGCCCACTTAAGTGCAGATCTCAGACACACTTGTTTATCTACTTTTGTAAAGACTATGTGGTATGGTATTCGTTTGAATTTAGATTGCACTTGCTATGCGTGAGCTGATTGCAGCCTCAGGAGGAACGGAAGAGCCGAGCATCATATGCGGGGACTTCAACTGCTTCCCAGACACGGCGCCATATCAGCTGCTGGAGGACAACCATATCAACCAAGAGCATCTCAATGATCTAATGAAAGTTACCTGTGCTAAGGGACAGGTAAGCAATTGACGTTATCCATATGGTAATTTGAATTTATGAGTTGCAGAAATAGATCAATGGTCATGACAGGGCCTCAAATAATGTGTGTTCTGTTAGTTGACTTGTCTGTGGAGTGTCCTGTGTATAGCATGCTCTTTTGAGAGATTGGCTCAAGTGAACGGCACAATTTCATTCTAATACCTGAAATTTTACATATCATTACAAGAACAGTTTAACAGTGTAACGAAGTGACATTGGGCTATGACTATTTCATTTATGGTGGTTTTTAAATTATTATTAACATCAGATGGGTAGTTTTGAATAAACAACGCAACATTGTTAGTAATCGCTTATTTATCCATGCAGATGGGCAAATGTTCTATTTTATATTTTTAATTCAGCTGAGAGCCTTCTATTGCTCTAGCCTAGTTTTGCCAATGACAGCAAACAGCACAAATGTTACATTACCTGAAGTACTAATGGTAAACTATCTGAGATACCAATATTACAATACCCAAATGTTATGCTAATATAAGCATCAATGTCACATTATGTAAAGAGCAATTCCCAACTTTTTGAGGAGGATTTTTCCATTGCAGCCGGACCAGTATGTAATAAAATTGATTTGGATTTATGTTAGACAAGTCTATCACTATATTTCTATTTATAATGATAGCATTGTATGTATTTCTTAATTCATTTTGCGAACCTGCAACAGAGAGCTCGTCGACCACAGACCAAAGGTTGGGAAGTGCTGGTTTATATCAATTTCATTACCTTTTGTATGGACTGTCATAGCTTATTGCTACAGTGGTGCTTTATGAGGAGTTTCATTTCATGTATGTGGTTACATTTGAGATTTACACCGAACAATATGGTTTGTTAAGTTGACAACCAAACGTTTCATGATAGAGAGACAACTGCATTAAATATATGCCACCGTGCAAAGCAGACACTGTACATACATACATACATACATACATACATACATACATACAGTCATACATACATACAGACATACATACATGCTCCTGTTTCCTATTTGATATCTAAGTTGTATTATCTGTTCTGGGCAGTACAGTTCTTTCAATTATGCTACATGTGACATGTATATGGAAACTCATTGTTGGTTTCATGGTAATATCTTCTGTAACCATCACAGATGATGTTTTTCATTAACTTTCAGAGATCACCAATAGCAAAGTTTTGGCCAGAAGGTTTCTGCTATCCAGAAATTGCAATGAAGAGTGCCTACAAGACGATCCTTGTACGGTTAACATTTTTAAGTTGTCACTGTACAATCTGGTAATTTATGACCAGTTATCTCGTTACCCATCATCAATTTTATGTTGCTTTTCAATGTGAACTACAACCATGATAAAAAATTCACATTGTAGTAGTTAATACATTTCAATAAAATGGATTTAATTAATTTTAATGCATTTATTTCATTTTAATACATTGAATACATTTCAACAAAATGTGAATTTTTCCTAGAATGATGTTTTATATCATGCAAGAATTTGTATCTATCTTCTGTTGTCAACAGTTTTATCTAATAATTTACTGATTCTGGAGAAATGACGAGTAGAGTCGGCCGTTATGGTGTAGTATTCCATGATCCATACACATAATTACCATGCCCAGCATTGTTTAACAAGACTGCATTAGCCAGCATTGAGGTGAAAGTACCAAGCTGTTGGTGATAATACAAATAAACAGGTTTCAAAAGGGCAAATGCATCTTGAAATGTTACTTCAGGTTCTTAAGAATTATTACACACTTATTAGGTGATTAAAATGCTTGTTTAATAATAACATATTTATTCTTAAAGATTTATAACACATTTTTAAGGAACTTATTCATTAGTGGATTACCACGAGACGAAGAGCCTGGACTTTTATGCTGTCTTTAACCCTTTAACGACGAGTGTATGAAAAAATATGCAGCTGGTACATTTGAAAGTGCTAAAAACCTTTAGTAATGATTGAAGAATTAAGCAACCAGTATGATGTGATTATAAACATTCATGAGATCAAAACTACCTTGTGAAGACAGTCTGTACTCTGTTTTCATATACACTGGCTTAATGTACGGTATTAACCTTGTAAGCTAGAACTGAATAATTTCTAATTGGTATTAGCTCTTTGACCAATATTGTTCTTGCAATGGTTGGTGCTTATATAGTGTAACAAATGTTTTGTGTATTTGGATGTTCACATATTCTCAACAACCTCTTGAATGTGCTGCTTGTATGGGCTGCCTCTGTTATTTCCTATATTCTAAATGGCTGCCTCTGTTATTTCCTATATTCTAAATGGCTTGGATATCCAAATCATAAGTAAATGATGTTTTTTACCTTAGACATCATTTAATGTTAAGTTTTGTTAAATATTTTGGTGCATTTCTTTAAATTGTTTTAATCTTTCACAACTAGTGGCAACTGTCCTGAATGTTTTTTTCTATTTTGGCATGATTTGCATTACAGGGAATGGAGCCTATAACCTGCTGGGGTCTTCCATGGGTCTATCCTTTGGATTACATATGGTACTGTTCAGCTCAACTCACTCTGATAAGCATTCTAAAACTTGTTGACAAAGAGGCAACAGAAAAGGGTCTTCCTAACAACGTTTTTCCATCAGACCATTTGTCTCTGAAAGCAACATTTATGCTCAAGTAATTTAGCAAAGTGTGTTTCACTAATATTTATTATTGCAAAAGTGACGGTCTATTTATGTTTAGTTCAGTGCACGACAAAATCCAAGATTCAGTAGATGCATTATAGTTATAATGTTATTGAGATTATTTGGATAGAATGTACAATGCAACTGAATAATAAGCTGTACACACAACATAGGTCCAACAGAGGCCAATATTAAATATTTGCAGTACTTTGTAGTTCGACCGTATAATTCCAGATGATGGTACAAGTTACTATAACCGAATGTTGATGTTCATTATTGTAATAATAATAAACTCAGAATTCATAAATAACTACTCAAATGCCAAGTGCTGGGCACCAGGTCATTAATAAGCACCATGTTATATTGGAGGGGGTTTGTCCAGAGTACATCTGGTTGTCAGAAGACCTGGAAAGGGAGGTAGTTGAGCTGCTATGGCAGTTTTTATTTAAGATGATTAGAAGGTGGAGTTGTAGTAGAAATTGTGTACGAGGGGATACAGAACCTTTAGAAGAATTACTATGTATGGATTAATGCACAAGTTTTATGGAGGTTTCAAATAGCATGATGCTAAAAAAGCAGATTTGCTTCTGTTTGGGAAACCAGTCTATTCAAACAAAATCAAGTTTCTAACTTTAAATACTTCAATAAAGTTCTATATACAACATTAAATATGGCACAACTCACAACATTCACTGTTTGCAATAAATCGAAGAAATACTACAGGACATACACAATAAATGTTATAACATTTAATTTTAGACAGTTTAGATTTTTACTGGTATATCAAAACATCATGTTCGGTTGATGTTATAATGAGAAAGTCACAGACCAGGAGTTGCATTGGACAGAGTTAGGATCAAGATCGGAGTTGTTGAAGGAAATCTTGTGACTATATTGGATACATAAGTTTGTAGCAGCCATGGCAATAGCCACGACATCTGCCATTTCCAAAATTGGTACAGCCCTCGTTCACACAGCGAGGAACATTACTCTTGGTTCTTGCTTCTAGTTCTTTCATGGTCTGCTCAAATTTTTTATCAACCTCGACGACTTGTGAAGGTGTAGGGTTGGGTGATGCTCCTAAACCATGCTCACCATTCACAGCTCTTGTTGTTTGCACTGCAAGAACAATATTTCAACAAGTTAACAAAAAATAAAGTATCAGACTTACTGGAAAAAGACAAGGAAAAGAGGTTCACATGTTAAATGTTTCTATTCCTATTTCCTCAATTATTCTCTTCTCCAAACATTTTTTCCCCTTAAAACTTAATGATAAAGTGAATGGGAAACCAATGCAGCTTGTCATCAAAAGCTCCATTAAAACAAAAAATGCAACTATGGCAGCAGTATCAAATGCAAAAGTAACCTCCAAAGTTTAACCACACAACAACAACTGAGGCCATACAAGGGCAGATTGCTAATACATTTACTTTTAACTCTGTGTCTGGTTTGAATCCTACTGCTCATGCAATTGATAACTTGCTTCCAAGCTGTTTAACCCATAATTGGCGAGCATGTCCAGTTGTCCTTGTCCTGGGAATTGACCTGATCATGGTGTGGATTTGATGCGCCATTGATTGATGCATTCAGCATTAGACACGGGCGCATTAAAGTGCTGATTAATAATAATGTTGTATTGCTGTTTGCATTCTACCTTAAAGACTACAACGCAATAATGATCAGAGACAGCCGCATTTTACCCAAATATTGCCAACGCCTGACACCATTGGCACCTAGTTGGCCCAGCGAACGTGGCATCTACAATCTCATCATTGACGGTGTGATGCGCCTCTCTGCAGCATGGTTGTTACTATGACAGTTCTGGTATTAGCCTCATCTGGGATCTGTGGTCTGGGTACTAACTAAGGACTTACGCAGATTGTATAACAAACAGAACAAGCGATCGTCTTACCTGGACGAGGCAACTGAATGACGTGCGTTGATGCTGCAGCTCGACTGATCGCAAGTGGTGAGTCGAGATGCTCGTAACAAACAGGAAACGTGTATTTGGATGCGTGGCTCTGACAATTCGGATGGATGCATAGTTCAACCATCATCGATACTTCGGGTTCTAAATACAATATTTTAACCAGCTGTCATTATATATCTGAAGCCTTCATCGGAAGAACCGCAGAAGTCTATTTACGGTTTATTGATGTATCCCCCAAAATGTGTAAAAAATCTACATATACATTATATCTGTAGACTTAAAAATTTTTATAAAGTATACAGATATAATATTTGTAAACTTCAACAAATTTTTAAAGTATACAGATATATTATATCTGTTGATTAAAAAATTTTTGGGGATCTATCAATAAATCGAAAATGGACTTCCGCGGTTCTTAGAATTTAAACTTTCAGAGCAATAAGCATCTGATTGCTCTGACGTGTAGACGGAATTATTCCAAACAATATCATATGAGGCCATGTTGTTGAATCAATTGTTCTTGAGAAAACAAAGACAGGAGTGATAATGATGGCGAAAGTAACAATGAAGACGCTGATAATAATGATGAGGTCATCAGATGACCTGATAAACTGGACTGAAGATTGACAGCTTTAAATGAATTCAATTTATGTTCTTCATTTTATTCCCACCTCACCTAAAAAAAACTTGTTGTAAAAACTGCAGATTATGAATGAGTCTTAAAGGCAGTATGATACAGCTGACAATAATCTTCAAATGTGATAAATCATGACACGTCATCATCAGACCGTTGCATTTGTCATGATAATGTTGCTGTAAACAATCGCTCTTAAACTGCAGTTTTTTTATAATCATACTAACGTTTGCTGTGTTAAATCAACTTTTTGAACACATTCTAAAACAAAAGTTAGATTCACCACAATTTTTAATGCTCTTTAACTGCCCTTATGATTTTCATTGTTCAGTACAAATCTGTGAAAATTGATCTAAGTCTGCAGTTTTATATTTACAATTTCTAATATAAATTCTGACCCTGGTGAATGCTGGGCTGATTGGATGATGTACGTTTCACACCCTGAATCTCTCGGTCT
The DNA here is from genome assembly GCA_959347315.1 of Bimastos eiseni. NCBI lineage: Eukaryota > Metazoa > Annelida > Clitellata > Crassiclitellata > Lumbricidae > Bimastos > Bimastos eiseni. The sequence goes on along the minus strand of OY365806.1, from coordinate 10,329,076 downwards.
TCTATGTGTTCGTAGCAGAAGGGATAGATATACTGTGACGCATAATGTCTGCAGTTTCTGTGGTTACAGCGTTCCATAACAACTGAAAGTCCTGCAATACAGATATCTGATGGTTAAGACACATAAGTTTGGCCAATGCCCACAAATCATACTGTCCAGAGGTATATGCAGTGACAGGTCTGTGACTTTTATCACAACAAGATCAGCGTTGATATTTCTGAAGTTTATTCCATTTATGAGGAAGTGGTATTAGAAAAGGTTGTGGAAAATAACTGGAATAATATTGATTTTGGCCGAAAACTCTGTGTATCGAAGTTAAGGAATCACATCTAAGGTATTGGTGAGCAAGGTTTGCATGGTTTGATAATTCGATGTACCAGGAACATTAATGTCACACAACATATCGATATCCAGTTCTAAGTCAAATGTCAAAACTTTTGAAATTATGAACTGGTCATGCAATTATTGGCAAAAGACAAGAACCAGATCTCATGCTTTCTACCTCTGAAGCAAACACTTTCAAATTATGTTATAATTACTACACTGTACAGTGTACACCTTAAAACAGTGATGATTTAACAATTTCTATTTGTGCTGAAGAGATTTTCTCGCTCACCAGACGGAAGCTGATCCTGTGGAGGTCTTTTCTGTATGACATGTTCAACAGTTTTTCTGTCAATATGCTCATAACAGTATGGATAAATAAATCGAGAAGCCAAGTTAGGACAGCATGGCTCCTTGCATCTTTCATTCACCACAGACACATCAACAGGATCTGCAACTGGAACAAATTCAAACGATCATAATACTTCTAACCCATTTCAAGGCTGTATAGCGATGAAATTCAAACGATATCTCATCACAAGCAGCAGTGTCACTTTCATTATAACATCAAATTTCATCAGAAAAATAACTAGAATTCTTTCTACCCCTCTGCCATCCTTTGTTGATAGTAATGTAATTGTAATCTAAAATTTATGTTGTGTCCTTCCAGAGACTCTGGTGACGCACTCCCAACCGAACAGTACAAAGAAATAGATCACCACAACAGTGCTTCTATGATGTACCAGGAAAGTTATGGCCAGATAGACAATCTTTGACATTTAAATTTAGGCCAGTGCAGAGAAAGCCTCTGAGTAGATATCTTGAAGGGGTGCTACATAAATGCTTCATTACATTACATTACACCTTGAAAATGACAGTATCTGAGGCCAGGAACGGATGAGGCCAAGATATATAACTTCCAATGAAAATATAAAGCACTGGCCACAAGTCAGCTACGATGTATTAGCATTAAGGTCTTAAATTACATGCATAATTGCATAGGTAACTAATGTGGTTTCTCTATAGCTGCTAAAAGTGCCTGACATTTCCCAGCCTGCATTCCATCCACCATAATACTGACTTCTGTCAGAGCATGACTTTAAAAACAGTTTACTGGATGGGGTGCATTATAAAAAGCTATCAGAAAACAGTTGCTACCAACAGCATTATCATAACTATTTCCATCATCTCAACTACGAATTCTGGAGACTCATGGACTGACATTCCCATCTCTCTTGTTCACTGGTTACTTCCTACAGAGACATCGCCACCACTTCCACAACTATTCCGTATAACACATGTGGCATATAACAATAGTTGGGGAGTATTATCTCCCACAATTGCCATAAGTGGGGTGTTGCATCTACCAATGGCTAGTTTTGGAGAACTCTCTCCCATGATGCCCAGAAGTGGGGGAGGTTAACGTTTGGACATAAGACTTGGGTTGTTGTTGCTGATTTCCAATAATATAACGCCAGCGTCCAACATGAAAACTAATAAAATCGACAAGTGAGGTTAGACACCACTGTATGCATATGATTGGACATATCAATACATTATTTATTGTAAGTTTTTGAGTTTGCACTGACCACTGCTATTGTGACCTTATGGAGTTAATGTTCTGTCAATATATAGCTTACCTACCGACTTACTATATTCATATAAAATAAAGATGAGTGTGTGTATGCATGTATGTATAGGTATGTATTTATGTACAAAGCCATGTGTGTATATGCATATATAGACTGAAGTCACAAAGCCATAAATACCCTATATATATATATATATATATATATATATATATATATATATAATTACATATATATATTATATATATAATTACCTTCAGTTGGTCTTGTTAATTCCTGTTTCTGTGGAACAGCCGTTTGTCTTCCTTGTTCCACGTGCTCCCAACAGAAAGGCTCTGTATATTTTGATGCACATAAATTGCATCCTGGAAACCGACATGTTTCCTGTAGCATCGAAATTTCCCTCTCTTCCTCTAAACAATCAACATTAAAACTCTGCTACAGTTTTCTATAAAAGACTTAGATGCCGTATTTTACGATAAGCACAAGCATGCCTTGAAAAGAATACACATTCAAAACCTAGAATAATTGGAACACAAGAAGGGGCAAAAATATTGAAAACTGAACAGGGTAACACATTAAGGAGCTCTCTCTGACAGAAATGTGAACTGGCTTTCTAAAGGAAATTAAATCTAGCTTTGAATACAAGTGAATTATACTTCAAAATCCATCTTCACAATTTCATTGACGGCACTGTTTCATAATAAGTCACTAATAATAATAGTATTCACTACGATCACTTTGTTTAAAGCACACAAATAGGTAGACTACCATGAGAGAATCCAGTAACTGACAGATCATTCAATGTCAGTACAGAGGCAGATGGTGCCGATGGCAAAACCACATTTCCAATTGCCTTCTGGGTATGTTGCAGTAGTTCAGCATTTGTTGAACTCTCCATTGTCTCAGAATTACCAGGTTGTGTCATGTTGTTGCCACCAAGTGGTATGTACCTCAACCTTGCGGAAAGTATCAGACAGATGTCACTGGATCGAGTCATGTTCAGGTCCGTTATTTTGAGATAGTTCTGCAGAAGCAGATGAGCTTCAGTTTCTTCTGCCTCCAACAGAAACTGCATCGTCAGCGGTTGGAGATTGGAAGAGACCAGTGGAACAGCAAATTCGGCCAGCTTCTGTCCCACTGCTGGAACCTCTCGACTGAGCAATGGGTAGAAGAGACCCTCGTGCCGGGCAATCACCAGAGGCCACTTGATGCAGTCATCAGCCTTCCAAAGCACTGGCAGATAAATGCCGGTGAAGGCATCTTCTTCATCTCCAATTACGACGATTGGACGACGCAGCACGTTCGCAGTGGCAAAGACGTGTAGTGGCAAAGGAAATGGGTCAGCCACTGCAGAGCTGACTTCTTCTCTCTCCGACTGCCCACGTGTCATTTCAATAAACTTCTTGAAGTCAACATCTGTAGCCTGCAATACAGAACATTGCAATCACTAATTGCTTGGCTGCTGTTTAGACGGATATAAAATTACAAACAGCTCAGTTGATAACAATTAACTATAATTTTAGAAACCAGGACTTAAAATCATTTAATTATACAGTAGAGATATATAGAACACAAAATAATTAAAAACAGCCACCCTATAAAGATAATGCACAGGCCGGCTAGACCTACTAATTACTATACCTGAACACTGCTAACATCCTGATATACTTTCTGTTCTTAAACTTCAATAGCAATGGGCTAGGGTAGGGAGCGCTTCCCGTGGCGATATATAAATTTCTAACTAAAGCTACAAATTATAACTAAATTAAAAGATAAATAAATATTATTATAAGGTTATATGCACTTTCAACTAATAATCAAATACTGGTACTGTTCTCTTCTCTCTAAATATCATTTCACAGCAACACAATTCTGACATTATATTTTGAAAGCGAATCCAAAACTAATATCAGGTTTAGAACACAACCTAATCGAGTAGCAGTAATGCTCAACGCTACTAGCCTTAGCTGAGTTTGGGTCGAGCGCATTCAATTCTGAGTTGACATCTGCAAAACTACATATGTGAGGTCAAACCCATCATTTGTCGTTTTTGACATTTTTTATTGAATCATATTCTACAATGCATGTGCATCCAAATACTTTTTACCAAATCAAAATAGCTTTTTTCTAACTCAAGTTATACTCGTTTGACTATTTCATTAGTAAAATCATGACAACTGAGAAAATTGAAGTAAAAGTTTCAGAAAATTTGTGTCGTAAAAGTTCCTAGCAATCATTACTCGAATGCTCCAAAAATTTGCTGGGCAATAAAGGGCTATATTCTGTATGAAAAAAAGCACAGGGCATCAAAATCTGGTTACTACTTTGCAAATTATGGCAGGCATGTGGAATAAATCTAGGTCGTTTCACCTCTGAAAACATGCATATTTAGCAATGCAAATCTTGACACTAAATGCATTAAGTCATTTTTCTCCAACTAAATATTTTAATTCAACATTTTTTTCAGATATCGAAAGAAGACATATTTAGTTATAACAATATACCATAAAACGAATTTGGTGTGTTTTTGACCCCTGTCACCTATTTCAGTCTTTATCTCAATAACTAGGAGCCGAAAAATGGCGGGTTTTGACCCCTGGCCTCACATATATGAACTTAATGTAACAATTAGTACTTGATGTGGCTAACAAGTACGAATAAGGTGGTTCTGTTGCATGTTATCCTGTTTAAATGCCATTGTCTATAATTATCATTTATTTATTATTTCCTTTATTTTTCACATCCTTCTCCAAGGGATATCTAACTCATCTTACGGCTCTGACCCTGACATCATCTAAACCATCTTCAATCACTGAAACACAAGATACATTACAAGCTCACAGTCTGCTTCTTGTCAGTCAGCCATCGAATCCAGCGCTCACTGAGGAGGTCCTTTGCAAATTCCGCAATAAAGACAAAGAGCAGACGGCGCAAGACATTAGCACCCTCTGTAGTATTCCACAGAGCCGTAGACAGAGCACACAGGAACTGGTTTCCTTGTCCTGAAAATAAAGTTCAAACATTAAACCTTGCTTACTCTGAAACTGATATAAAATGAAGTTGAGCCGTCAAACCTTGATTCGGTTTGAAACTGATAAAAATTCATTTTGAAATATATAAACCTTGACGATGAAGCCAACCATCACGTGTTTACAAGTCCCTAAGTCTTTTTTCTTTAATCGTGGCTGGGCTGGGAGCACTCCTGAGTAGGTTTCTTGAAGGGGTGCTATGTAAATGCTCAAAATGAATAAATGAATGAAAAAAGCAGGCAGATCAGAAATCACAAAGCAAATTTTTGCTCTGGTGGGATTTTAAACCTTTCACTTGATAGTCCAGCATGCCAACCACTTTACAATCATTAATGTACTGAAGTGGTGTATAAATGATGTACCCAATGCATTCAGTGGATGAAGTGGTTGTATCGTACGACACCAGTTAATCAGCTCTGCATCTACAAGTGCAGCCTGAATCCTTTTGTCGACCGCAAGAACAGATGCATCATTCTTTATGACAAAAGTGCAGCCTGCAGCTTCTCTTCCCAGATATGGTAAGCCAGCTTTGTCATCACCAGGTAAGTGTATGCTCTTCTTGATCTTGATAAGTCTTGCATGTATATCACTGTCGTCTGACATTGCAATCTTAGTATTGATGACGATGGATTAAAGATTCTGAAACAATCAAGACACGTTATGACTATGAAAACAATTGACACAGTTTCACTTTTTCATAGACTGATATCTGCTTGTTTTCTAATGGTTGAGGGGAAAAGAAAGATTCTGCAATGTACACAGATTAATAGTCTTTTATTTATCTATTCTGAATGCATATATCCATATTACGTAAGATTAGCATTTCTCACACTCTGTTGAATGATCTACAAATTGATTAACTATACATGAAAATATATTTAATAATGTACATATACTAGATTCCACAAGTAATTAATATTTAAGATTCGCCCGATCATTTCTGCATAGTTAAACAGCCAACAAAAAACAACGATCTGTCACCTAATATTCAGCACATGTTGCCCATAAAATGAATGTTGCTCTTATACTCGGGCACCAGCGATGCCATTATATAGATTGGCGAATCACTGCAAGTTTCCCTTAACTGTGTGGGTTACACACCAAATATTTGGGTTATAAAACCAAATGAGATTGCACATTTTTCAAATCTGTGCAATCACCAAAAGATAACTAAGACAGCAAGCTTCCATGCCTAACTCAAACCTGATGATCTCACTCGCACGCTACTCCACGCCAAAAATAATTCTGTCACCAGATGGCGTTGGAAATTACGTACACATTACTATGAGGCTCCTACTTTTATTCGCAATTGGGTTTTAACTACGACTATTAAAACCGGCGTAATGAAATTACAGCAAAATAATTACAATTGTATGATTATCAGCCAACTGCACGCGTCTATAGGCGGTAAATTAAATGACTGATCTGCTTAAGGAAGTTGCAACGATACAAACCTAACAGAGATGTTAAGACAAAAATAATTATTATTATCTCAGACCTCAGCGATACCGATAACTACCTTATGCAAAACGAACACGCACAGAGGATATGGATTAGACGTTTAATATTTGAAATGGATCCACATTATTTACCTCGATGAAGAATGTCAATAGTAACGTCAGGTGACGCACATTAATATTTAAATTTTCAATGGAAACATTCACTAAATCGATTATTAATGCGCAACTCGGATATAGCGTAAATTCTCACCGAAATCAACACACACCAAATAAACCCGCCGTACAGAAGAATAACGCGCATGTGTAAGGCCTAAAAATTCCAAAGGGTTTTCCCAATCTGTGGTGTATACATTTGTTTGTCTGTCTATCGGTCTGTCTACCTGAGAAAGAGACACAGAGATAGAAACACAGGGAGGGAGAGACACACAGACAGGCTCTCTGTCTGTCTGTCTGTCTGTCTGTCTCTCTCTCTCTCTCTCTCTCTCTCAGCGTCTCAACGTGACACGAGTTGTAATACTCCATCGACCATGCAGCGATTACCCAATCTCCATTGATATTCGATGAAGTAAACATTAGGTACCTAATAATGCAAAATTTCCCAATTTTTGTTTAATTTCTCAGAATGTGGCCATTAATGTGCATTACTTTCTGATTCAAAGTATGAAATTTTATGCTTGTAGACCTAGGTCAAAATTGACCAATGTTACACTAACGGAAGCCTTGTTAGAAGGTATGAGGCGCTAACTCTCCGCAACAAATCTTTGTGGAGTCGTTACTAATCTATATAAATAAAGGAAGAATTCTGCCTGTGTGTCTTTGTCCGGCGATGTATTTGCACAGTTTTAGAGCTATTCACTCGAAACCTTCACCGTTTGCTCGGGGAACACCTGTCACACGCAGTCGAGGGCTTCGTGAAACCCGTGCACGCCGTTTTCCAGGTCTACAGAGCCAAAAACCAGTTTCAGGACCCCCACCCCAAGGAAAGTTTCCTTTTCAGTCGCCAGGATCGACACACGTTGCTGTACATGTGCACGTGATTTCTGTCTGCCACACCTAGCTATTTCTTTTACGAATGGACGGTTTGGGAGACCGATTGTGCAAACGATTGCCAACTTTATACCTGCAATCTGTATCTTCCAAACCGTCCATTCGTAAAATAAATATATGAAGAGATACATCTTTCATATAATAAATAAGTAAGCCTCACTTGCGCAAGTGTCCCACTTTTGTGTCCTGTCCCACTTTGCCAACACCAACACACGTAGGCCTATACCTATAGTCCGCTGGATAGGCCCATATCCGGAATTTTTACGATGTCTGCTTTTATGACCTCGTTACACGGGAAAACGATGTTCACGGTATGTGAGATTACGTACGTGTATTTAAGTATGAATTTTAAAATTCCCGCAAATTTTGTTTTCGCCAGATTTCCGCAACAAATAGCTTAGATTGCGATCACGCTAGCTTATATTTCTACAGGTTTTGTCTGAAAATCTGGCGAGTAAAATTAAATTCTTTTCACTCAAAGAAGCCGTGTAACAGTTGCAGAGTGGCGCTTATGGTGACTTTGATGACAGTGGAGATGATGCCGATGAGAATGATGATTCAGATCTATAGCCAAGAGTTAATTTTTAGAGCTGTTGTTGACATGTGATAATGAAGATGATGATCGTGCGTTGCAAGACAGCGACAGCGATGTTAATATGATATTATAATGAACGATGAAGATGATACATTCAGGACACTTAACATTCATGAAAAAATTATAACATTGCTGGACAAATGCCATTCAGCACAAATTACAGTCAAGACAAATAACATTTAGGACAAATAACTTTCTGGTTATATTACTAGGCCTATATGGCATCTGATTAACATAGGACTAATTGAGTTCTTCCTGGAAATAATGCTAGTCGTTTTTTCGGTTCTGTAGGCCTATCGATAGTCCGAAGGTTCGATAGTCCGTAGGTTCTATAGTCCGAAGGTTCGATAGTCCGAAGGTTCGATAATCCGAAGAAAATTGTCTAGTTCGAAGATTTTCAGATTATAGAATACCGTCGGACTATCGAACCTTCGGACTATCGAACCTTCGGACTATCGAACCGTATTCAGGCCCGGATCTAGGCGTAGGCGAAGTAGGCGACGGTCTACGGCGGAAAATTTCGCCATTTTTCAGAGGCGGCATTTTTATTGGATTCAATTAAATAAATAGCCTATGCATAGCATAGGAAAATAATATTTTTTTGACCACAATATTCTAAATTATTTTCAAATATAAATATTTTTCAATGAATTTTTTCAATGAAATAATTATATCTTCTCTTTTCAGTAAATCATTATAGTTCATCTGCTTCTTCTCCTTTAACATGGTCAAAGAATCTGTTATATTCGATTTAGATTTTCGATTCACTTTTCATCAATTATCTTCATTTTTCGGTTATGAGGGCCTTGTTTATATTAATCAATATCAATTAAAGACTTACAGTTTTAAATTGAATAGAAATAGGATATTTAATTAAAATTAATTCCCTTAAATGTTAAAAATATCACAACCAAATGTCGGATGGTAGAGGATGAAAGAGTTTGTCAAAGAGACAATAGATTGTCTGTGCCAGATTATAAAAAATTAAGGCTCGAACGTGAATCATCGGCGGCCAAGCAGAAAGACGCAACCTCAAGTTCATTAAGTTGTGATCCACGAAGTGTAGTGCTTGAATATCTGTGCAAATAGGCCTAAAACCTTGCTGAATTATTCCATTATCTGTTCGTAGGCATCGTAGCACTTCGAATACTGCTAACGTTGCCTATCACAATTATGGTAGCCTACTTGTTTGTTATGGACATACGACCCCCAATTTTTTGTTTATTATATTATGGTGCAATATCTTTTTGTTAGGTATCGTGAGGGGTCGTTTAGGGTCAGGTTAAGCATTGTGAGAGCAGTGTTGTATGCAAAACCTTAAACTTCAAGACCAAGACGAGACCGAGACAGTGAGATACCGAGACCGAGACAGTGAGGTACCGAGACCGAGACACTAGGTTCAAGACAGTTCGAGACAGTAAAAGACAAATGATCCTATATAAAAGGCTGTAAAATACTAATGTATCAGTTTCGGGAATAAGGTTCATATGTAATTTCAATTTGAAACTTAATTATAATGTATACATTGTATCAATTCCCAAGAACCGTTTTTATATTGCCGAGTTTGAACTTTTTCGATATTTCTTCTTTGGCCTATCTTCTGAATAGTAAAGAAAGCACGTCTGAAATCTTCTAGACGATTTTAAATAAGCAAATTCGATACCAAATACCAAACGAAATTATAAATTTGCGCATATCCTTGCTCATTCTGAGAAACTCGAAATTGTTCCGATCGTTTCGGTTATGGTGGTTTTACATCAATGACAAACTAATAGCCAATAGCCGTTGTTTGTAAATAGGCCTCACTTCAAATTGCGTAAACGCAAACTTCACAATTTCAGGTTCTCTCTCAGACATTTTTCCACTTTAAGACAAATGAATTGATTTCAGTATCATAAGACTCGCGCGTTAACCAGAATTACCGTTTTTCTTAAATTCCGGTTTAGTTTCTAGCGCAACATTTTAAGACAGTTAACGCGAAACTTATCGAGACCACTTGTTCGAGACAGAACAAGACATTCACTTCAAGACAGTTTCTAAAAATTCGAGACACTACCTCGAGACTGAGACTGAGACAGCAGGCTTCCGAGACCGAGACACTAAAAAACTGTCTCGAGACTTCTCGAGACCGAGATACTGTCTCGAGACCATACAACTCTGCGTGACAGTTGGGGTCAGGTTTATCATCGTGTGGGTCGTTTAGGGTCAGAGTTAAGGCTAATGTCGTTTCTGAAAATTGAAATGTAACATTACCATTCTTAATTATTATGATGACTTCTGTAATATGTATCATTAGACGAGCTTTCTGGGCTACCACAAAGCATACCCTGGCCCTAACCGACTCTCACGATGCTTACCTTTAAATAAAGGAGAGAAAAAATAAAATAAAATATGTTTGTCATGCCATATATTATTGCTTGGGGTCGTACAACAGACAAGTACCCAGCTGCCAGCGCTGAATGAAGTTTTTCAAAGCTGAAGCTCATCTAAATTAATCATATCTGAGATCATAAATGTCGCAGACTCGTTTAGTTGATTAGGCCCGATTTCGATCGAGAAGAAAATTGCAGATCAACTTTATTTGGAGAGCTAATTCGGCAGTTCATAGCGTTGAAAGCCAAAAGAGTAAACTTTAAATAAATAACGTGTAATTTGATTGAAAAATTTATAAAACAATTAACTAATTTCTGTTTCTAGTTCTTCTATGTCCGACTACATGCTCAATAGAATATTTTCATATTTAGAATTTAAATATACACTGCATATATATATATATATATATATATATATATATGCAGTGTATATTTAAATTCTAAATACAATGTTTGCATTGAAAAAAATTGAGGGAGGATTCGGGGCAGCAACATTACATCCCGCCTACTTACAAAAACTCCATAATATAATTTTGACGGTTAACATCAGTCTGTGAAGATTGTATCAGATAATAACTCAACAAATTAAATAATGGTCGATATTTAGATACAATGACACATTTACTGACGTGAACAAGACTATCTGAAATTTTCACAAAATTTTAATAGACAAATTGTTTTTTAATCTAACTTAACATTGTAACATTATAACAAGTACTGTTCCATACTGATCTTTAAAAATATTACCATTAAAATGTTTTCTAAAGTTCTTGTATTAGTCATAATCATTCGTTCGTTCATTCATTCATTCAATCATTCAGAGAACTTATATAGCGTATGTCGCATTTGTTAATTAAGCTGCTATCTCTGGTTGATCCACATAGTTTTGTCCCCACTTCCATGTTGACTTTGTCCATTGACTTGATTCCTGTGTTTTCATTCACTCGTTGTGAATTGACTCCATGTCTTCTTCCTACTAATCTGGTCTTCATCTTTTCCGCGACGTTTCATCTCCAAGGCTACGACAAACAAACTACACAAGTTACAGACAGAGTACAAGATTACGGCGTTGTAGGCCTACGCAACACCAGACACCACCGACCAAAGGAAGAGCTTACGGGTTGTAGAACACGCCAGCTTCTCACCTACTAAACTATTGAATACGGGCATTTGCTCTATATGCTACTATATATTATAGGGTCAAACGAGGATGCTCACTCCAAAATAACTACTAACTCACTCACGACCTGTGCAACTGTACAGAACCAAAGTGTAATCGTGGTATACTACAGTATTTCTCCCATCTCCCATGAAGCAGAAAACTCGAATCCAGCAGGTCAACCGGCGACTATCTATCTGTCTGTCTGTCTGTCTGTCTGTCTGTCTGTCTGTCTGTCTGTCTGTCTGTCTGTCTGTCTGTCTGTCTGTCTGTCTGTCTGTCTGTCTGTCTGTCTGTCTGTCTGTCTGTCTGTCTGTCTGTCTGTCTGTCTGTCTGTCTGTCTGTCTGTCTGTCTGTCTGTCTGTCTGTCTGTCTGTCTGTCTGTCTGTCTGTCTGTCTGTCTGTCTGTCTGTCTGTCCTGTCTGTCTGTCTGTCTGTCTGTCTGTCTGTCTGTCTGTCTGTCTGTCTGTCTGTCTGTCTGTCTGTCTGTCTGTCTGTCTGTCTGTCTGTCTGTCTGTCTGTCTGTCTGTCTGTCTGTCTGTCTGTCTGTCTGTCTGTCTGTCTGTCTGTCTGTCTGTCTGTCTGTCTGTCTGTCTGTCTGTCTGTCTGTCTGTCCTGTCTGTCTGTCTGTCTGTCTGTCTGTCTGTCTGTCTGTCTGTCTGTCTGTCTGTCTGTCTGTCTGTCTGTCTGTCTGTCTGTCTGTCTGTCTGTCTGTCTGTCTGTCTGTCTGTCTGTCTGTCTGTCTGTCTGTCTGTCTGTCTGTCTGTCTGTCTGTCTGTCTGTCTGTCTGTCTGTCTGTCTGTCTGTCGTTGTCTATCTATCTATCTATGGAGAGACACAGCTTAAAACAACACAGGTTATTATTACACGCTACAAGATATGAACCTTATCAACGATAGGAGAGAACTTAATACCATTCTCCTTCTGGATGCTTCGTGTTACTGTCCAATGTCAACTATAATGGGTCAACGAACGCGGCGCTCTTAGCTGTAGGTCTAGCATAAAGATAATTATGCAGTATCCGCGTGTCCATACAAAGGTCCTACGAGCACTTATTGACCGACAACGGAATTATTGTCCCGACCTTCTTGTTTGGCTTCGTAGTGGTAATAGTTGGTTGATACGATCGACTGAATGGAGAAGAAAACCGACGATGACGTAATTCCACCGGATGTTTATGAGAACCTTCTTAGATAGAGAGAGAGAGAGAGAGAGAGAGAGAGAAAGAGAGAGAGAATTTGGAATTACGTGGAATTACGTCAGAGAGAGAGAGAAGAAGAAGAAGAAGAAGAAGAAGAAGAAGAAGAAGAAGAAGAAGAAGAAGAAGAAGAAGAAGAAGAAGAAGAAGAAGAAGAAGAAGAAGAAGAAGAAGAAGAAGAAGAAGAAGAAGAAAGAAGAAGAAGAAGAAGAAGAAGAAGAGAAGAAGATGAAGAAGAAGAAGAAGAAGAAGAAGAAGAAGAAGAAGAAGAAGAAGAAGAAGAAGAGAAGAAGAAGAAGAAGAAGAAGAAGAAGAAGAAGAAGAAGAAGAAAAGAAGAAGAAGAAGAAGAAGAAGAAGAAGAAGAAGAAGAAGAAGAAGAAGAAGAAGAAGAAGAAGAAGAAGAAGAAGAAGAAGAAGAAGAAGAAGAAGAAGAAGAAGAAGAAGAAGAAGAAGAAGAAGAAGAAGAAGAAGAAGAAGAAGAAGAGAAGAAGAAGAAGAAGAAGAAGAAGAAGAAGAAGAAGAAGAAAGAAGAAGAAGAAGAAGAAGAAGAAGAAGAAGAAGGAAGAAGAAGAAGAAGAAGAAGAAGAAGAAGAAGAAGAAGAAGAGAAAAGAAGAAGAAGAAGAAGAAGAAGAAGAAGAAGAAGAAGAAGAAGAAGAAGAAGAAGAAGAAGAAGAAGAAGAAGAAGAAGAAGAAGAAGAAGAAGAAGAAGAAGAAGAAGAAGAAGAAGAAGAAGAAGAAGAAGAAGAAGAAGAAGAAGAAGAAGAAGAAGAAGAAGAAGAAGAAGAAGAAGAAGAAGAAGAAGAAGAAGAAGAAGAAGAAGAAGAAGAAGAAGAAGAAGAAGAAGAAGAAGAAGAAGAAGAAGAATGAGCATAAGAAGAATGAGCATAAGAAGAATGAGCATAAGAAGAATGAAATGAGCATAAGAAGAAAGAAGAGAAACAGGAGGAGAAGCCGAAGGAGGTAGAGGAGAAGTGAGAATGAGAGGAATAAAGAAGGAAGACAGATCGAATAAAAAAGGAGAATGAGACGAATGAGAGCAGTCCCTTAAGCCAGCTTGAGAGATAGTTATGGTATGAAGTGTTGGCGACTTCACATTGTATGACCTCGGCATATAAGGAGAGGAGGCCATTTCTCTACGTTGCCTTCTGATATTTCCATACACTATGTACTCATAACATCTGAATTGGAAGCTAAGGCGAGAGAAACCTTTGAGCGGAAGTTTGGCTAGCCTTAAAAATAAGGTGAAGAAATGTTGTAGGCCTAGCTAACCGCAACGTACATATTTCGCTGTGCGACATAAATCATCCAAGTAGGTCTTACCTGTATGAACCGGCCTTTGATCAGAAAACAGAAAGACTCCAGTGAGACTTTCTTTCTTCGGTGCAGTTGCTGCAATGCGAGCTGGACCTTTCTCATAACCTTTTACTTCTGTCTGGTAAACTGTGGCAACACCGCAGCGTTCCACCCGTTGAAACTATACAAAAGGAAAACGCAGAACTTGGAGAAATCAGAAAATAATAAAATAGAAATCAGCAAATTATAAAAGAGCAACGATGGCGCACATGCATTTTCATTCTGAATTAAAAGACATTGGAAGTATTTAAGTTACCCTTAGCCTATTATTATCAACTTGTGTTAAACTGTTGTGTAATTGCCACAGCAAATTAAAAGACATTGAAATCATTTAATTTACTGTAGTTGGCAATTTGTATTACGCCATTGTCTATTTGTACAAAGTTTCAATCGGTGGCGTCTCAAAAACAAACCGTTATCATTTCGATAGGCTACCGATGCCTGTACATCAAACAGTCACTCACTCAAAATAGATTCTTCACTACAGAAAACATTGTTGTCAATGCAAAGCTTCAAACTGACACGAAATCGCCGTAGGCCATGCTGAAGACTTAATTAGGAACTAATATATAAGTAGGCCTACGTACGTATATGGGCGAAATGTGCCTATATATATTAGATGACTGCATATTTTAATACGCTACGTTTTATATATCAAACACGACTCACGTTATAACTTTGAATATCTTGATTCCATTGAGCAGATCCTCGGAATAAATCTCCGTAGCTGATCGCCATAGTTTCCTGCTGCATCTCTGCGACAAGAAGAACTAGGCCATCTGCACAGAGGACGGACGTCCATTATCTAAACACAAACAATCATCACATTTACTACGATATTAATGGTCAGATTATCGTAATAGTCTAGAGGATAATTATGATATGACCCCACATTGACTTCATTGTACCGTGATAAGGCGATATATAATAGGGCCTAATGAAAATGATACAGATAGCAGTCAATTGGTAACTCAGTTGAACAGTTGATCGTAGACACAACGGCATGAAGTCATGTGGATTTCTCCCATTTGGTCCAAAAGACTGAACTAATCGCAGTTCCTCTACCTCCTCTCTCTTGTCGATCTGGTATAAGGCCTCTTAATCATATCCGGAAAACCCTATCGGTTTGACGCAGCGTTGTGAAGTAACTGGCGACCTGCATTTAGCGCTTTAGAAATTTTGATTTATGATTATGATAATTATTAGAATTTATTATTTAATTATGTTTTGTGTTCTGTTGTCACCGTTTGATGTGGAAGGACAACAGTTGCTGTTCGACACAGTCAGTGCAATCGAAATGTCACCGCTGTACTATTATAAAGACTTAAATTAATGAAGGAAGACCTATCATATTTACTTAGGCCTATTCAACTACGCACCTGCTCTTACGATGACTGAGAACCAAATCAACAGCGAACTGGTTACTTCTTTAATTCCTCACAATTTGCCGCATGACGAAGTATCAGCTGAGACCATGAAGAACAGAGCACAAAGAAACATAGAATATCGTCACGAGAAGACTTACATTGGATACATGAGAAGAACAGTTATTCATTGGCTTGCAAAGCGGATATTATGGGCTTGAGCCCCCTTGAGGATAATATTAGTATGATATGCAATTTTTTCATTTTGGAGCTTTCACACGTCCACTTGGGAGAGGGGGGCATGTTTATCTCCTGTATCGTAGGAATCAACAGCTCTGGTTGCATGGGTAGAGGATAAAAGTAATCAATCTATAGATTAGGCATAGGTCCTAATTGGGACTAAAATAGAAACAGTAAGAGTGGGCAGTGGAATGGTCCAATCTGTATACACACAGAGTACGGAGTACTGATTATTTAACATTAAAATCTAATCCATAGATTAAGCATAGTCAAACATTCTCATTTAAGCTTACCTTAAGCGAATGTCGTCTGCAAGCCATCGTCCAGCTCTCTGTACATCAAAATTGGAGGCATCTCTTCTTCGCTTCGTCCATATCTGTAGCTTCACACGTTTTGATGAATTGGAGAATAAATGAACCTCTGGCGACGATTGACTCAAATAAATGACGTTCGTTTCATTCGGTTCCTTGTGTAATTAATCAGATGTCTGCCTCTTGTAGATTGTAGTCCAACGTAGAAGCATCGAACGGTTCTTTATGTCGTTCTTCATTCGAAAGGTCAACGATACATATAAGTGCATCTGGTGTAGAGATTGTTTTGTCAAGGCCGGTCTCACACAACGTAACGCTTCCGCCTGATGTCTTCATATTCAAGAAATCTCACAGTTGAAAGTTCACCATAAGATCTCTGTCGTTTTCGTTCTCAGCAGTTCAAGGTTGACGTTTTCAGGACGACGAGTACCGGTAGCACTTTTATTGTCATCAGGATTCGGCTCTCTATCTTCAGAAGTTGTAGTTTCGTTCTCGGCGGAACATGACTTCCGTTTTCATAAGGCGTAGACGGATTTCGTTCTCAGGAGCAGGAAACTGAAGAATTCATTTTCAGGATGATTGGCGATTTTTGTTCTCATCTGGAGTAGGATGATCTTGAGATTATGAAGCTGTAGTTTCGTTGAAGGTGTGATTTGGACTTCTTCGAGTTGCACGAAGTGAATGGGTTCCATTCTCTGATGCAGTGGAATCAATTTCTCATCGTGTTTGTTTTCGTTTATAGTACAATCCTTATATTCATTAGGATGAACAGCTTTGTTCTAATCATTCATTCATTGTCCATTGAATTATTCATTCATCCCACACACTCATTCATTCATTCATTCCGTCAATCAATCAGTAAGTTAATCAGTCAGTCAGTTAGTCAGTAAGTCAGTCAGTCAGTCAATCAGTCGGTCAGTCAGTCGGTCAGTTTATACAGCGCCTCTCCAGGAGAACCTCTCATAGGCGCTCCCTCTCCATTCCCGCAATAAGTGCGGGAATAATACCAAACTAATCCAGTGCCAACCCAATGGAGTCCATATTGGAATATAGATTGCACCTCCATTTCCAGTATAATCCAGTACCAACCCAATGAAGAGGATATATCTATGGCACCTCCTGTACTGTTCCAAGACTGTGTTGATGGAGTTTGAGGCGGTGTGGGGTGGAAGTAGGAATTGGGTTGGGGTGTAGGTGGAGGTTGGGTGGAGGGGTAGGAGACGTTTGAGGTGGATGTTGGGGTTGAGGTGGAGGTGGAATTTCATTAGGTTTGAGGTAACTCGATGTTGGCTTCCTGGCAGCTGCACATTTGATTGAAATCGTTCATCAGATGGTCTGCGATGATTCACTTTGACATAATCTCTAGAATGTTCAGTAGTGTTTTCGCGATCTGCTCTTTGATTCGACTTTGGATAGCGATGGAGATAAGGTGGTGATGAGGTGTGGTGTAGGTGTAATGGGTGTGGAGATGGAGGTGGAATAGGAGATGTCGTATGACGATTTCCATTGACAGACTCTGTTGAATACGATTCTGACGATTTTCTCCGCCTGACCGTATGTCTCCACACAAGAATGCCTGGCGTTAGAATTGTTCAGTTCACACTTCTGGAGATGTGTTTTCACAATCTTTGTAGTCGATATTCTGCTCTTCAATTCGATCATGAATAGCTGGCGGAGAAGGAGGAAGTGGAGATGTAGGTGGAGGTGGGTGGAGGAGGATGCTGAGATGGAGGAGGTGTTGGAAATAAGTGTTGACGTGGAGAAGGAATATCACTATAGGTTTGAGGTCACTTGGTATTCGTTTTCTACGCAGTTGCACATTTCAATGCTATCGTATAATTCTGGAGATGTGTTTTCGAGACCTTTAGAACCGATTCAGCTCTTCCATTGCACCTTGGGCAGCGATGGGTATGAAGTGGGGATGTAGGTGGACGCGGATTTGGAGGTAGAGGAGATATTGGAGGTTGAGGTGTGAGGTCAAGAGTAATTTCAGTTGGTTTGAAGTTACTCCTTGTTTGCTTTTATTCTTCGCAGCTGCCCGTGGATTGATCTCTTTCATCGGATGTTGTATGACGATTCCAATCGATAGAATCTACTGGGGTTGGGGTGGGTAGAGCCGGGTTGTAGATGGTGGTGGGGATGTGATTTGGATGGAGGTGGGGGTGGAATTTCATTTGGTTTGAGGTCACTCGATGTTCCTTTTTTCTTCGCAGCTGCACGTGGATTGATATCTTTCATCGGATGTTGTATGTGTTGTATTCCAATCGATATAATCTAATATGGTGGTGAGGTGGGAATGGGGTGGGATTGAGGTGGGTTTGGTGGTGGTGTGGAGATGATGATGTGGATGGGAATGGAATTTAATTTGATTTCAGGTTACTCGGTGTTCGTTATTTTCGACAGAATCTGCTGATTGCAATGCTGACGATCTTCTCTGCCTGACGTATTTCTCCACACAAGAATGGTTGGCACTTCAACCATTTGAATTGTTCAGTTTACAGTTCTGGAGAAGGTTTTCGCGATCTTTGCAACCGATTCTGCTTTTTGATTCGACCTTGGATTGTGGAAGTGAGCTTGTCGTGTGCTCCAAATCCAAAACATAAGAAAACTGTGAAACTCAGAACATCCAATTTCTGGTCTGCAATGAATACTCGAGGAATTCCATGTTGTGGTCGAAAGGACCAAGGCACTCTACATCAAGTCGCTGCAATACCAACGGAAGCCATGGATGTATATCATGACCACTTGACGGCAATACAAAGAGCGCAACAGAAAATAGAGTCTGTGCACCATAATAACTTATCTGGACAAAGAGGCGAAGCAAAAGCTTAGCAGAAAATTCAAGTTTATATGACATAGCAGTAATGTCATTGCCTCAATCTTAACAATTGCACTTCACAACGAGAACCAAATTATTGAAATTCGTCTATCCAGCAATACCAGAGTTTTTAAAAGAAACATAAAAGCACATGTTAGCTACCCCTCTAAACGATTATTATGTACACAGACACATTAGCTAATTAACTAATTAGGATAATGAACTACGTTTAATTTTCTGTACCTGTTGCCCAATGTTAAATAGGAAAGGGTAGGCCCTGATAGCGGGACCATTCAGTCCCTTAGGGGTTGCTACTTTCACTATTATATCACATTCACTCCCCATTCATATTCGATTTACTCATTATAATTCATTAATCTAGCTGTACTTGTAATATGGTATGGCCCTTACTTATATGATTCCAGAATAAAAAATTTAGTGGTGTTACAGAAAAGAATAGTTCAGCTAATAATTGCTGGAGCACCCTATTGTTCACATACATATCCTATCTTTGTAGATTTAAAATTCTCAAATTTCATCAAATAAGATCTTCAGACAACTACCTTCATGTACAATAACGTCCATAACTTTTACCTCCAGGATTAACTCACTATTAAACTGTTGGCACTGAGTATCACATCCATAATACTAGGGCATCAAAATCATGTCGTACCCTCTTTGCTAAATTGAATACCCGTCCTTTCTTTACTAGATACAATGGCCCATGTATCTAGAGTTTGATTCTAATTGACACAAAGCATATTCTTAGTCCCTCTCTCTTTAAACGATTACTATGTATGCAGTTAACTGATTCCTCCAATTAATTGCTAGCATCTCAACTGCATATAAATAGTTCCTTTTGGTTGTACTTTTTAAGCCATATTAGAAACTTGCTAACTCATATTTTAGATACACTATGTAATTATGCCTTTGTGAAAAACCAAGCCACTTTTAGTCTACCTTGGAACATTCTTTTAATTAACTAGTTAAGATTATACAATACAAGTACAATCATGTTTTGATATCGCCTTTCTTACATTTAAGTTCAGAAGTGCACACACGCCTCGCCGGCGCAACTGGAGTTGTAATGCAGAGAAATTGTGTGCGAAGGACTTGCTCAAGCTCCTTACACAGTGACGCCTCGGACGAGGGTCGAACCCGCTCCCTCAGCGTACACTGAGCGTTACGGGCCGACCGCTCTAACCTATCATCCGCCATACCGCACGATTGATGTAGTTATTAATTTACCATGCTTGCCACCATTCACATTGTAGCTAGATGAGAAAATATGGTGGCCCTAACTGTTAGATGACATTCCTTTTGACCTCCCTTATGTCGACGTCTTCTGAGTAATATATAAAAGTTTATCTGTCATAATTATTTAAAACTCGTAGCAATAAAATGTTTGTTGATTGCATAAAATATAGGCCTACCTCTAATATCACTTCATTTGTAAAACTTCCAATTGATTAATTATCATCTATGGTTAGGCTCTATAGTGAGTCTATAAATGAAATATTTTAGTTATATTTAATAATTTCATTGGTTTTAATAGAAATTGTTGATGTAATAAACGACTTTTGTGAATTATTTGCGCTTTCCTTGCCAATTTCAACATAGCGACATTTTCAAAGTCATAGCGGCAAATAAAGACACACCTTTTGAAAAATGTTTTCAATCCTTTAGTAATCAGAAGCTAAATTTCAGATGGTAATGCAAACATTTACTCCTATTAAACGTTAAAAGCACAGACAAATTCACTGATGACATACCCTAGAGGCGGGTTTGGGTTCCCTATAATAATAATATTTTAATTTTGAACACATGACTAACCCCATTTAGCATACTCACCCAAACTTGTGAAAACCAGTTCATACGCAAAATCTAGGTCTATAGAAGGCCTTTTGCTTCACGGGAATGGCTTGATCATTTTGAGAGTTGTGTAGAGGTATAGATAGACTGTCAACTATGCTTGAAGTCCTACGAAACATTATTGCGAATAAATTCAAAGGAGCATATTGGTGAATTCAAACATTGATTTATTAAAAAATTAAAGCCCGTAAGCATACCCATGAATTATTCAATGGCGTGCTGGTCCATCAACCATCTTCGGCCTGTAATTATCAAGTCTACTCGATCAACGTAGGCCTATCTGTCATCCTGCTTAACTGATAACATCTTTGCTATTGTATATGGCGCAAACTTAGTGGTTAAAATATTTTATCAGACGTAGACTATTGGACAACCTACCCATCTTGGCCTACTTCAACCACTCCCTTGAAACTGCGAATAAACTGACTAATCAAGAGCAAACAAAATTCTGTCCTGTGGTATTGCCTCTTTCTTAAATTCCCTTTCGGAACTAAATCGGGTCACAACATTGGAGGAATGTGCAAATAAAGATGAAAATAAAGCCTACAGTTGCTTTGTACATGACTATTATAAAAAGCTTTCAAGGAGGCGTCTCCAATAACCCATAAGAAATCAGCAAACATAAATTCTTACAAAAGATTTGGTTCACTCTTGGCGTCCTCAAAGCATGCACGGCTGAATCATAATTACATCTTAAATTTATATAGAACCCGACTGATGAAAATAAGCAATAATATACAACCTATGGCTCATGCTGAAAACACTGCCATCCAAACGGAACCCACGAATAAATGTCATGACCACTTGACGACAAAAGACCTGGTAATTACTGGTGAGTAGGCCCTATGCAAGGATCCAAACCGCGAGTGATTCATTCACTTAACCGCGGTCAACAGACTGTGGCCATGATGACGGAAGACCAACCAGCTAGCATGGTTCGATTCCCCGACTATATTCGCTACGGACACGTTCCTGCAGAACACCCCTATATGTTAGTGGTAGCGGACGCGACAGCCAGCACCAAAACTAGTGGGGTCGTGCTGGAGCTATGTAAAGAAGAGCATACTTTGGAAAAATAAAGAGAAATTAGCGATTCTTTGGAATCTTTACCTTAGGTTCGATTGGAAAAGCAATGGGCCTCAAAGAATTAAGGACGGCTGGAACAATGGGATAATAGATATCAACACAAAGACGAATTATTGCATCGCATTTAAGAGCACCACCTAGACGAAGCGCTAGCTTATTCACTAAACAACCGCGGTCTACAAACTATGGCCGGGGAGGATGATCGCCCGTCTTGTAGGGTTCCACTATGCTCGCTACGGGCACGTTCCTGCCGAAGACCTAACCCCAAGTTCATTAGATGGCGTCGTGGTGGTGGACGCTACACTAGGCTTATATCGCAAACTAACTAGAAACCTTCCTGCCTTTTATGTACTACATGAACACATCCAATCTAGAATCCTTCGGATTAGCAAAGTTAAATTACTAACTGGTTCTGTGCCACGAAATTACACTAAATCGAGATAAAACCAATTTTGTACTATTGAAGCCTCTTAGTGTATCGTGATGCACACAGTCAATTACTGTACCTATTTTGTTAAAAAATTATTTCACGCATAATCCGGGAGCCTTAAACAACACCAGCAGAAACCTCTACGCGCGTCCATAGCTGGATCTCCGACGTAATTTTATGTTACCCTGTGATAACTAATGTATTCATTATGTGCTAAGGATCATAAAATAAATATAATTAAATAAAACAAAATTATCTTTTCGGTTTAGCAGACAGAACGGAGTTTAATTCGTGGCTTAACTTTTTTGGGATTGTTTACCCTTTTCTGGCCTTGTGAGCCATAGATCTAGTAATCTTTTCATTGCAAGCTATCCTCTTCTCCATTCTTCGCTGTTACGAGCGGAATTTAATTCTAGTTCCAACGGTTTATTCAAGCTGTTTGCTAATTCCTGGATTTCCAGCTATGGATGCAATTTACTTTTCATGGCAAGTTATATGAGTGAGTGAGGTTCCACTCATCGCCCAAATACGATTTTCCAACCGGCTGCAATTTTGTGCTTTCTAGCAATGGATACAGTTACCCTTTTCAGGGTAAACTGTCTTCTTATTTTTACCAACCTCTTCCTCCTTTTCTGCAGGATCAACTGCTAGATTCTGACCGATGTTTTTGAAGAACTTCCGTTTTAACGCTACTGCACATGGGTTCTACATGTACGTTCGTCATTGGTTTAGTAGGAATTCTGATTTCCTCTTGGCCGACATCCTAGCAAAACACATACTTATGACGACGATGCTGATGAAATGAAGAAACAAAGAATGGCAGTCAGAGGTATTAAAGTATTAGCGACTTAGTATTCTTAGCCTCTCAACTTTACTACTTTAACTCGTATCGTGTTAAATATGCATCTAGAAGAAATATCAATAATAGTTGCTTCTTTAGATTCATTAAACGATCATATTAACGATGACTTGAATGGCATCGCTCTCTGTCTCAAGGCGTATCAACAAGAACATCGCAGAGCGAGGTACAACCGAGACAATGAACCAGCGTAGCCGGGTTTTAGCGTCAGAGGGAGCGGCGATCACATTAAATATGTCATTTAATAGACGCCATATTTTTAGACATAAAATGACATCATTTTAAAGTTATAATTTGAAATAACGAAATTCGTAATGTCAGTAAACACATATTATGAAGTTTTATAATGTATATTATAGTACTACAATTATAGAATACAGCCGAATTTAAAAGCAAAAAAGCATTTCATAGTGTCATAATTATATACTAATTCTTATGAATCACTCCATTCTGTATTCTAGAAAAAATTAGTATATCTATCGCAGCCTTTTTCGTCTTGGTTCCATTCTAGCAAAATGACCAATTACTTTGTTAAAATCCACCAGAGCAGCAAACTGTCTTTCGATCGTAATCAAAGCTAACCTTGGTCATTGTGGAACGAAGGTTAATGAGTTCGAGATGACTTCGAAGGATCGTTCTGCTCCCGCACTGCTCATTGGCAGTCAGAAAAATGCGATACAATATTGACAGGTCTGGGTAAATGTAACACATGTCATTGGCCATCAGTGCTTTCAGTAGGCCTACGCTGCTGATGGGCACTGATATTTCCTGAGTTTCCTCTTCACTTGAACTTTCCTTGCTGATCCAAATGATTTCTTTGTTCATCTCTCTACATGATAGATATTCTTGCCCATTTCAGTTCCACTTCGAATTACATATGAGTACGTGACTGCCAAATGTTCCAAATTTTTAAAATTGTCCTCCTAGCCGAAACGTTTTGGATCTAAACAACTAAACTTGGAAGTCACATCTTCAAAATGCTGAAATCTTCTATTTTTGCTAATTATGACAGACAGAATCCATTGACATTATAACTACGTTTCAACGATGAATTTTTCAGAGCATCAGATAGCCTATCATCCCCTGCAATTTCGTTAAGGAGTCTTTTTCATTTGCGTGCTCTGTCCCTTATAATTCGGTAGAAATGTCACATTTCTCAGACAGCTCTGTAGCTTCTTTCCCGGTCTGTTCAAATTCTGATTCGATTTTATTTCACCAGCTATTCGTGTCGTTTTCAGGAACCTGAATCAAATTTTTTATTGTGAAATTTGATACCGCCCTTCTTCCAAAATTTTTGGCTCAGAAGTGCACACGCCTCGACGGCGCAATTGCAGTAATTGCGCGCGAAGGACTTGCTCAAAGTCCCTACACAGTGACTGACACCTCGGATGAGGGTCGAACTCGCTCACTCAGCGCACACTGAGTGTTACGGGCCGACCGCTCTAACCGATCGGCCACCGTGCGTGCTCTCTCTTCCTTATAACTTGGTAGAAATGACTAGCTGTTAACAAATCAGTACTACTTTTCTGTAAATATATGGATGAAATGAAAGCCTTATATATGCAGAATTTTTTCCAAAGTATTAAAAGAGCTAACAATTCGTAAGTCTCAATTGTAGCAAGATATCCCATTGCTTCTGCAATCTGTTTAGTGGCACAGTTTGTTTTATTTCACCATGAACAATTCTTTGTAAGGCAAAAACCAGTGCTGGTTAAGTTATACAGGACAGCATCAACTGCTGATTTTCTGGGCACCCATCTGGTATCACCAAGTCGTTTTAGACAAAATGAAAAGGATCTATGTTTTTACGTTGTTCCTTTTTTAGCATTGAAATACTAGGTACATTGCCAGAAAAGTATATATATCTAAAAAATGTACTCTTAATTTCTTTTTAAAAGGCGCGCCACTTTTCTGCAAATGTTCTCAGTGGGGGAGCGGCCGCTCCTCGTGCCCTCCCCTCCTAGTTACGCTACTGCAATGAACCTCATATGAAATATTTACATGGTATGGTAAGTCATAGAAGTTGAATTTGCAATTGCTTCGGCTCGGATCAAAGGTCGATTTCCGGTTCTGAGTGCTTGTGAAAGCGTGGTTGAAGCGGATGTGCTTGTATAGTCTGTAGCCTTCTCTGATGTAAGCTCAATGCGTCTGCAGAAGAGCGTCAAGTTGGTTCTAACAGATCCAACCATTGGCCAATGTCTCGTTGTTGTTCCAGTCAAATCAGCTGAAATGTGCACACGAAAACCAAAGCAGTTTTTCACATCCATTATAATGGAGAATAGTATGCCGATAGAATTCGGACTGGGTTTGCTTACATTGAACACGGATGGTGCATGCGTATACATTTTACTAACTCTGAGGCAAAAGAGTTTGACCGATTTTCTACGAAACAACCACCTCAATCGTCACCAGATGTAATTTTATGCCCATGCCCAATTGCACGTTTCATCCAAACCTTTCATTTTGACCCCTACCCAATGCATCCACACCACGGCGCACACGAACCGTGTATACTGAATATAGATTTCGTATCAACCTAACAAAACATGCATTCTTGAGGTCTACAGTGTCAATACTGAGTTTAACTTACGCACAATGCAGATGATTTCTCTTTCTGTGTAAGCGGACTGCATGACAGTTTGGAGAGCGTCATCTGATCACAGATTTCACAGATTTTTTATGCTCCAAGACATTTGTATCGATGAGTTCTTCAATGAGCCGGAATTCAATGCTAAGTTCTGCACAGCGATGACGTTAAGCGACTCATTCGCTTAGTAGGACTATATCTGAACTGCGAGGCGATGATGTCAAGCAAGTCGTCTTTCGCTTACATGTAGTAGGCTATATCTGAACTGCAAGGCGATGATGTCAAGCAAGTCGTCTTTCGCTTACATGTAGTAGGCTATATCTGAACTGCGAGGCGATGATGTCAAGCAAGTCGTCTTTCGCTTACATGTAGTAGGCTATATCTGAACTGCAAGGCGATTATGTCAAGCAAGTCGCCTTTCGCTTACATGTAGTAGGCTATATCTGAACTGCGAGGCGATGATGTCAAGCAAGTCGTCTTTCGCTCACATGTAGTAGGCTATATCTGAACTGCGAGGTGATGATGTCAAGCAAGTGGTTCACCGAGTGTCGCTGAAATGCTGAAAAACTCAGAACTAGACATTCACATGTTAATAAATCAATCAATGAACCTCAGCAAGGTTAAACGACCTCATCGCTTAGAAACTGAGAACGATAAGAACCGCCAATTTATAAAGACGATTAGTTCGTCTCCTCCCCTATCAGTTAGGAGAATCTAAGAAGATGTTGAGTCAGGGAAGTAGAGATATGTGAGAAACGAGGAAGACGGGCAATCAAACGAGCAGCTGCGCTGAGTACAGACTGGAGCGGATTGAGGCGGAGTGTTGGTAGGCCGATGAGTAATGAGTTACAGTAGTCAACGCGGGGACAGATGAAGGCATGAACCATGGACGAAAAAATTGTCGAGGACACAGATCGTCGGATGGCACGTAGTCGCTGAAATTGAGAAAAGCTGGACCGAGAAAGATTAGAGATATGTGCAGAGAAAGATAGAGTATTGTGCAGAGTAACACCCAGATTTCGAGAAAGCAAACTGAGGAAACTTCTTTGCAAGTAAAGCGTGATCAAGTTTAAGCAGCTTCTGGCGTTTGTCCAGCCAACTCAATTGAGTCATGGCAGAGTTCAGTGAAAGACAATTTGAGGACATCCAACAGTATAGGTCAGCAGAGAGAAGAGAGAGAGAGGGATTCACTAGATAGGGAAGGAGCAAGCTGGTCTGAAGAGGAGTCATGCACGAAGGTCTGGACATCATCAGCGTAGAGGTGACCTGACGCCGAGTATCAAAAATACGAGGAATATCAGCTGTAAACATGATAATATATAGAAGTGGACCTAGGACGGATCCTTGAGCGATTTCAAATTTAAAAGGTACCCAAGAGGTGCGTGTTAAGCTTAGGACAATTTTATCATTACCGCCTCATTTAGTAGTACTTGCAGCTGGAGGCCATAGGAAATAGCTGTAAGTTCTGTAATATGCTAAGCAAATTTCTGTAGACGGCAACGGCCTCTGTTGTCATAGGCTGTCGTTGAACCTTGGATCCGTCAATCCTTGAGGCCATAAGAGGTCTCAAGACACTGGAGAAGAATATCTTGATCAACCATCGGGTGTCCCTTTTTGGGCTCCTCTTGTAGCCTTTAGTTTATATATGTATCGTTTGTGCATTGAATACTGCTTGCTATGGCTACAATAAACGAAATTGAATTGTATTGAATTGAAATTGAACCATGTCGAACGCTGCTGAGACATTATTGAGAGCCAGAAGAGTGACTTCAGACCTATCAACTGCAGCGTAGATCTTAGAAAGTCGGGAAAGGAGAGCTGTCTCTATGGAATGGTGAGCCCTAAAGCCGGACTGGTTATTAGGAAGGAGTCCAGATTGCTCAAGATAATGGAGAAACTGGAGAGACACAAATCGTTCATGAGTCTTGGAAAGGAAGAATAAATTTGATATTGGCCGGGCAAATACGTAGGCCCCAGCATTCATCTCTATTTAAGGATTGATTGTCAATAACAGCAAAGACTAGGCCAGTGGGCCTATAGGCCTATATCTTAATTGTGTCCTAATCTTCTAAGTGTAGGCTGTGCAATTAATATATAATTTGACTTCGATATGTCAAAGGTTCAGAATGATTTTTATGAAAATTCAGCGTTGATGTTTGATACCACATGGAATTTGAAAACTCAGACAATCTTTATAAATCTTACGTGGTATTAGGTCTATATATCTGTTTTTATTTGCAGCGTCTCATATAATAATATAGGCCGATAATTATTGATAGTTTGTGACGCTGACTTGTTGTCTACAGAGCCTTTTAAGAATCTATAAAAGCGCTAAATAAGTATGGTTATTTATGCGATCTGAATAGGTGAGACCAAGACTTAACTACATGAAGTATCGGCAATCCACTTTTGTTGTCGGCCTACGAGTATTTTTCTGTGCTCTGGAAAACTGATGAACCACTTTGACTTGTGTAAAATAAGAACTGAGCGAAGTTTATTCAATTGTATTTGGCAGATTAATTGACATTTATGCAGCATCAAGTCCGTCGCTAGTTCTTGTAAAAACACGAGTGTATCACTGAAATGTTGGCCTACATGTACATGAATTTTTAGATTACGCAAACACTGACTTCTAGGAAACGATGGGCGAAAATGTCATATAGATCACACTTTATTTTAGCTCTCTCAATTTACACTTTTATCCAGACACAAGATCTGCAGCAAATCATTATGTAATTCTCAACGCTATTAGTGTTTGCTAAATGTCGCACACTGAATAACCGCAGATGGCGTTAGTCTACGAAAAGCTTCGTGACGAAGGCAAGAAGCAGGAGAAGAACGGCGCCTGCAGAGGAGTTTGGACGTGCCCCTGAGTATATAACGGGACTGGGGAGTGGATTCAGCGTTATCAAGGTGTACGAGGTCGTCAGGGTGTCGCAGAAAGGAAGTGTAGTCATCGTGGTGAGCGGTGGAGTGGTGGTTGGAACGGTTGTAGTAGTCGTAGGTTCTTGGGTGGTACGTGTAGTGGTAGGACCAGCGGGCGTCCAGATGCAGATTGTGGTTGTCTGGACTGTAACCTTCGTCGTTATTAGTGCTTTTGTTGTGCCTGTGAGCACACGTGTTGTAGCGGTCGTTGGTGTCTTCGTTGTGAGGATCTCTGCTGCAGGTGTCGTCGCGGTATTGAGCGTTATAGGAATACAATGGGTTGTCGACGGTTGTGTAGTCAATATCGTAGTCGTCGGTCTAGGCGTCGTTCTGGTCGTCGTCCTTACCGCAGTTGTCGTGGCATATCTACGGAAAAAGACCATCAGGGAACGCAGGTTTAACCCTTACCACTCCTGAGGTTGCTGTGAGTGGCCAAATTCAACGCGTTTTGACATAATAATTGAAGGTGTAAGGGTTAAGACAAGGGTCGAGTAACACTAGTAATAGATCCTTCCAGCACTCGTTGATAAGGTGGTGTCCTGCGCCTGGCTATCGAGTTGCGCTTTAGAAGTTTGGAGTTCACGATTACGATGAAGATTATATAGCGTAGGCCTTATTGTGACCGAGAAATTGCTTTGATCGTATTAGAAGGTATGTAAGTTCAGGCCGATATAGAACAGCAGTCTCCAAATGCATGAATAGCTAAATATGTGGATATTATGAAGGCGTAAGTCTATAATAGACCGCCTGAACAGCGAGAGTATGATATACGTGTACCGAATGCAGTGGGAAATTTGTTTCAGGCCTAATATCTGAGCCAGTAGTTACTAGAAGTTGAAGATCATCCCAAAAAGTGTTTCCCAACCAGGCCAACCTACATGTATACATAGTAGTACGCGTCTGTAATCAGCTGTTGCCAATAAAACCAGTAAAAGAACTGCTGCATATAAATGCTGAGGAAATACACACAGTGGAACTGTAGGCCAATATCTTATGTAACAATAACTATGAATCTGAACAGTTTCCTGACAAATTAGTTATAAAGCTTAAATAAAATTAGTGATAAAACACAATTATAACACTTAGCCTATCATTGAATAGGCCTGTTTAAGAAATCTGTAATGCTTTGGTAATGCATTATTGAAAACATTAGGCCTAATAGGTTAAATCTAATCAGCAAATAGCAAGTTGAGAAGAGATAGGCCTATATGATTATAATTGAGAGATGCTGCCCTTTGGCCAGTTAGAACGGCAACGCGATAGGGTATTAACAGTGAAAGGTGCGTATATACCTGTCGACGCACGGTTCAAATGCTCCATTCTGCTGATAGTAACGAATCGATCCAAGTGGGTTGACGTACGGCAGCTTCCGCACGGTTGTAGTAGTTGCTAAGTAACAAAATATATCAGTTCTTTATCACTGTAAACATTGCTCTTTATCACTTTATCATTTTAAACATTGTTCTTTATCACTTTATCATTTTAAACATTGTTCTTTATCACTTTATCATTTTAAACATTGCTCTTTATCACTTTGTCATTTTAAACATTGCTCTTTATCACTTTATCATTTTAAACATTGATCTTTATCACTTTATCATTTTAAACATTGCTCTTTATCACTTTATCATTTTAAACATTGTTCTTTATCACTTTATCATTTTAAACATTGCTCTTTATCACTTTATCATTTTAAACATTGCTCTTTATCACTTTATCGTCTTAAACGTTGCTCTTTATCACTTTATCGCTGTAAACATTGATCTTCAACGAGATCGGCATAACATTACAATTTGATTATTGATTTAATAAATAAATATTATGATTTTTGATTCAAACTAACAAACCGCAGTACAACTGCATGAAATTGCAAGAGCAATACAAAATATAATACAACTGTTACTTGATATTGCCCATCTTACAGTTTAGTTTAGAAGTGCACACACGCCTCGACGGCGTAACTGCGGTTGTAATGCAGAGCAATTGTTTGTGAAGGACTTGCTCAGTCACTACACAGTGACTGAGCATCGGATGAGAGTCGAACCCACTCACTCAGCGCACACTGAGCGTTACGGGTCGACCGTTCTAACCAATCGGCCACCATGCCACACAAGAGCACATTGTAACATGTTAAACAGGAGTCGATTTTATAACTGCGTGGCAGTTGGGTGCCGAACAATCCTATTGCCGCTCAGTTTGCCATCGCCCATAGGGTTTGGAAGGTTGAAACTCACGGCGACAGTGGGCACTTATCGAACCCGCGTCCCTCTGTTCTTTGTGCTAGTGTATTATCATTCAACCACCGCCTCGCCATCATTGCATAAAGGACAGTTTAAACAACAACGATTTCCTCGATTACCACGGGGTCCAAGAGGCAGGACAGCATTGCCTTAGAATATAGCCTATAATAATTAAAAAAACCAACAGACCACTACCCATGTGAGGCCCATTATTATACCCATACGGGCCCTATATGAGACCCGTTGAACGGTCATGGACTTTGCTGGCAGGGATATTACCGAAAGCTGTGTAACATTAAGTAGAAAGTAAGTGAGTAGGCATGCGTCGTGTTTTGCAGTATCTAGCTCAACAAGCAGATTTCATAGGCATTAGCCATACATAACCCATCGCGGTTGTGGTCTGTAGATTCAGGGTCAGGCTATTCAATTGATTTACATAGGCCTATATACCATAATACAGCATTTCGTTCAGAGTTTTTTGAGAATTTTAGGAAATAATTATTGTAGACGATTCTAACATTTTACGCCAAGGGTAATTCCTGCAATGATTCCTCCGAGTGCTCCGAGCGCCAGAAGACCACCGAACATCGCCCAGAGAGGTCTCATCTGAGGACCGCAACACCCGGTCGTCATGTTCATCTGTCAATCAAGAAGGATTCACTTTCAGTGCCCAATTTGCCAAAAAAATAAACTACGCAGGCTATGTCAAGTGACGACAGCATTTCGCCATCAAAAAGTAAATTATTAATACTTTAAACTAGCTGCAACGTTTCGCTATCAAGATCCAGAACATCTATAAAAATTGTTAGTAAACATTTCTTATAGAGTCCACATGTAGCCCTTGTACATGTATGGCCAACTTGTGGCCGTAGATAGGCCACACGGGCCCAATGAGCCGGCCAGAGGCCATGCGGTCGCTATAGAAAATTCAAAATCGTGTACATTCATATTTATTTGCGCTAACTATAATTTCAAGATAAAAATTGTTCCCTGACCAAACGGCAGAGAACATAGACTACTTACCCTATACCAAGCTGGTATGAAACAAAGAGTACTTACCCTGGGTCCGTACACTTCGTAGCTTTCCAGACCTTTCGGACCGACTGGTCTCGTTCCCTTCATTGGATTGACGACCTGCCTCGAATTGTTGTACTGCACGCCATACCTGTTGTGTCCGAAATCCGTTCTTGTGCTTGGGCCTCCATTTCCGAAACGGTGGTGCCCTCCCTGGCCATACTTCTCCGTTGCTCTCCACGATCTCGGTGGCTTTGGTTGCTGGTTCTGGGGTCTGCCCCAGGGAGACCTATCGCCATTACGAGGGTCTTTGGGTCCGTCTCTCTGATTGGCAGAGCTATATCTTGGTGGAGGGGTTTGGTATTGGGGGTAAGGTTGGCCGTTTGAGGGGGAGCTCGGCTGATTTGGGTATTTAGGGTAGGATGAGGGAGGGGACGGAGGCTGACTCGGTCCTTGTGTTATATAGGATGGCTTCTGAGAAAGTATTTTGTTTGGTGGGGTCCATTGAGGCATGTACGACTGAACGTATGACGGACCTCCGGTGGCAGGCTGGGCAGCTTTGTCGATGGCGGCTGCGACCAGATGCTCCTTGGGCCAATGCCCAGCACCACTGGCAATGGGCATGACAGCAAGACAGCAAACCGAATCTACCGACAAGGGCTTCTGAAAGTAAGCAGAAAATCAGCTTCATTAGTCTATATAGACACAATTATTCCGCATGTAGGCCTTACAGTATTTTATAATAAGGAATAGCAAACACTAGCCTACATATTATTGTAATTCCATATTCTCTTTGAGAAAACTCAACAATCAGTAACCTATGATAACATGTGTCTTCATCTGTGATTCATAAAAACACTGTATTTAGTATTAAGCCAGATTTGCACCTGCACTCGATTCACAGCGATGATTAAAATCAAGCCCAGATTTAACAACATTTATTAGAAATAGACTAACAATTATTAACTTATTCTGTGACTAGGCCTACGCTGAATCGATTCGATTGGCCTACTTTATAGGCCTACATGTAGGCCTATAATCACCCAAGATAATTATGTGACGTAAACATACATACCAACTTTTTCTATAAATGCTTCCTTCACCACAAAAACTTTTAGTTTAAAACCTAGATTAGATAGCAAGCCCTTTGTCTAGTTGGTTTTGCATCATAGCCTCATTTTCATAAAATTTGTTAAGCTAAAATAATTTACTTACCTTAGTATGATAACAAGCCGAGTAATTTATTGAAACGTCGTCTTTGCTTTTTACACCCGATGACTGTTTTCTTCTCTCTGTAGATCTCGAATGTCGCCTGAGCGAATTTGTTGATCCCCAAACGAGTCGTTGGTTACGGTTGTCGAAAGCGAATTTCAACAGATAGGTCTCGGTGCATGACGTCAGATTGCTTTAGGGGAGTTCACTCGCTGTGCCTGCTGTCATGGCTCGCTGCACACGTTCATCTGTTGACTGTGCTGTAGTTCGTGCACACGTCCTAGGCAGGTCTAGTATATTTGCCGAAAACGGTCACACGCCGTGTGCCTAGAAGAGACTCGAATGCTGTTCTCAGCATGATTCAAGGTTTGTTCGGTTGCGATAGTGAAGAAGTTATGCGAATATAAATGCAGAAAGAGTTATGAAAGACCGCGGGTGTGGCGCAAATACCTTGACCAGATCGATCTTCACCAGGCTTTAGTTATTGCGTTCTAATTTACTAGTCAGCCAGATCTTGGTGTCTATTTCCAAAATTATTAGGTCAGGCAATCGAATGGTAATGGAATAAAAGTGCTAGACCTTGTGCCTTACGAGATCGACATGGTATGAACATAAAAAAGTCAAAAATGTGTCAATGGATTATGAGCCAAAGCAGTAGTTAGTGCATTTTTACATGTTCATTATACTAAAACAAGGCCGTTTTATGTTATTATTAGTTAGGTAAAAACCTGCAGTAAGACATACTAAAACCTGTATTGTGCACAATGCAAGAGAATATGAAAAATCCCAAAATAGCCACAAAATAGCCCACATGTAAATGACACATGTGGGCTATATGCTATAAGGCTGTAACTCTTAAAAGTTGGCATATTTACATGATCCTGGTGTCTATTTTCATAATTATGGGGTCAGGCAATCGAATGGTAATGGAATGAAAGTGCTGGACGTTGTGCCTTATGAGATTGACATGGTATGAACATTAAAAAATTGGTAAGTAAGTAAATAGGCATGCACTTTATTGAACCGCTTGTAAGCGCACTACATCATAAATGAACAATCAAAGTATGTTCAATCACAAAATATTCATATGAAGCAACTACACCACAGACATCCTTGGAGTTGTAAGAGTAAAGAGAAAGCAAGCAATAGAAATAACGATCACTATAGGAATGGATTCATTTCTATAGCATTCGATTCATTTGTATAGCATTCGGGAGATAAAACCAGACCCGGTGAGTATGTCAGCATGCGGGATCTCTCGATTGTGCAGTCGAGGATGTAGAGAGAAGGTTAAACTGTTTACAGGACGCAAAAGACAATCTAGGACATGACAAGGATTGTGTTACAGAAGGAGTAATGGGAGGAATCTGCATGACCACAGCGGTCATCAAATGTCACCTGGTCAAATGGCAGAAACTTTGCGTCGAGACGCATAAATTACGAAACTTGTAATTATTGAATATGCATGATAAGTTTGGTAAAGTAATGAGTTTTAAGGATGCGGTTATTGACTTGCCGCTGATGATATTTTACGCTCCACGAGTGAATTGCCTAACTGTATCAAACACTGTGGTGGGTCCAGTTCCTGTAGGTTGCATGTACCTTCCATAACATCATCATTCAACTGCCTTAGGGCTTCAACGTCGAATTGACTCAGAGCACTGTACCAAACAGGATTGTTACACTGGCAATGTAAGCGGGTGCTGCAGTTCAACAAATGGTATATTTTAAGACGTATAATCCAAAAT
Organism: Bimastos eiseni; assembly: GCA_959347315.1. Taxonomy (NCBI): domain Eukaryota; kingdom Metazoa; phylum Annelida; class Clitellata; order Crassiclitellata; family Lumbricidae; genus Bimastos; species Bimastos eiseni. The sequence goes on along the minus strand of OY365806.1, from coordinate 10,294,239 downwards.
CTGTGTTCTTTTACCCAACACAAGGTTCCCAACACTCACCGTAAGTAATCTTTATATTGGAACCTAACCAGAAGCACCATAGTTGGATGTGCCCAAACTAACGTCAATGGATTTGTCATATGGTGGAACTAAATCACCAGAATCTACAATTCACATCAACAGTTACTGACCTATCTCACACTGCTATCATGTATAGTGGTGTTTAGAGGGTAACTTTCATGGAGAAACTGTGCATCGCATACAAGTATGATAGGCTGCCTTGGAATAGTTTTGCTGCAGCTTCAATTATCCACTCATCCTCCTTCTCAGTGTCAGCATCCCTCAGTAACACTTGTCACTGATGATATATGATGCTATACTTCTGAGGCACATCACATCCATCCTTGTGACCCAAAAACCTTAGAAAACCATATCTTCCCACCATTATGCATCTGTAACATTTTCTTCAAATGTTTCACAGAATATACGTCACATGGTATATCTGCAAAGTTTCTCATCTCTTCCTGGACCTCAACAACTGTGTATAATTCACCAAAGTTTGCCTCCATAGTGTGTCAGTCAAGTTGCAAATACTTCAGTTGTCTGAAGTATTTGCAACTTATCTGTATTCGGTCGCCGAATATGATCTGCCTGTTTTGCATCATCCTGCTCAACTGAGGACTTTGATCTACCATTACTGAAATATGTGTGACACTTTGTGTGATATTGCGCTTCTACAGCAATGGCATCACCACAAGTTTTTAAACGTCTAAGCACCTCAAGACTTCACTCATCCTTATGCCTCTCACAGACGCTCTCAATTGTCGCAAACAAAGCTTTAGTTTCTGCAATACGCAATTTTTCATACTTCTGCTTAGGGTGCCTACTATCAATAGCAGCACCCAAGGCTTGGTGCAAAAAACAGTCTCGTTTCCAATCAAATAGTTCGCTCACTGAACGGAGAACCTTACCTGACTTCAGCATCAACACTACCTGACTTGCGCCAATGCAATTCGCCTTTTCGATCTCTATTATAAATTATTCTGCATGATTCATGCACCCTAACTACATGTATGTCTGGATTGCAACCCATGTATCGAATAACATCGCAATTGCCACGCCGAATACCAGTATCTAAGAGGGATTTTCTTCCTCTCGCTTGTCTTACGACAGTCATCTTCAAATCATTCCAGTTATTAGTAACATGTTTAACGGCAAATAATACAATTATCCTCACACAGCTCTGAGTTATCGGACGGGGCTGACCAGTGGCCATTTATGCTGAATTCGATGTAATTATAAAGAAGGAGTTATACAACGTTACCAGGTTAAATTAGCCGATAAAATCGATGCAATTCCTAACAATAATACAAAATCTAGCGCTTAACTAACTTAAAACTTGTCTAAAGCAGCAAATTTCACGAAATTAATAAGTTAAATTGCATATTATCGACATAAACATTCAACCAAAGACGCTAAGTGTAGCTCGACTCAGAGGCAGATTGCGTAATCAATAGAGTTATTTCGCCAAATATCAACCACATTAAAAGTCAAATTATAAAGTTTCCCATTGTTAGGTTCTCTGTAGGTTTTAATGAGAATAACCTAGAGTCAACTTCACACATTGCAATAAAAATCGCTTTGTCACAATTTAGGTTAAGGTTTCGAAATTTTGGCCTTAATTCTGACATACTATACCTATGAATGTTTGACCTTGTGTAGGTTCAAATTAAGGCGGCGTTCGCGTAAAAAAGATAAACCAAATCGCGAAACCATGCAGATATATAGGTTTGTATTATATACTGGTGAATGATAAAAAGAAAAGCACAGATTAGTTGAGGTCGTTGAAAGGGCAGAATGAGGTCAACTGGTGCATTACAACGTATATCTTTGCAACATCCCAATATATGAACCAATGTAATCTTACTTAGTAACTTATGTAGCGCCGGTGTATAGGGTACAAGGGATCAACCACGTCTCGAGGCCTAAACATCATTCGACTACATACTTTTAAAAAAGGCTGATATACTAATCATTGTAATCTATTGACCTATAACTAATTCAAATTTTATAAGTTTGAATAGTGCGCCTTTAAATTTTTATTTTCTATAAAAATGTCATAGATAATAAGTTGTTTGTTTCACTATGACTATATATATATATATATACAGATGAGATGTTCCTTACTCGTGTTTATTATTGGGTCAAACTGACGCACCGCAGTTTGATTATAACTCATAGAATGAACGGATTAATTATCACAAGTCAAGCTGGCGCCCTATAGTTGGCTTGCGAGTGGCGCTTTAGAAGTTGGAAGAATACGATTAGGCCTACGAAGTTATTACATAAATCAAATTTTACTGCTATAGAATAGAAGAAAACATGATGACATATATTATTTAGGAATTATTGTTATAATAGGGTCATAGTTTTCTTCAGGCCTATGCAAGAAGTAGGTAGCTGTGCATGATGTCCATAGACACGACTAATAGGCGTGACCAACGCTAAGTTTTTGTGCCGAGCCGTTTAGTTGACATCACCAATTGATGAAATGCAAATATTTACAAATAATAGATTGGCAGCGCGGGTAAGCCCTAAGCGGGTAAGCCCTAAGCGGCTGCATAGATGGTCCAATATATGGTATGCATAGCGCAGGCCTTGCCTATATGCTATGCGGGGTAGGCCCTATGTTCTAAACTTTTTTATATGCTTAAACAACTAAATTTGCTATGCTTTTAGGAATGTCTGGTTACGTGTTACTTTGAATACACGCAATGTTTTCTAAAGCACAACTGTGACCCATCCAACCAGTCAAACAAACGTACAAACACTGGTACAGACACATACAATGAGTGGGAATATCGAAAACGATCTCTCTGACAGTGACTTACCGATCCTAAACCAGTGTAAGACTACTTTCCGTTCGCATTTAGCGCGTAACGTAAATGTAATATCGAATACAGCTCGTAACAGTTGCATCGTGTAGGCCCCTATACTCACACGTTTGTTTTAATGACGCGCCTGATTTTCATCGTAGACCTAATCGTAAACTCCAAATTTCTAAGCACCACTCGAAGGTCAGGCGCGGCTGGGCGGGGCACGATTTTGTTCACGAGCGCAACAGCAAAACAGATGATAAAAATCAACTATTTGAACAGTCTGAAAAACCCGTTCCTTAACATGCAGTAGGACTATATCCTCAATCGTTTGCGATTAGAGCTGGGTCAAGGCAACCGACTATTGCACATCAAGACTCTATTGTAAACCTCACTGAAATGCTAATTGCACGGTAACTGATAATTATATTGCACCGCTACGATGTGAACTAAAGAGATGTGCTCACTATTGGCCTACGTCTCTCTTAAGTGGTGTGAAATGTCTTTGTATAATAATAATAAAATATGAATTCCATAATGGGCCTACGAGGCACAGATTCACGTGTTACCTCGAAGGCTGGCTATGTAATTCAATTAAAATAATAAAAAAATATCTCAGCACCCGCAGCTGCGACATCAGGGGTACCAGCTCATTCGATCACCGGCACTAAAAAGGTTATCGTCTACACAATTAACGAAGTTTACACTATAGACTCATTTCTGATTTAGCCAAAGTACAAGGGCGATCTCGTGAAGGCTAAAATATGTGTTTCGGTATAGTCAATTGTTGTATGCATCTCCAAGAAAACTCTCTGTTTGGAAGCAACTGTTTTCACAACCCACGGCACATGGGTTAAACATTAGGCTAGATCTTGCGATTCCACAAATCTGTTGCCAATGTGGCTGTGCATCTAGGACTGCAGTAACTTACGTTCATATATTACTCAATTGTTCTGTATTTGTGGACAAATATATGATTCTTCAGTTTATCACTACATGATCATGCCCTACGGATTATACTTGACTCGACCGGCCATGTTATTGCATGTCTTGACAGGATGCTTAATTGGTTTTGTGCCGCTGTTTATAGGCTACGACTGCATGAAATGCTCTAAAACGCGATATATTATGGCCATTGGTCAACATCCCTATAAGCCAATAAAAGAACGTTTGAGACTTTCTTCGTCTATTCTTGAAGCGGTTTTTATCGGTTTTCAACTGAACAACGTTTATATGCGATGTAAAGAAATCGAAGAGTTCTTGAATTATGTCCGCTTGAACGAGCAAACGCATTCATCCTGGATTTCAGTTCCGGCTGATTGACCATCGTCACGCCTCATGACACGATCACCGCCAGAGAGCGGCAAAGTACAGTACGTCGTCGTTGTGGTACGCTGTGACGCATGACAGCGGTACGTTGACGACTGCGTACTCATGCAGTTTATTCAGCAGCATGTACTTGGTCATCGCCTGACTGACCGCCCAGTA
>OY365806.1:10259896-10284896 GCA_959347315.1 Bimastos eiseni | reverse complement strand
CCCCCAGTAATTTGAAAAATGGGGGGCACAAATTATCTTAACAGAAGTCGCCTTAAAGAGCCATTGGAGGAACATAAAAAAGAAACGATTTGGGGGGCACATGGGGGCACTGAGCACTAAAACGGGGGGGCGGCTTTGCCTCAGTTTTGAAACTGGGGGCCGGTGCCCCCCTGCCCCCTCCCCGCTTGTTGCACCCATTAGCCAATAGCCATTAGCCAATTTGAAGTATAATATCAGTTTGATTTAGTTATGGGTATAATGCAGTGTAGTTCGTTTAGAGCAATATATTGTGCGCAGGGTAGTGAAGGTTCGCGAGGGCTGCACTGGTTTGTTTGACAGAACAAACACTACGCACATCATAAAATTTATAATTTATTTGCATGAGTTTGACTTTTATTTGATTGTTATAAGTCGAATCTTGGCTTTAAGAGGTGTTGTAAGTGTATCAGAATCGGACAAATACTGGAATTTTGAGGACTGTATGTTAGGCTTATAAGTAGTTCTCTGGGTTTATAGGAACATGAGATATTTTCAGTTATTATCAAATTACACATCGATTCGAGCGGTAAAATATTGAGTTTTATAAAAACTTTGGAGAGAATTTCATTCAACATGATTTTTGTGATTGTAATTTTTTCACATCGCGGATAAATTTTAATTTAAAAAACTAGTAGAGTGATCACGAAGGGCCTGCTTATCGGAGACCCCTATATAATGAATTTTTGAGTAGGGCAATTAAATTTCAACGCTCGTCTTTCTTTCTAAAATCAATTTCTGAAGTCATTGGTGAATCTTTTGGCGAATTTGGTGATGCCTAATGGCAGAAAGATTTGGAAGAAGCTGGTGCCCTGCGCTTGGCTTTTGATTAGCCCTTTAGAAGTTTGGAGAATACGATTAATTTTCAGAAGCAGGATTTGTTGAGCCATCAACCAGCAGCTTGGTGTATTGGTCTTTACCATCTCGTAAGATGGAAGCGCACGACTTCTCTGTGATTATACCTGAAACTCTTAGACCTACGAGAACACTTTCATAATCATGTTATGTAGCCTAGACGAAGTAGCAGTGACATTTGACATGCGCAGAGAACGCCTCTGAGTAGATATATTGAAGGGTCTCTATACAAACGTTTGTTCCATTACATTACATTTTATGTTTTAAATCTATTATTATTACCATAACAAGTATTACTATAATCATCGCCGTCGTCGTCATCATCATCATCATTATCATCATCATCATCATTTCTATGCTGATGAATGTAGCATTAGGTTATACGCGTAGGTACAGTGTTTAGGCCAAAGTCGAGAAAGCTTATGCTTGAAATTCCTGCAGCGTTCGATATTCGATACAATGTAGCCAAACTATAGGGAGCGTCGAGTGAGAGCAGTAATTAGCAAACGATCCGATTTGTAAGCGTTTGAAATGCGACAGAGCGGCGCCAACCAACGTATTCTATGGCGCTCACTCCCTCCTCATTCAGCCTCTCTTCCTAATCGTTTTGCATATTATGTATAGCATATATATATATGTAACATATATGTATGCATATAGCCTACATATAACAAATTTGTAGATTAAAGTGAATTATTGTACTTGCATTTGACTTAGGATTGTGGAATAAACTATACGATTGACGATTGATATAATTATTAGCTGATGTGTAATAAAACTGGCATATACACTTCAACAACATATGAATATGTATGTACACAGCGCAACACGTGAGTTATGCATTTGCTCCGCAGTATGGAGCATATGTAGATATGCTCAGAAGTGGACCTCAAAGAACAGCTGACTCTATAAGTCGGTTGCTGTAAAATAACAGATTTTCGTAGGGTCAAAAGGTACACAACCAACATCCGTTAAACATTATAGCAAAACGTATAATCTGAGCTCTACATGGTATGCCTACGCTCTAGAGTTCAACTGGGAATGTTCGAAAAGAAGAATTGCACAAACGGAAAGAGGGTTTCTAGAAAGTTTCCAGAAAGTCAATTCTGGCAATGTCTATAATTATCTGAATAGTTTAATTTGGAACTTGTAGATTAGAGAGTAAACATAAACATGTGTTTTAACAGTGGGTTAAGTGTTGGCCGCTATACTGGAACTCTGTCGCCTTATCTCACGTTGATTAACCACAACTCGCTTGACGACCAAGTTTTCTGGCTGTTCTCAAAGCAAATGACTCGACAACTTCAGTGATAAGCAATGGTTTTCCTTATTTAAGGACATCGTATGACATCCATGGCTTTAACGTCGATTTTAACAGGGTAGTAATTGTCACTAATGAGCACTGCTCACCCATATAATTAGTATTAGACAGATGATTACAACCTTATTAATAGAGCTAATTACTGACTTGCCATCGATAGTAACCTTACTGTTATTTGACCGTTACCGAATGGTGTTTAGCAAATGCGTCATACTTAATGAAAAAACATTAATCTACTTTCCGAACATTAATGCCATTATTATTATTAGTAGTAGTATTGGTGGTAGCAGCAGTTGTAGGAGTAGTAGTGGTGGTGGTGGAAGTGGCGGTAGTGGAAGCAGTGGTAGGAGTAGTGATTGAAGTAGTGGAAGTACTAGTTGTAGGCCTATTAGTTTTTTGATGCGCTGCACACTTTGCGATTGAACAGAACTCGATCCTAAAGTCAGGAATTAAACATAATTACATGTAAAACAGTAAGATATTTCAAGAATTCTGCTCACTTTGAGTTGTCTGCCCCGCGTGACTTTATTTCTTTCGTCCTTCCCTACCGTCAACCCTTTTTCTTCCTTCAATCCTTCCTTTCGTCGTTTTCTATCTTTCCCATTTTCTTCTCTGCTCTTTAATCTTTCTTTCGTTTCTTGAATCTTTCAATCCTCCCCATCCGTCATTCTTCCTGTGATTGCTTCGTTTATTTCTGAATTCTCTCAAGTCATATTGAATTTCACTCATGAACTTGAAATCGTGTATATGTACCTGCAGAACCGAAGACTTTTGAGTCGAGTTGTAGTCGACCTTCATCGTACAGGCGAAGGATGCTGACAGCTGTTACGATCTTTGAAACGCTTCCGATCCGCATCTGTGCCCACGGCGTCATCAGTCGTTGTGCACTCGCTCGACCGTAGCCTGAAACCACATTAGTAGAATTAGAATAACAGCTGTCCAAGACCCCAAGATCAAATTCAATTGTATATCGGAATCGATTTCATGATCTATGACAAAGCACATGCAGTCGCAAGTACGATCAGTTAGTCGCTTTGACTTTCAATGATCATGGGTGGCAATCGCGTGCTACGTAGATGGAAAAAGAATCTATCCGTGGATAGAAGAAGCTCGATTAGATGACTTAGATGATCTAGTCATCCCACTGAATGTTTGTTGTCAGAGTCAAGAACAACAACATCAATTCCATGAAAACAATACAATTAATGAGTACCGTCTGAAAACACCTTACAAATGATAATAAACCTGATATTATTAGATTAGCGATTCCTGTCAATTGCAATACATATGAAACAGATATTGCTGAGGTGAGAAAATTTATATCCTTTTCTGGAAGAGGTATCCAACTCTGCACCCATGCCATATAATCATCCATGTGATCATCCATATGATCATCCATATGATCATCCATATGATCATCCATGTGATCATCCATGTGGTCATCCATGTGATCATCCATATGATCATCCATATGATCATCCATGTGATCATCCATGTAGTCATCCATGTGGTCATCCATGTGATCATCCATATGATGATCCATATGATCATCCATATGATCATCCATGGGATCATCCATGTGGTCATCCATGTGGTCATCCATGTGGTCATCCATGTGATCATCCATATGATCATCCATATGATCATCCATGTGATCATCCATGTGATCATCCATGTGATCATCCATATGATCATCCATGTGATCATCCGTGTGATCATCCATATGATCATCCATATGATCATCCATGTGCACCTGGTTTCCACTGTACCTTTCATTCCGGCAAATGCCCGGATAGACCCTGCACCCAAATGGTATTTACTCAACCCTTAGTCCGCCAGAATCAGTGACTGAATGCGATATCCTTGTAGGCCCTATCAGTAGTATGGAATGTAAACGTTGAGTTGACTCCACCGTGTTTGCTACCCAGTTGGACGATGCATCCCTCAAAATAGCGCGAAATAGAAAAACGATGCTATTTGCAAAGTAGGGCGAGTTAGAAATAGGCCTATTTACAAAATATGGCGGTTAACAAAAAAGAAGAAGTAAATCTTCTCATTCCTCCACTTAGGAATGCCCACCGCACATTTTCCCATGCAACTCGCTTCCATCTCACATACAGTACCATCATTTCTATGGACACGAGAATAACAAACGAAAACTGGAAAGAAACCAGAATAAATTGGACATTATCATGTAAAATCAATATTATTTCTATCAGCTAACTACTTGAGACAGCTAATTAAGTTTGCATATGATATGGTAATAGGCCGCTATTCCTAACTAGGTTTACTAGATTGCAGAATGCTGGTCCACAAACCTTTTCTCATTAAAAATTGTCCTCCTTTGCTAATAGCGACGCTCGCTCCGGGTATTTTACGTTCACGCATATAAGTGGTGATGACGTCATCGAGTTCGTCAAGGTCATAGATGTGCGACGCTCCGATTTGATTGATACTGCTGTTGGAAACTGCGGTAATGAAAAATACAACATAGCAATCTGTAAATTAGATATCTTAATTCGAAATACATCCCCAAATGCCATCAGCAGAAAGCCTATGCCATTGGTCTAAGAAGGCACTCGCTGACCCAATATAAACCTACTTTACTCTTTTTGACAATCTTCTTGTCCCTCTTCTTGCTCCTCTACTTGATCTACTTCTTGGTCCACTTCTGGACACTTTTATTGACCCGCTTCTTGACCCTCTTCTGAGAAGTCCTAATAAATTTTTTAGCTTCTATCCGTTAGCCTTGGCATCCTGTTGGACCATGAGCTTGCCTTTGAACAAAATCTGCATCGCCTTAGTCGTGATTGTTACTACCAACTTCATCAGCCTCGTTCTGTTGCACGGCCAGCACTGCAACTACTCTTGCCCATGCCTTCATTACAGCCTGGTCTGTTTATTCTTTAAACCTCTAATCTGGTCTGTCGACTAGCAGCCTGCTAGTCTTGTCTTGATCGCATACTGCGAGCTGCAGCGCATATTATTGGCCAGATACCAAAATAGGATTATGTCACAAGATATAATATGTATATATGTTGTAGTTTCTGCATTGGCTTCCTGTTCCGCAGTGTATTGAGTGCATAGCTCTTTGGTCTGGTGATGCCAACATGGTCTTGCACTATCCTCCCTAATGGATCTTTGTCAGCCGGTGTTGAGGGATCGGTGTAGTCGTTCCTTTTGCTCCGTTAGTCCCCAACAGCAGATATATGTAAAACCGCATATAGGCATACTTTCTGGGCTGAAAACCATATGATTTAGAATGATCGTTCGTTGGAGTTGCGTGTGTTCCCTGAATCGTGCAGTAGTAGGCTTATATACTTTATGGCCAATTGTAAAGTTGCCTTTTGTCCGAGTTGGAGTTGGGAACAGTTTTGAGTAGGCTTTAGTCGCCTTGGAATTAAATTATTTTGAATCAATGACAAATAGCTTGCAATTGCCAGAGATTGTAATCTTTAATGAAACGTGAACTGAATAATCAACACGAAAAAGTAATTGATCTATTAATTTGAACGCATTCGGTCTCATCGGACTCTTCACCAATCTGTCCTGATTTTTGGAGCTCCTTTTTATTTACACCGTTTCGTCTGAATATTTTTCAATTCATCGTGTTATCGGAACAGTTTCAGAGTCTGAACCCGTGAAACGTCTCCCTTGAATAAGGAAAGATCTGTTTCTTTTTATCTATGTATTTACAAATGCGTGTATACGTGACGTATACGCTTATGAGCACATGTGAATAGGTTTATATGGGGAATAACACAATGGAATGTAGAATGCAATGTTTCTGAGCCCTTTATCGATCCTTTTAGTACATATCGGGATCATGTTGAAGGGTGCTAGACATCGGAAGGACATTAAATTAATGTGTTAGGGAATTATGATCGATTAGATGGCGGTCAACGTTATCAAAGACCCGGTTGATAAGTAAATGATTGAAATAGCAGTGAATGAAAGACAAAGCAAACCACAAACCAGGAGACGGCGACAGAGAACAAGATACGGATGTAGGCAGAGATAGAGAGATAAACAGAGCGACACAGAGAGGGTGAGGCAGACAGGTGCGAAAGAGGAGAGAGGGCATGCACACGACAACAGACGTCGTCGTATTTTACGAAGGAACGCGTGATATCGACTTCGCTCTATCATCGGAGAGGCAACGAGATCCACAAACCATAAACCATCAGTAAATTAACACATTCCAGTCATAACGTATACATAGTTCCATTACATATAAAGAGCATATAGCAACATATATTACCTTTACTTATAGTAGGCTTACATGATATATATATATATATATAAGGTTCTCCTGGATAACAGGCGTATACGTGCACAACCAGTTTAAATCACTCGTGATCGGTGTTCAGTTTACGAGCATAATAACATATTTGCTCCTACTATATATATATATATATATATATATATATATATATTTACATGTGTGTGTGTGTCTCACGAACACGCAGGCATGTACCTAATATATTTATATATGCATATATATATATACAAGTATACAAGCATGATACATCTATAATGATGGTCTTTCGCCATGGTAACATCGAACGCCAATAACCCGTATCAATTATAGTCCGTCGGTCGAGAGCTAGTGATGATGTTCGGGTGATGGAGTTTGGTTTTGCTATCTTGCACCTGTCAATCAGCGACGCTAACCCTCAACCGTTGTTTAGTAAACAACGAACGAAGAATCATCGACAACAGCCAATGTATACGGGAAGACGAACTACTACAGTATACCTTCGTTGTTGTTGATATATAGCTAAATGTATCTTCAGCAACCATGGATATACGGACGGATGGAAGGGTGGGTAGATGGATGGATGGATGAACCTTTGGACGAATTTGGAGGGTGAAAGGTTGAACGAAGGGAAGGAAGGTGTATTGGTGAATGAATTGACGGACGAACGGGCGGACGGACTAACGTTTGACGGATTGACGGATGGACGGACGGACAGCGGACGATCGAATGGATGGATGGATGAGTAAATGGATGGATGGATGGATGGATGGATGAGTGGATGGATGGATGGATGGATGGACGGATGGATGGTCGAACGGACGGACGGACTAACGGACGACGAATGGACGGATGGTGGATTGATGGATAGATAGTTGTTTGGATTGGTGCAGATATGTATCGATATAATATGTGATTGACAGAAGCTGTTAAATATGTATATACAGTGAAAAAGACTCTGGCAGAGAATTTCGACGCCCATCCGCATTGGTGTTTTATGATGGATGTGAGCGAACGATTATCGCCGTTGATCGCATTCAGACGAGAAAGAAAAACAGACGACAACAAAATAAGAGAAGACGACGACGATTGGTCTTTGTCCTGAGAGAAGGTTTCAATTATGCGCTTCGTCGAAATTCATCTCACTTTACTCCTCGTCCAAAGTGATGTATTTACACTTAACGCACCAATAAATGCGTCAATGTTACACAATATGTCAGAATGGAATGCCTCCTTTGTCTGTGATCAGTTTGTATAGCGCATTTTTAGATGATTGAAAATTTTCAAAAAAGTAAAAGGTTACATTACTTTAGAACACCTCTGTGGAAAATCTGGCAAACAGACCGAGTGATTGAAGAAGAGTCAATCGGTTGAAGGCCATACGTGACATAGTCACCCACGCATTGACAGCAGAAAGCAAATAACTTATACAAGGTTACTTCTACTTGCATTCAACCATTGATGTCGATTACAAATACATGCATGTATAAAGGCAATTCAGATAGCGCCTTTCAACCTCTGTTTTTATCTTTGACTCCATTACTCGTCTCCTAATTTTTTGACTCTTACCTCTGACTCTTACCTTTGACTCTTACCTTTGACTCTTATCTTTGACTCTTACCTTTGACTCTTACCTTTGACTCTTACCTTCTTGGCGTCTTAGCTTCGCTTCAATTGACTTTCTGTTTTACAGTCTGTTGCTATAATAATCACCCCTTTAATTAACCTTTTCATCTATTCAAGAATTTTTACACTGTTTTTGGTGAGATCTAGCATCCCTTAGGCAGGTAAGCAATACCTTCGACAGGTATCAAAGAACGTTTTAAAGCGAACGCAAATTATACGAGAAAGGCTGCGTTCGTAATTATATATGAAGTGCATGGATTCTGAAATTCACTAAAAATGCAAATTATGATTAGATAAGTGGAGATATGACCACCGGCGACCCTTGCAGTCATTCAGAGCCTTTATAACGAATTCTCAGCGAGAGGTTTACAGTAGAAGTCAGGTTCATAGACTCTGCATGGTTTGCATTGCACTGAGGCTGAACACGTTCGTGACAGCTATTAGCTAAGGGTCTTATATAAGCGCGATCGACGACTGAATGGTTCTCACATAACAGACCTTGTAAGTATAATATGTTCGTAATTACGCCTATTACCTATGGCACCGTCAGCTGCAAGCCACTTCAACAGGATATACCCTACGAGTTGAACAGTTTACGTAAAACAACATTTATAGATTGTTGTAACTGCAGGGAGACCTCAACCTTCATCTTGAAGATTATTCCCTATACCATGCCTTCACAGCTGAATTCCAAGCCATGATCGATCAATTGTCAAGTGATATACTATTTACATCTCAAGTATACAGTATGTAACTATATATATATGTATATATAATTGTTTAGGTTTAACGACACTGGGTGATACAAAGATCGTTAGCGTCGCACTCCTCCTTCGTCCGAGATTGAGACTGGCACTGCCAGAGAGCGAGCAGCGGTGGAGTTAAGTACACTTTCAGATACATCGATCCTTTGGCATTCTGAATAGGATCGCGAAGACCGTTCCAGGTACGTGTTGAACAAATCGACAGAAATCTGTTTATTTTCAAATATAAAATGTACGAAGGGGCCACATATTGACTGAATAACAACATGTCAACAGCTCTCTGCAGTTGCGAAGAAGGTTGGCTCACAGTGTTTCAGCTAATGAAATGGCAAGTCAAAGTTACACGATTCCTTAGTAATGCAATGCTTAGAGAAAGATTGTGTAGTTGGTGAAATGCTATTGTCTTATCTGTAGATCAACAAGATACTCCGATCCATAGTACCCTCTCCCCTACATAAGTCAGCAGAAGAAATTCTGACATAGAGCAACACAGAGCATCGTTCGAACGAGTTTTATGTAACGATATCCTTCGTCAGTAACCAACAGATTGTTCGTAAAAACGTCTTCATCATTGACGGCCGACATCGCTCCAAAGACTTCAAATAGCCGTCTGTACTCCATGGAATAAAGGAACCAGTATAAATATATATATGTATATATATTCCGTTCAAAAACGCACTCAATCGTAACCATACTTAAGAGATGATACAATGGATGTCTGAACATATATATATACATATACAAGACATATCGGTTCAGCATCTCTGGATATATATATCTATATATATCCAGAGATGCTGAACCGATAATCGATGGGATACGAGAAGAAGGAAGTCTACAACAGACTTGTCAACCTGACCAGATGAGAAGCAGGATTTAGACAAATACAGACAGACAGACAGTATATATAATATACATAACTATTTATATATATATATATATATAACATAATCGCATATATGCAGGCAATGTTAGACACAGAGAACTTCGTATACACACGCAGTCCAGCACGGAAACACGAGAGCTTCTACAACTTACAGTTCTTATAGGAAGTCGCCATAATGAACTATACCCTACAGTGCGTTCACACATTATGTCCATAAATACCTACATTGCATATGTGCAATATTATACATGCCTGTTAACATATGCAGCATTGACATCACATGATGAATGTGATTAAACAATAAGCACTCATGCATTGGTAAAAAATATAATTATGTTTGCATACGTATACATAGGCATGTAATTATATACACGGCATATGTATGCGTGTTAATATGTTAATATATGCATATCCCAAATGGGCACATACAATCTTATATATATGTATATAATGTGTATATATGATTCGTTTGCGTGGATGCTTGAGGAAGTCTGTGGGTGGCTGAGGCGGGTGCGGGGGCACTAGCGGGGCTGCAGCAGCAGGGATGCTGCTGATGCTTCTTCTTCTTCTACGGATGCGGATGTTGGTGTAGCATCTTCTTCCTCTTCAAACGCCTCGTCGTAAGTGCACGTCAAGCACTTTTTATGTACGACCAGATGTTGGAAAGCATCTCTCAAGGATCAGTCGTTTACCTGTATGGGGCACCACACTCCAGCTCCTTTAATATACACGCGTCGACTATACTGGGCTCTTATATATATATATATTATATATATATATATTATATATATATATATTATATATATAGTGTCGTCGGCATATATGCATATATATATATATGACGTGTATATACATACAAACGCATATGTCTATTTCCTTTATCATACCGATGCATATATATATATATATATATGTGACATGCGAGCAATAATCCAAGTGGTCTAACTCGTATCGTCTGCTTTTCACGTACATGTTGGTCGGTCAACCCAAGAACGGTATATATTAAATTGGGAGACAATGAGTCTATATAAAAGCAGAGATAGATAGATTACGCTGATCTGGTGAACGGCTTTGAACCGTGCGAGGGTTTTGCAGTTGTCGAGTTTGTAGTGAACAACCGAGATGGTAACTCTGCTGCATGGCAAGGTAACGAATAGGCAGGTTTATCAGTTAACGACCATTTTGTGTGAGTTCATAACTTTTCCTTGCACTGCGCAACTTTTCTGAGACCGGGTGATGTTGTCGGCAAACGGTTTTGCTGAAAATTATTACAGGATAGCAGAATGGAACGGCATGAAACTATTTAATCCTTAATAAAATCGCGTGATAAGTTTTAATACGATTTATTCAAGCAATCGGATCAGACTCAACAGAGAGTCAATTTGGATCAATCAAAATCAATCATTTGAAAATACTTGATATAACGCCCCTTCAAGATATCTACTCAGAGGCGCTCCCGGCCTAATCCTCGGCTGAAAGCGACAGTTTTAAGAGAGGAGTAAAATGAAGATGAGGAGTTCTTAGGTAGGAGACGGAGCTCTATGGGAAGTCCATTTCAGATGGTAGGTCCCACGACCGAGAAAACCCGATTCTGCATTATGGAAGTGCGTGAAAAGGGACGACCAGGTCGCCATGAATTGCAAAGCGAAGTGGTCGTCGACCATTACTATATATCAATGATAGGGCGACATAGCTTCTGTAAATAAGCAGGCGCAGTACCGCCAATTGAGGCAGTGCCAAAGTAAGGCAGATACCCTGGATGTGATATGTTGGCAGGCTATTTTGTTGTATCTTCGGCTTGACCTCATCGGATTCTGATCTGGCACCGGAAATGATCAAACACCCTGGCTATTACCGCCTTGATTTATATAGTGCCTGAGCCATAATCTGGTTGTACTCACGAGGATTTCAATTGTCGCTGAGAATTAATCAAATCTGTATCATTTTGCATTACATCCAGGGCCCGATGTGTCGAAAAAGAAGCAGGGGGTCGAAAACACGGGGGTTGAAAATATAATTATACAAAAAGACCTGATAATAATTTCCTAAGCCGCTATGAATTTTTTATTCACGAATTGCTCCTCGCGTTTCACACCCCGTGGCTAGTCTGATTAACACAGAAAAAATAATGGAAATAGCCAACATTTCCAACTTTCCTTATTATTTGTCAAGTAATTAATGAACTTCCACAATAAGTCTAGATTCTGCAATTACTAGCAGTGTGAGACGATGCAAATATGACAAATGAATACATTTTAATAACGATGATGATGATGATGATGATAATAATAATAATAATAATAATAATAACAATAATGATAATAATAAAAATAATAATAATAATAAAAATAATACTAATAATATAAATAATTAATGAATTTAAATTTAATTTAATTTTATAAAATTAATAATAATAAAATTAAATGAATTTTAAATTAAAAATACTACGGATCGCGTTATCGTCAGAGTTGGATTTTTACATCTTCTAACGGAATTTCGTCTCGTGACCCGATGGATTTTTTCAACTACAGCTGATCAGCTAAGTCTTCAATAATATTGGGTTTTTAAACTTTATTTTCAACACCAACATTGGCCGCAGTTTTAAATAATTACGCCGATGGCCGTGTGCCATGTTTAAAGACCGACTGCGTCACAGTCGTCAATGGCAACGCAACGTTTATTTGTTAAATGGCGGCGCAACTGTAAACAAACTGAACTGAATCTCTAGAAATCAAACCAGAAGATTAAAACAATATCACTGTTTCCCAAATTCTCAAATGAATCAAAATCACAAGTTAGCACATCGCACAATCACTAAGGGAACGGATTCACCGACCCTGATAGGGACATTTGAACTTAAACAGAAGAAGGCACAAGGGACATGCAATGTATGTCATTCAGTTCGCCAACTCCATAACAAGGACGGCATGGTCCACCAACACGGGCCCAGGGTCAATCCATGTCCGGGTTCGAATAAGCCGCCCTTATCTTCAGGATTCCCTTTGGCACCTTTTGGCTCGGTGACCGTCGCGACAAATGCGAATCCCGAACAAATCACGACTGACGAAGAACGGACGACCGATGCCGCCCCTAATTCGGACCCGAGACCTGTCAGGTCAATGCGACACCCATGCCTCTCACGAGGTCTTCTCAGGCATTTTCCCAAAGGAGCTAGATCAGGAGCTGGCCGCCTTCTAACCGACATTATGGAGTTCATTTTGGCGGACCCTACGAACCTCGCAGGATGGCGGCGCCTCCTCGCCTTTGGTGCGGGAACTTTGGAAACTCCTTTGAGGGGCGGCCGACGCCGCAATCTTACGTCCATCGTCAAGAAGCGCATTGCAGATTTTTATGACGGATGGCTGACTTTGGCCGACACTATCTTCCAACCAGACGCGGACACCCGCGAAGGGCAGAGGCCTACGGGCTCGAATGGAAGACAGGCACTGGCGGCGGCGGTAGCCGCAAAACTGGAGGATGGAAACATTAGTGCGGCAGCTCGCATACTTTGTTCTGGCGACACCCCAGCGCCGATTAATGGAGAGACACTGGAACTTCTATGCCAAAAACATCCTGCCCCGCCGCGTGACCGCCCAGCCATCCTTCGATCGACCTCAAGCGCACCCTTCCAGGCGACAGAGCAGGAGATTCGCACAATGATGCGCTCTTTCCCGATGGGGTCGTCCGGCGGCCCTGATGGGCTGCGCCCCCAACACGTGGCGGAACTGATTGGAGATCCAGACGCGGGACCTGGGCTGCTGAGAGCGACGACTGCTCTTATCAATCTACTACTGGCCGGCATCTGCCCTCAAGAGGTACGGCCCATCTTATTCGGAGGTACTCTTTTCGCCCTCCGTAAAAGCTGTGGTGGTCTAAGACCAATAGCCATTGGATACGTGTGGCGTCGACTCGCATCTAAATGCGCCAACGCATACGCCGTCCCACGTGTCACGCCGTACCTAACCCCTAAACAACTGGGGGTTGGCGTTCCCGGAGGCTGCGAGGCGGCAACCCACGCCGCTAGACGATTCCTGACCAGCATGGACACGAATTCAATAATGGTGAAGCTTGACATTTCGAACGCTTTCAATAGCTTGCACCGAGATTTCATGCTCGCATCAGTGGACGAACTCATTCCTGATTTATCCGCATATTGCCATCTTGCCTACGCCGAGGCGACATCTCTGAAATTCGGGAGATTCACGATACAATCGCAAGAAGGTTCGCAACAGGGCGATCCCTTGGGACCTCTCCTTTTCTGCCTATCGCTACAGCCGATCCTTAACCACCTGCTTTCACCATTGGCCTTTGGATACCTCGACGACCTCACCTTGGGCGGAGATCCTAAGGTGGTGGAGGCGGATGTTAACTCGATCGAAGAGGGATGTCTGCAACTAGGCCTCACGCTCAACCGCAAAAAATGCGAACTCATATCTTCTGACGCCCATATCAACGACGTTAGTCAAGGCTTCCTAGGACAGTTCGCCCGAGTCAATGTATCTTCGGCCGTGCTCCTAGGGGCTCCGCTTTCCACGACGGATGCTCTGCTTTCAGCCATCGATACCTGTGTGGCCGACCTCGGAATTGCCCTCGACAGGTTGCAACTAATCGCTAGACAAGACGCTCTACTGATCCTTAGACATTCGATCGGCTCGCCTAAACTCATGCATTTATTGAGATGCACCCCTTGCCACGACCACCCGCGTCTATGGGCTTACGATGATCTACTGCGAGGAGGGATCGAGCGAATCTTCAACATTTCGATGACCGATGACCAATGGGGTCAGGCCACTCTCCCGATCAGGATGGGAGGACTGGGAATTAGGAGGGCGTCCTCGCTGGCACTTCCCGCCTTTTTGGCTTCAGCCGCGGGCACTCTCCAGATCCAGTCCCTCATCTTAGAATCAGCAGCGGTGAAATCGGACTCGGCATGCGACTCGGCGATGTCTACCTGGCTTCAACTTACCGAAGCTTCTGCCCCGACGACCCCAGGCCATAAACAAGCCCACTTTGACAGACCGCTGTTAAACGCGGTTCTGTCTGCACTAGAAGAAAAGCTACAGGATCCCTACGACCAGGCGAGACTAAGGGCCTTGCAGTCACCACACGCCTCGGACTGGCTATACGCTCTCCCACTCGTTTCTCGCGATCTCAGACTGGAGGACGATACCGTGAGGGTGGCGGTCGGCCTACGTTTAGGGGTGGCCATCTGTGAGCCGCACACCTGCGCATGCGGCGCCTTCGTTTCTGCCAGAGGCGCACATGGCCTGTCCTGTTCATTGGGTTTTGGCCGTCAAGCAAGACACTGTAATGTCAACGACCTTATCCATCGCAGCCTCAACAAAGCCGGTATTTCTGCAGTCAAGGAACCGTCAGGTCTTTCCAGATTAGATGGAAAGAGACCGGACGGGCAGACCCTGATACCGTGGAGTGGGGGGCGGACCTTACTTTGGGACGCAACTGTGGTGGACACAGTGGTCGCTTCTTATATCCCCGAAACAGCTTCCATAGCTGGAGGAGCGGCGGAGATAGCAGCCACAAGGAAACACACAAAATATTCTGAGCTAGAGAAGAAATACACTTTTGTTCCAATCGCTATAGAAACCTTCGGTCCCCTCAATAGTGAGGGCCTCGCCTTTCTGTCTGAGACTGGACGCCGACTTTCGACAACTACCGGTGACACCCGAGAGACAAACTTCCTTTTCCAGAACTTGTCGGCATTGATCCAACGTTTCAATGCGGTGGCGTTTCAGGGCACCATGTCAAGATTACAGTCCACTGACAAGCGGCGACCCAGATAGCATGATAACAGATCCGTTGGCAATGCCAATGATGAATAATAATAATAACAATAATAATAATAATAATAATAACCTATTTAAGAACTTTTAAAGAGCATAATAATAATAATAATAATAATAATAATAATAATAATAATAATAATAATAATAATAATAATAATAATAATAATAGGGGCAATTGTCCTACACTCCAACAAGACTGGCAATTTACCTTAGGCAAACTTCGACCTGTCAATCGGTCCCTAACTCATGTTCATGTCCGTCCACTTGTTTATCACACGTGAATGAATGATTATAATAATAATAATAATAATTAAAAACGTGTTAATATCATGTCAAGCAACCACATGGAGTCTACAAAACCATTAAGTAAAACTTACTTTTTACATTTCCTAATCCTTAATAAAAAAAAAGCGTTTAGGCCTACTATGTTCACATAATTTTAAACTTTCATATAACAAAATAAAAAGCCTTGACATAATCGAAAATTAAAATACAGTTAACTTAGCATGTCGGGCAAATGATCTAGGCCTAGGGCCTACATGTTAAATTACTGTCAACAAAACGTGTTTATAGTCCTACTTGTCGTAATCATAATCTACACACTCTTAGGAACCCATGCGCGGGGCACCAGTTTATTTACGAGCAATAAAATTTTGGAACTCGCCTTCTAACTACATGTCTTTGTTGAACTACTTTGCGTAGGCTATAGTGTTGTAGCAACAGAACACCATGTCGCATTTTAAATTTATTCATAGCACATGAGTAATTAAATTTACTCAAAGGTTTGAACGGTTTTTACAAGTAAATTATGTTACAGTATATAATGTACTGAGTAAGTTACCTTCTAGCATTAGGACGTTTGAAGAAAGAAGATATCGTTTGCTGACTGCTAACACGCTTCATTTCTGTTAAATCCAGAATCACTCAAATGCCCGTTTTGTTATATATATTTTGTTTAGGTCTACGGGCGTTCGCAGGAATATTCAATTGATTGTTTGATCTGCCTATACTGACTCACAAAGTGGAGTAGTTCTAAGTTTCACTTTAACGACTTACTCCCTCGTCGAGGCTTGGGCTAGTTCAGAAGTTAGCGTGGAGTGGGGAATATTTGAAAATCTGGATGAACGTGTGTTTCATCTGGCATATAATGCGAAAATATGGTTTCTGAGCGTCGCTCCCGGCACTCAGTGTCAATTTTTTATGTTTATACATTTCTGTGTGTGCATATATATATATATATATATATTTATGTATATTTTTTTTATATATATGTAGTCCTTATACCAGGCGCTTAGCCGGTAATTTGTGAAAAGCAACACATACGAGCAGGGCCGCTAATTGCCCGTTTTGGCTGAATTAATTCCGTCTCGGCTCAAATCATTTCTTCACGACTGAAATCATTTCGAAGCCTGTCAGTCCATGGCCGGAAATTCTGTTTCGAGTAATGCCTGTGCGCTCAATGAATGTGAGGGGGCGAGTCGACCTCCTCGGGGGTCGATCAGACTTTATAAGCAGAGGGGTCAAGGGATAGAAGCATGGGGTTCCAACCCCCTCGACCCTCCCCCCGGTAAATCGGACACTGATTACATCAACTAAGAGAGCATTGCCTTACTTAAGCACAAAACCACTCAGGCAGTTTCACGGGGCGACAAATTCAAGTGGGTGCCACTGTGTGATTTAACAGTTTTGTGTATTGATTGTAACAATTTTGTAATTATAATAATTATCTTAATTTGAATTTAAAACTTTCACTTATGAAACAGACTAAAACAATAATTGATTTCATTTAAACTTTTCCAGTGATTCATTTTCAATCGTCGCACAAATTTTATATCAACATTGGATTACAGTTCAACTGTTTCACGCCAGTCTGTAGTCTTTAAGTCTGTAATAAACTTGAACGTCCGTAAACCAGATGAACTGACTAGTTTCTGAACCGCTTCCCCATAGGGCTGTAGGTGAGGTGAGCCGTAGAATGTGGTTTAGAGGACACCAAATGTAGGCTTTGCCAGAGGCGCCATTTGAGAAAGCATAGGTAAGCTGCAAAAAGGTAGACATTTAAAAGTCACGTAAAGCTATGTGTAGGCTATAGGATCTCATTCGTCAGTTAGAGAACCAAGTGATAATCGATTAAGTCAACAAAGTCACGCCATCGAATATCCGCATCTGAATATGCCTACCAACGCAATGACGAAACCACATCACGGTCTTTAGGCGTTTACTGTTACGCTTTGAGGTCTACATGCGCATGCGCAATTAGTGACCTGGGCCAGATGACACGCGTAAATTATGCAGGGTAATTAGATTAACTGAATTAAAACTGAAAACAAGCAATATAGGTCTAGTAGTTTGAATGTGGAAGTAATATGCCTGTGTTAAAAATATTTGAAGTTGCGAATTATAATATTTGACGATACTATTAATGACTATAGGCCTAATGGCAATCACAATAATGATATGATATGGTTCAAGAGTAAAAATGAAGATAGTTGATAAATAGTAAATAAATAAAATATTAAATAATAGAGAGTAATTAGGGGTGATGGAACAGAGGTAACATTCTGTCGTAAATAGCATCAAACGGGAGGTTAGATCTATATCCGTCTTGTCACCCCGAAAAGATTAACTCAGTCCTAAATTCGCTAGGCGGTGTTGCAGGACATATATGGGGCATTGCATTACTGCAATTCGACTTCTGTTAAACTTGTTATCATCTGTGACCGCTGGAGTCATGTGATCCAACTGCGTACTCGTCAGTTTGAATTACATAACAATGATTATAATCATTTAGGCTTACAGGTACGTGTCGTATACGTATTTAAATGTGAAGAAAGAGATTTGATTGCCTGTTTGTTTTTTGGTCTTTTTACTCCGCCACTATTCGTACACTGACAACGCCAGTCCAAAGCACGCAAAATGGAGGAGGGCGGCGCAAATTATCTTAACTAGCCACAGTGTCGTTAAAGAGCAGCCAACCAGATCTTAGTAGGCTTAGGCTTATCTATGGCAGTCTACTTTCTTTCTGTTACACCCAGCAGAGTATTACAAGTAATCGGTTGTTTGCTATTAACGATGTTCTTACCTCGAGCTCCTGAGCTAATCAGTGTGCCCAGTGACACTAGAAGCAGTGCAATTTTCCCCATCTCAAATACGGTCATTCTTCGACGACAGGTTGCACGCCTTCCGTGCTTAATCATCTCCAAGCGAAGTCACAGAGTTCAAAATAGACACAAGTGCGCCACGAGGTCAAGAATTCGACGTAAGAATCCTGCGCATCTCAGCGTTGACCACCTTCAACGGTCAGTAGGTGTTCGAGAGAATTACACCGCAGCAACGACTCTTGCGATGACCTCTTAGTATTTTCTGAGTATGTTGGACTCAATGGCAGACGGTAGACGTACAATTCATCGCTTGATATCGTTACTTATAAAAGAACGGCGATCCTGAAATTCTTGCGTGGAAGTAGTTTTTCGGCGATGTGATCGTTGTGGGCTGCGTTCGTGATTTGTATATATAGGCCCCGTCGGAGTTCACGTACGCTGGCGCTCACGCTCGTGTTCTCTGCCTTGATATATAGCCTAAGGCCCTCCCGGTTGGTAGGCGATGCCTAGAGTCAAGGATCGCCCTTCGCGCATGCGTAGCCCCAGCCGTTCCATCACCTCCCCTGTGGGAGGGTAGAGGGGAGGAAAAGAGCGTCGGCATCGTGGATGCAGTGGCACCGATGATGGAGATGGACAGAAATCAACCATCGCATCAGCAGCTGAATCAGCCTCCTGCTGCTCCTCCTCTTCCTTCTCTATCTGTCTAAGTCTGTTTGCCTCTGGCGACACCTGTCGCGTGTCACCGATACAGGAAGCAGGAAGTGGAGCTCAGGGTCACCCGTTGGCAAAAAAAGTGGAGAAAACATTCGGTGCATGGAAGAGTGAATAAATTATCGTCAGTGACCACATAATGGAACAAGACGATAAAGACAATGAAGAAGAACGAGAACATAAAGAAACTAAGAAGAACATGAAGAAAACGAAAAGGAAGTAGAAGAGAGAAGAAGAAGGAAGAGGAAGAGAATTGGAGGAGGAGGAGGAGGAGGAGGAGGAGGAGTTGAGTGTGCGTTGAGAAATCTCTTTATAGAGTGATTCATAAGGATATTCTAATGCGGACTCAATTATAACGCATAAGTTGGTAGATATAACGAACATTATAATGTAGTTCGGAGATTCAGAAATTTTCAACTTATAGTGACTGAAGACTGAAGAGCTCGGTAAAACAGTCACGAAAGTACTGGACCTGTGGCTATATTCAATAGTTATAAACAAAAGTTATAAATGCAATCGATCGTGAACTAGAAAAAATTTAAGACAGTCAGAAGCTACTTCATAGTTGCCATAGAGTTGTTGATTATCGATATAGGCCTGTATACATTTATCACGAGATTCAAGATATTGTCAGAATTTCTTAGGATCTAACACTGGTATAAGCTACTAATGGAAATTTCTACGGGTAACCTAAGTAAGGTTTATATCCAACGTGCATTGAAAGGATAATAATTCGGTTATTTAGTAAAACATTCCATGGGGTCTGAGCAACCTTTCCGCATACGAGTTGCGTGGTTCGAAAGCCAACATGCATCATTATAATTGACATTCCACACTATAGACATCATGTGACTACTTATTGGCCAGGTTTTAATTTTAAAAACCGTGCTGGTATAGTCTGGAACTAACTCAGAGAATACGTAAAACTACCCCGTCCCGATTCGCTCCTAGAAACTCGCTACCCATGCACATTTCACTCTAAATGAAGTTCATTTTGAAGTGGAATATAAAAATTAGATATAGACTATATAGAGGCCCAATATTAAGTTTCATTGATTGGTTGATTGATTGAACTGTAGTAAAAACGTTTTCCATACAAAGTCAACAATGACGTAACCAACCCATAAATAATGCTATAAATATAAATAGAACAGACACATCATAAGTTAGAATACAACTATTTACAGAACTGTGACACCGGAGTAGGCGCCTATACCGGTAGTAATCGTAATAGAAATCCTAATCTCGAAATTTCTAAATCGCCCGTCGAAAGCCATGCATGAGCACGGCGCTTTAATGTTTTGTAAGCGGAGAAGGATGTTGCTTCAACTTTGAGCAGCACCGAAAGCAAATAAAGACATTTAAAATAGCAATGGACGGATTCCAACTGATCTTTTACAGGGAGATGCCAATGGTCGGATCCATCACTGGAATGAATTCAACTGATCGATTGCTGTAGAGATCCTTAGACGAGGGAATTGTGAAGGCAATCTCTCTTCACAAGCTGTCTCTTCTTAATTATCCATGAATAGCCTGTATACACTTTAAAAAAATGGAGACAGACAGACAGACATACAGACATAGACGATGAAAGAGAGAGACTGAGAGTGACACGTACTCATTCTGATGTTCAGATCTTCAGTTCAATACATTACGCATTAGTGACAAACTATATGTATCGTGTATATGATACATCAACATGACATAGCTTGGCAAATGAATCATGTATCCAGGAGCCTTTTAAACCCTGAAATCCGAACAGGGCTAAAGTCTCTCCCGTCGCTCGAAAGAAGCATTCCACAGTTTTTTCCTGGATCATCGATCATCTTCCTTCCCGATAAAAGACAGCCTACATCAACAGGAACAACATCAGCATCTCCGTTCGTCTTTCGCCAGCAACTGTGCTTCGGAATTGCGCAGACGGAAATTCCGTTGGAGACTTCATCGTTGACCTCCACTTGACCGACCGATCGCTCGTGAATAAGCGACATACCAGTCGTCGCTGCAGACGAGCCACTCCCAACCCTGCTCCCAGAAGAGCCTCGCCCCGCCCCCTCAGAAGAGCCTCGCCCCCTCTGCAAGCGATAATAGTCAGACTCCATGCTACGTCTTGTATTATACCGGTGAGTCCACCCACGCCTTGTCGAACATCCTCCGACCCTCCCTTGTCGTCATAATCACTCATTCCTCGGTCCGTTCGTGCTGGTATTCTGCGGTATAAATAGGAGAAGCTGGACATCATCCGTCGTCTTTGTCGCGTCCGTGGGAGCCAGACGGACTGCGGAATGGATAGAGTAGTCTGTTGGACATCCTGTGAGATCGTGTACACGACGAACGAGGAAGATAGGACGTGAAGATAGCTAGAGGAGAAGGAAGAGATAGCCACGCGGTTCGACGGATACATGCAAGCGTCTCGCCATTGATGATATATGCACACGAGGTCGAAGTCCTCTACTTTCCCGTTATCCGTGCGGAGCGAAGACAGACAGAGACAGGAGGAGATAGAGAAAGAGACAATGAGAGAGAGAGACACACAGAGATGGAGAGACAGAGAGAGAGACATAGAGAGACAGGTGGAGACAGAGAAAGATAATGAGAGAGAGACGGAGGGGAGAGAGATACAGAGATAGAGAATCCGGTGACAGAGACAGAGTCAAAAACCGAGAGAGAGACAGAGACAGAGAGAGACAAAGACAGAGAGAGACAGAGACAGAGAGAGACAGAGACAGAGACAGACAGAGACAGACAGAGACAGACAGAGACAGACAGAGACAGACAGAGACAGAGACAGAGAGAGACAGAGACAGGGAGGCATTTTACTAGTTCTCGTCGTTGCTTGAATTTCAAAAGTGACGGAGGCGATGGTGACATAGTGAGGAATGCGTGGATTGACTGGTATTCACCCATGGACTTTTTCATTCAACAGTATACACGCTTGTAAATTCGCAATTGGTGAATTATATAGCGCCACTCTAAGAGAGATAACCGTTCAGAGACGATCAATGCTTAGAATGCTTGGTCCTGTTTAGTCTTAGAAATATTTACTACCACTGATAATGGATTTACGCGTATAGAAGTCATTCCAAAAATGAGTGTTTGTGTGTGTGTATGTGTGTGTGTGAGAGAGAGTGAGAGAGAGAGAGAGAGAGAGAGAGAGAGAGAGAGAGAGAAAGAGAGAGAGACAGAGAGACAGAGAGACAGAGAGACAGAGAGACAGAGACAGAGACAAACAGAGACATAGATAGACACAGACAGACTCAAGGAGATATAGACAGAAACAGAGCGACGGATACAGGGGGGAGAGACAGAGAGAGTGACTGGTAGACAGAGGCAGAAGCAGGAGAGAGGCATAAAGTGCCAAGCAGTTGAACGGAGCGACAGTAACTCGAGGAAACAGAACAAAATGAATAGGATTTCGTGCATGGATGCTATGGGGGTATAAGACAGATTCTTCACTCGTGTACGCTACTCCAGCTATTACACGATCGTGAATCCCTTTCTTGGAGCTGTCTTCCCATAGGAAACTATCCTCATCTAGTGGGTCACTTTGTATCACTGTAATCCTGCAAACTGCCTGCGGCGCAGTTGCTTGGTCTGTGTGAGGAGCTGAGATAAGTGGGGAAGTAGGAGACAGAAGCCATGAGTGACTTGGGGCGACACTGAACCAATGCAGGCGCCCTTGTAGTCGATGCCTCCGCTCTGCCGGGCGCCAAGAATTTACTATCTTCAGCAGCAGCAGCAGGAGTTATTTTATGTATGCAGGCAGCAGTAGCAGCACTCGAGGTCTGTCACTCGCGCGTCCATTCCTCCATCCGCTTCAAGTACGTGAACGGATTCAAGTTTATGGCTGCTTACTGGAGCGCATGATGTGATGTCTGTCTGCAAGCCATGTTGTTTGTACTTTCCAGGCAAGACGATGGAATTGCTGGAGCGAGAAGCTTTCAGATTCCGTTGTGCATGGGTCAGAGTGACTCACTAGGCTGGGGGTGAGCCTTCTGGCTTCACAATCGCTGGTTCGAATCCGCTCAGTTGCTGCCTAGGAGCGACCGTTAATGCAAGATTGAACTCTCATAGATTTCGTCTATCAAGGAAAGTAGAATTTGGTTACCTAAATTTCGGACTTTCTCGGCTCCTCTACTATCATTGCCCGTCGTCCAACATCATCTGCCTCAGGCTCTTTTATCACCATGGTCCTCTCGAAACTTAAAGTCTCACTTTTTCAAGAACTCTTATCCATATTCACCTGATCGTCCATATTCCAATTCTCAACTGACACGACATCCACCTTTGCAGATATAGGGCCCTACTCTATTTCCTCTTTCCCTTCGGAAACCGAAATCTGTCCTTCCTAGGACTACGCTTTGGACAATCCATATGATTCGACGCACCGCTCATGAATTAGCTGATGACACGCGCTTGGCTTTTAAGTGGCGCCACAATAGTTTGAAGATTACGATTACGATGAGTAGCGAGCGATTTCGATTCCTCTTGTAAATTGTCATAATAAATGGTATAAACCACAAAGAGTTGAAGCAAAAAGTTGAGAGGCATACATAGGTGCGGCACAGTGGCCGATCGGTTAGAGCGGTCAGCCCGTAACGTTCAGTGTGTGCTGAGCGCGCGGGTTCGACCCTCGTCCTAGGCGTCAGTCACTGTGTAGGGACCTTGAGCAAGTCCTTCGCGCACCATAGCTCTGCAGTACAACTGCAATTGCACCGTCGAGGCGTGTGTATGCACTTCTGAGCAAAAAGATGTTGGAAGAAGGGCGGTATCAAATTTCGGAAATGAATGAATGAATGAATACAGGCATTCCTCCCTAGCCCGCTCAGGGTTTTACAGAAGGATGGCAAGTCTCCCTATTAGAGGCACAATACACGAATCTATGATTACAGTTACATTTACGAGGCGAGCCTTCAACCCTGCCCATGATGGCGTTATTCATACGATCTCACAGCACATGCCGACTGCAGAGCTGAATCTCGTGCGTATGCATGACGAAACTTCGTCAACATTGGGCGTCACATGACGCCGGTTGGTGATCCGCTTGCACGTCATCTGTGTTACAGAGGGAGGAACCATCCTCCAAAAAACGGACCCTAATGACTTTCACATCTATCGGCGCCGTTTGCCAAACGAAACGCCTCATAACAAGAGAAACCGTCTAATCGAAAACTGTTCTCTTCGTGGCTGCAATCGGAGCGTGCAGAGGGAGGGGCCTGGTGATGCTGAGGAGGGCTACGGAGGAATGCCTCGATGGGCCGGGGTTTCATCAGGAGGGCGATGACAGACGACAACGCAAACCGATTCCTCTCGTAATCAGAAAGTTCCGTCGAAGGCGAGTAATTAGTTGACTTTAGGTATCGGGTTAGATGCCGCGCTCCCTCTGACGGCAAGAGGGGTCGGTGACCCAATCGACACCCGATCCTCTGCCGTGGCGGAGAAAGTTCGCCGGAGCTCCCCTGCTCCCTCCCTTGCCCCTTCACCATTTCCCCAAAACTACCTCCCTTGCTTACCCTTCCTCCCTCGGCCTCTCCTGCGTTAGGTGGGTGCGGTTCAAACATCGAGACGGCTTCAGGTAGCACCGCCGCCTGCGCCACCTCACAGACCGTGAAACGAAGAAGGCGTTGATTGTCTTTTG
>OY365806.1:10014758-10259696 GCA_959347315.1 Bimastos eiseni | reverse complement strand
GGATCTCTTAAATAGTTTTCCAGTATATACAGGACTCACATACTTAATAACCCTGAAAATTTTAAGTCAAACGTGCATTAAATGACGTGACAGTGTACAACGCGGCGCGAGGGGTGTGTTTTTGGCTCTTGCCAAAAAAGATGTCGTGGAAGATAGGAACATAGTTCCATACATACTTTTCTTCTTTATATAGTACTGTAATAGATATGCAAAGACACATCATGCTCAGTAAATGCACTAAATAGCGTATATATATATATATATATATATATATACTATATAGCTTGAGTTTCTCTTCGCACTAACTTCTCCCATCTTCAGATTCTCAGTCATAAATCCCAAAGTTTCCTTCTGATGTACACGACCGAGTCTCAACCGTGCACTCGTGAAGACGTGTACGCCTACGCCTCTGTAGCCGAATGTTTACCTCTCGGTTGAGGACGGCTGACGCGTAGTGACCTGACCGATAGTCACAGGTGGCTATTCAATCTATCGACCAACACACGATGAATGCCTTTACTACGTCCTCCATGTATCTGGATGTGCGTCATATTCCACCAGTGATGGATCATTCGTCGACACAATAGTAACCGCGTTTGCCAATCGTTTTCGACTGTTGTCGCTCTACCCTATTGACGCAACTTGGCCTAGAGACTCTGAACATCCTGGCCAACTGTCAGCTGTAGTTTCTGCTTATACTGTGCTTATTTTTGTACATTTTATTCGTTCACTATGACATTTAACATAATCTAGGCCAGCGTGGATATCTTGAATGGGCGCTGTATGAATGTTCGATTACATTACTTAAATGAATCTGATTAATAATTTTTTCTAGCGAAATTCATTTAATAAATTAAGTAAGTCATTAACAACATAATCATTCAGTCATAAAGTTACCATGTTGCACTTTGGATGCACAGGATGATATTATTATAAGACGAAGACTCGATCCGCTACAGATGGCAGGAAAAACGCAACTGACTTAGACCATAGTAATGATAATGGGATACAATTTGCCTTGCAGTGGCGAATTAAATAACATGAGCTCTTGAATGCTATGCAAAAACCAAGCCTATAATTAGTGTATGCATGGTAAAAATTTGACTTAGCAAGGTGGCCTATGTATACCTAGCGAGACTTGCATAACACTTGCAGATAAATAAAACACGACGTTGTTCATAGTGTATATACGAACCCAATGTTTAGAGAACAAATAAACTAAGATATTTTTTATCAAGATAAGATGTTAAAATATAAGGAGTTTTTTGGTTCTTACAAATAATTCTAGAATACTTCTTGGGTCTATACTCGAAGTTTTGATTCTCTATGGATATCTCTTGGCTGCTGAGGTTGTCAGAACATCATTTGTTGGGCTCTTCATTAGGCAATTCGTACAGGCACAGGTGGCAGTGCGCTTCAGGTGGGAATCGCTGCCTCTGCAGCCGAGCATCTGGCTCACGTTATGGTCAAACTTTCGAAAACTGGACGGCGCTGGACGAACTGACCAGTGGTCATCATTGTCAGTGTGACTTTTATGAAGAGCGTGTGTCATCAGTGGCGGAAAAAGCAGCGGAAATGACGTTGAAGATGGTTGAAAGGACAGCGACGGAGATGGAAATGATGACGGAATGGAAGTATGGCTTTCCGGATGTCCAAAGAGTCCTGTGGAGCGAAAGACGGACGACGGAAGAGTATGATCTGGAGTCGGAGTTGGAGCTGAAGCAGCAGGTGGTGGAAGTGGGGGTGTAGTAGATGCTGGTGGGTGGATGATGTTAGGATGCTGATGCTGCTGATGATGGTGTCCGATTGATGCTGCGATCACTGCGGCCTGTGTGGCCGGGTAGAGTCGACAGATGTCACCGACAAACTTCTTCATTTCGTCGACGGAGTTCTTGAGCATGAGGATGTAGTTCTTGGCGAGCAGAAGCGTCGCTATCTTCGATAGTTTTCGGACGGATGGGCCGTGTGCGTAGGGCATCACCTCTCTCAGTCCGTCGAGAGCGGAGTTGAGGTCGTGCATCCGCTGCCTCTCCCGTCCGTTGATCCTTAGCCGCAGGTCGTGCAGCTCTGGCTCCTCGAGGTTCCGGCTGGCAAGCGACCTTCGCCGTCGTCTGCCTTGCTTCCCTGGTGCATTGACCTGACGCTGGCAGCGGTGGGAGCGAGGGTCCCCTGCATGGTCCTCCCCATCGTCTTCGTCGTTTGTGTTGGTCTCACAGACTAATTCTTTGTAGAGCGATCGATGGTAATCGTCCGATAGAATCTTCGAGATCTCCATGATTTCCTTTCTTGTAGTCGATTTGAGTCTCGGATGGCAGCCAGAATTTAGCAGATCAGCTCTGGAAAAATGTCTCTCTATGCCAAACGTTAACCGCGACAATCTCGTTAGGCTCAAGAGGGCTGGTACATTATTAGCACGATTAAGGTTCGAAATTCAGATTACTAAGAAGCGAGTCTGTTGTTTTCTTATCGGTCTTTAACACCGATAAGCGATGCTGCAAAAAGATGTCTCGATTTTGTACGTAATCTAAAGCTCGCGTATCATCGTAAATTTCAACATACTAGTTTAATGATAGACAAGACATTCCCATGAACATATTTTCTACCTCAAATCAATACTTCCAACAGCATTCGCCCGTCTTTTAGGGCAGTTACCTTGGACCAAATCGATGCCAGTCTATCTTCGCTTTGCGTGGATTGCTCCACCCTCGCTGTTGTCAAGAGGCGTCGCCCGCTGAGTCAGTGAGCAATGATTGGTTGCAGTTGCTCTCCATTGTCACCCGACATTTGTCATTGTCCACTCCGTAGGTGGAAGAATTGCCAATCCACTTTCCCTTCGCAAGGACCACCCCTCTCAAGGTGATTATGTCCAATGACCCTTGACCAGTGGATGGCCGTTGTTGCGAAGGCGGTCAACAGGAAGGCGTTGACCAATACTAGATGACCACTCGACAGGTGTGAAAGTGTGACCAGCAGATCCGAAATATACAAATGGTATCACTTTGTAGCAGATTACAACGTGATGTTCAGTGCATACGGGCAATTGACACCAACATAGAATGCCATTCGTGATCTCGTTATATTTAGTTACGCTTCTCTGTTCACACAACCCTAAAATGTCATTGTTCCATGATATTTTGAACCATTCAGTTTATCTGTATCACACAGTTTGGTGTATCTAGCAAGCTGTAGGTATGACCCTTGTATTTATTACTTCATATTGCTTAACTTACGGATGTGAGAATTTGGAGAATTTGCTTACACGTGTCTCCTATGCTCATGCAATAATTATAATTATATTTATATGCTAAACAGCTGTAATTGTCGACAACTCATTAGACTGCATTAAATGCGTCTTAGTTAGTAACTATTTGTTTTCTTGGATCCAATAATAATAATAATATTAATAATAACAATATAGCATAATATTAGCGAAAACCTTCATAGCCGCAATTAAGTATTTCATCTCAATAAATAACAATTCGTTGTGTTTGTGAACCACAAGTGTCCTTCCTAATTTCCCATTCAGGACTCTGTCTTTTCATAAACTGGCGGCATGCGATCTGGTTCATACTTGCACCATCTATCGAGTTTAAGAACTGAAGCATGTTCATATTATTTTCCTTAGATAATTGCTGCAGTTCGAAGCTCACTATTCTCAAACGTATAGCAGCAGCTATAAAGTGAATCTTTCATTCTTATCATGCACTTAAATTGCAAATTGAGCAAAATATGCACAGATTACCTAGACCTGCCAAGAAAGGGCAGCGGAAAGGAGGGAAGGAGAAAGCTATTATGTAATCAAACAAGGGCCACACAGTCCACACACACATAGAAAAAGGTTGAAGGGACCAAACATGTGGAGCCTGAAACAGATAATTAGACACTGAATACCGATGACATCAATAATCAATTATGAGAACAAACCATATCTCATAACAGGGTCGTCTACTTTCTTAAGACAGATCTCAAGGCAACCTCAATCGACATCATGCTACCTAAACTAACAGGGATCAAGTGAAAACGTTGTTTCCTAAATAGACCCGCTCGTTTCTTAGTTAAGTTGCCTGAGATCATAAATCATTTTCCTCTGCATCGAAACACTTCACATCAGACGTACAACAACTAAGGTCATGAATCGAAAATTTATTGGTACATTAACCGCGACTCCCGAGTCCCTCTGAGGAGTAAGGATACGTCGACCGCAAAATTCGACTACGGCCACCATTAGACTGACGCGTTCCGGCTAATGACCTCACCCACTGGGACCTAGCGGCGACCGAGCGGATTTCACGGACAAGTTACTGCGGGAACTGCTTCGAGAGCGTACGCATTGATTGGATTTGTCGCGGATGAATTGGCGGTCATTGAGGCGCAACCGCGGTCGTCCGTAAACCCGTTTGATGTGTACAAGAGTTTAACGCACCTTTCGTTGACAGGTGCCCTCGCATTGTGACTACACCTCTATATATGCATGTGCGTGGCTTTATGCTGGCGCTACATCATGTCACGTCAGACCGAGTGTTGCGTGTGTATGTATGAGTGTGCGTGTGTGTGTGTGTAGGTGTGTGTGTGTGCAGGTGTGTGTGTGTGTAGGTGTTTGTGTGTATGTGAGTATCTCTTATTCAGACAATATAGAAGCAGAGAGGTTAACGGCTCAGGTTCGAATCTCGGACCCTAAACAACGCACGCTGGCAAAGGCGTAGCGTGGGAGGCTGGGATTTTCAATGCTGATGGACAGTCGGCCTTAAATCCAAACAGATAGTTACTGAACCATTTAAGCGTCACTTGTTCATATTGAAGTGTGAAACAGCAAACGGAGAACTTCTATAATACCTTAACGTTAGCCAACGGTTTGCACCCGTGGCAATAATTATGCTGCCTCATCGAAGCGAACTAAACAATCTGGCTATTAAGGACTTTAATTAATGTAGCGCCAGTGTATAAACTGGTCTCTCAGGCTTGGCTTTTGTGTGGGGCTGATCAAGTTGGGAGATTTATATTGCATCATAATAATGCGCTATAGGTAAAAGTCGCTGATCGCTACAAATTCGCGGTGAACTGAACTGATATTTTTTTTAGCGCTGAAAAGAGTCTTTGCAGGTTGTTGAAGTTGAATTTGTCACACTTCAGTGGATTTATGTGCGTCTTTCAGATCGAAGTTTGACGAACATCGCAGGTCAGCGCTAGTGAATAAGCTGCTGCCCTGCGCTTGGCTTTAGAGTGGCGCTTTATAAATGTGGAGTTTGCGGTTACGACGCGGAGAACGTAGTGAATGGAACCTTTAGACATAATGTGCGGTGCTGTCGCTTGGCGTCGTCAGTCATTCATGTCAGGCTGGGATATATTTTACGAGGCATAGATGGATGACTTCTGATTATTCATTTAATTGGTCTTAGATTTTTCCGTTTTTAAAACTTGTAATTATGGTCTGAAGCAGCCAGAGACGACTTGATATGCGTGGATATGTCTTGGAACGAGGTCGAGGAGGACTTGCAACGAAGGACAGAGTGGCTGATGGCTAATGACCAAAAACGACTTCTGTAGCGCCGCCATGGTAATGCACAGGGCATCAACCGACGACTTACGGAAACAAATCCGAAATCAGGTCAAACTCAAGGTCATTCCCAAGAGACAGAAAGACAGTCTAAGGCGGATGGGCAATGGATAATAAAAACCTTAAATAGTGGAGTGTACGTGAGATATGTCTCCTGGTTGTGCCGATCAGCACGGAAAGGAACAAGCTATTCAAAATAATCCGAATGAATATATATTGAATTTTGTAAATATGCAATGACATTAATTTTGTGCTATAATACTTTATCATTTTTCTGTATACAGAAAAGCTGTTCAGCTGCATGCAGGTCTACTGATGCATCACCACTAACTGCATGATTCAATAAACCAACAGCTAAATGCTTCGTCAATTGTTTAATAGATATGGAAACATCACTTCATAGATAAATGCATTCCCTGCTAAAATATGTGTTTGCTAAGTACTGTTACTGAGCTCCAGCATTGGTTACATGTTGTGCAACAGCAGCTATAGATCAGTCTAATGTTGATCGTCAGTTTTTATATCATCGATGCGTTTCATGGAGTCTGTGTATCTTTTTGTGAAATTAAATCAAGAGCTGTAGAAGCATGATTAAGAGTATGGGCTCTCTTGGTACGACGCAATGGTTCAGCAGCCTCTTTCAAAATTCCAAAAGTAGATTGTTGAACTTACTGGTGGAAAGTATTGGAAAATGCGCAATTTGCGTTTCGTGATTTCTTTCATTCAATTTCTATGCATTTAAGTAGGTAAGTAGATTTAATTGCATGTGAGAAGCGAACATGCATTGCGTTTGTTGATAGACCTACATGTCTAAATGCAATGGATTTATTTCACGTTGACGAATGTGGATGTCTTGAAGTCATCACTCTCATACTCGCATTTTGTAACTAGGCCTATATATATATATATATATATACCAAGTATTATATATTAAAAAAACCAAGTATTATATATATATATAATACTTGGTTTATATATATATATCGCTGGCTGAATCGCATTCAATTATCTCACTTACTCGTGTTCGAGGACGTGTCATTCTAGTTCCCAACTGTTTAATGCTGACCGCTGGTCTGTGGAGATCAAAGACCCGACCGCGCCCACACACACTCTGCCATCGACCGACCACAGTTCCCGACAATGCTTACCCCACAGTTGTCCAACCCTTTGTGGTGAGGCATTGCACACCTTTCGCGGAATTCCATGTCGTGGGCTGGGGCTGAATAGGAAGAGGGAGGATGAATTCCATTTCGTTAGCATAATTAGGGTTCGAACCCAGAGCCTCTCTTCCGCATCACAATGGCACGAGTCGCTTTGATTATACTCTTGGCACGTGCTTCACCCGCTTTGATTAAATTCCTATTATGAAACGGATTGTTATAGATTCCTGTTAATTTGCCCATTATATCTCTGCACGCGTTGCTCTTCTAGGCCTGCTTTGATTTCGCTTCTCTCAAGTAAGGCTGTCTTTGCGTCATCTGTTGGTCGTCTCTTTTCAGCTTTTCAACAGATGGATCGATCG
Source organism: Bimastos eiseni (assembly GCA_959347315.1). NCBI lineage: Eukaryota > Metazoa > Annelida > Clitellata > Crassiclitellata > Lumbricidae > Bimastos > Bimastos eiseni. The sequence goes on along the minus strand of OY365806.1, from coordinate 10,252,620 downwards.
ATTGGGTTCCTTGAGAATGGATTTCTAGGACATCGGTCGTTGATAGAATCGTTTCCCTCGTTTCCCGTTCAACCTCAAAGTTAGCATTTGCGACATTGCGACAGACTCCATAGTGAATACACATCTGAGTTACATGATTATAATAATAATGTAGATTGTCTGGTATCTGCGGATATCTAGGAATGCTGTATAGGCCAGCGCTCGTGAATAAGCTGATTCCCTGCGTTTAGTTTCAGAGTAGCGATTTATAAATTTGGAGCTTACAGTTTTTACCTTTAAAACGTACAAACACAATTGACGAAATGAGGTCAAACTACAAGTCTACGAACTGTCGCCTCACTAAAAGATCGTCCATAATTTATTTTCATTACTGAATTGTGCAAACACAATAATCAGCTGTGTCTTTTATATTTGCTTAACATACGAAGTTGCATTGCACATCAATATACAGTCACCCACCCACCCACACACACACACACAAGCACACACACACACACATGCGCTACATCAACACGCGCATACATGCAATAATTATATGATGGATATTGTTAAGATGGGTCAGATTTTGTTACTAGAGTAAGGTTGTACTTTGCTAAACCAGTCTGTAACAATGGTTCATTGTGTAATATGTTTTATGTTTAAGACCTTAATTTGAATAGCTTTGGCGTGGGCTTATTTATATGGCACCGTTCAACTATTGCGCTAAAACAAAATGTGTGGAACCGTTGCTAAAATACTCTGTTGGCATACATTGGTTAAATCCTGCATCTAGTGCGCCCTCGATGGTATTAAAAAGAGTTTAGTCAGACGACAGTTAGATGGTCGACCAGTTGAAAACCCTGTGTATATTCAGACGGTTGTCAATATAGGCCTACGCATGCGGTATATATTTCTTACCTTATCCAGCATTATATCTTATCCACAGGCTATTTATTTCGATATACAGAATATGAGTATGAAATAATGTTATCAGGTCAATCTAACCGTTATCGCTCTTGTCTCGTGGATCAACTATTGAGCCGACTGGGACGACGTTTATCTATACGATAGGCTGATGAGGTTTGCGTTTGATTGCAATTATCACTGATAAGACAAGGCGTTTGAACCGGTTGAACTGGAGTGTAGTATTTTTGGAGCATTTGTGAGTGGTTTTTAACAAGAATTCGGAAACTTAGTAGGTCCAAATTGGGTCTAGAAAAGGCCATCATAGGCGGCATAGAGTTATCGTTCAGGCGCTCATCCTTTACTGATAATGATCTAAGCTATAGGAGAGATACTTAGCTTCCTATAGTTTTAGGTGGATTGTTGGATGCTTCGCTAACCATTTGAAACTGGGCATTATAAGTACTCAGTATACTATTCTGGAAATTACAAACTTCACTTATTGTTCTTCGATCTTGAAATTACAAATGTAACTTACAAATTTGAATCTGGAATTAAATTTACAAACCTAACTTACACAATTTAAGAACTTCTCAATCGCTTTAACCGTTGCAAGGGAGACTGATATAGAGGAGTGGCAGATTTCTGATGAGGTCATCCAGTGTGAGCTTCCGTAAAGTAACGTGGCCAATTATCGGTCTGCTAATCTGGTCAATTAAGAGAATGGGAGACTCTAATGAAACAATAAAACGACCGACAGATGGCTTTATGTGACCGCAAACGGCTAATGAGTCTGTCCCTGGCTGGGCTACCGTTCCACGTGAAGGAGTGGCCGTAGAACGGTCTTCGGGTCGATGATTGAACCATCTCGTCCGATGCCTAGTGAGAAAATAAATTTAACGGGTAACTCGTCAGAAGGTAATGTTCCTAAATAGCAGCCATAAATGGCTGACACGGCGGCCATAAGAAAGGGAAGTCTGTCTCTCTCTATACGGAACTGACGCTGACAGAAACAGATGCGATACACAAGCAAAGCTTCAATGCCGTTCGAGCTACAATGCGTGTGTAGACTCACCAATAATGCTTAGTGTCATTAATATTATAACTGGGCTTCAGATCATTGGATGCAAAATACCTGTTCATGCTCAGAAGATAAACACACATGCCTAGCCTATTATATATTAAAATTATTAATCTAATCTAATATAACAATCACATTTGATCCATAGGTGGATATATTTTATATTGTGCGCATTAAAAAACTCCTCAAAAGAAACGAGCATTGACTTCTATGTCGCCGTTATGATCACATGTGTACAGGGCACCATTGATTGTTATAATTGCAGCAGTTTTATATATACTCAGAAGCGCTCCCAGGCCAACCACGGTTAAACAGAACCGTGTAAAGGCCAGAGAAGAACAGGACAGATTGACCTATAGACGTGAGACGCAGTGCTACTGTAAGGTCGTTCCAGGTTTGCCCGGTCCAACCAGTGAGAAAGTACGACGCTCTCTGAGTGCTGTCCGAACGAGTAACTGCAGCAGAGCGCAATGAGCCACGGTGTCCAACAGTTACCGTGCATGGATCAATGATGAACCGGCGATCATTTGACAGCAGAGACGTAGAATTCCTCAAAGAAATGCTTCTTCAGTGCCTGAAAAGACGCGTAAAAAATGATCGGTCAACATCCATTGATGCTTCATAATTTTCCATTCGAACACTTGTAAACCACTCTCCTCTCTAAAATAAAGCTTCAGAAAGAGTTCAGACTGTCCACCGTAAGATATATCCAACTGCTTTCTTTCTTGTCTGAAGATCGCGTTCAGTCAAACTTGTTTCCATGTCTATAATGACAAAAGCATTTCTGTCGTCCGAGATGCAATCCTAATCTTTATCCTAATCTAAATATTATAGACATGTCTGAATTCGAGGCTATGACTGTCATATGTACGAGGCGACGAAGCTACTTATAAGACCACGTGACCGGATGAAACCCAGAGACAACGGGAGCCCGATAAGACCGGTCGGGCATATTAATCTCAGATGAGGACAATAAAGGAAGTATATATATATAAATATATATATATATATATATCATTACTGCCGACGATTCTATAGCAGCATATTATCGATCGTACTCTTAATCATAATCATAATTGCAAATTAGTATAGGGCCCCATCAAAGAAACTCTTCCGACCTTAAACTATGCTAGAGCAATCGAATGGTCTTCAAAAGTTTTGGGAAAAGAGGAAAAGAGAAGCTTGGCTAATCAGGAGTAGCAGGTTATGGGACAGCTTAAATTACTCAATCAAGAAGGATCAGAGAATCACAACAACTTCTAGCGCGAGGAAGATCGAGTCGCAAGTTATCTATCGCAGACGGTGGAAAAACCGATGACCAGGGATGGAAGATAATGATGCTTGAAGCTCCTTAATACAAGATGCACGGGAATCAAGATCTTAAATTAAATGCGCTTTTGCATTGCCTCAGTAACTGGTATTGGCCTACATAATTCCTCTCATCTGTGTAAACTTTATTCATATGCGACCAAAGTAGTGATTCGCTGATCACCCAACCATCATTTAAATTTGCCTTGAGCTTCTGATGCCGGAAATAATTAGTCGTTCACAAGTTGTGTCACCTTGGTCAACTCTAGTATACATGCGATAACCTGCATTAGGGTTGTCGAGGCATTAGTTCTATAAGTAAACTACAGACCATGAGTATAGGTGATATACGAGCCCTTAAACAACACATTCTTCACACGAATATCTAAGGTTTTGCTCTTCAGTTAAGCGCTGGACACCGGCTTATTCACGAGCGCAGCGTCAAGTCGTTCATAGATCAGTGTATAATGAAGGTCTGAATTCGGTTACCAGAAAGACCTGAGACAGGAGACAGAGGAGCTGCTAAGACGAGTTTATGAAAAGCCTGGAAGGCGGAAGATCAGAGGGATTAGGGCAGAAACTATTAAAGGTGGTAGGCCTACTTTAGTGAGAAGTTCAATAGTCCACGGGGTAACAAATGCGTTATAAGTAGTGGGGCCTGATGCAGATGACGGTGGGTGAGAGCATGGAGGAACTAATAATATGCGAAATTCAGATAAAAGCTCGATCCAGAATTGAGGTGCATTGTGGGATATTCATAGATCGGTTGGAGAACTAGAGTCAAGCAGTGAATGGGGGACAGAGGAGAATGAGATTGGGGAAGATCGGAGAGATTGGATTGTCCTAATAGTGCATATATATAAATATATATATATACTATGTATACGCGAAAGTAATAAATTTTCTGGGAGTAATGCAGTGTCGTAGGTATGCGTGAATCGACTTGAAGTGGATGATGCGCTCAGAGATTTCAGCCAGTGAAGTGACTTAGGGAAGTCAGGGATATATGGTGATGCCTGTATGGCCTGGTAAAAAATCGGGCGAGTGAATTTTAGATGGGTTTGTAGCCTTAACATGGAATTCGAAAGTTGAAGATTAGGGAATTGCAGTAATCAAGCTTGTAGTGGACAATGGAAGTATACGCAATTGTGGATGCCGTCTTTGCGTCAAGCCCGAGTCAAAGGCGTCGAGGGTCACGAATATGCATGAAGCAGATGGGTGAGAGGTCGAATATATGTGAAATTCGGATCAAAGTTGAGGTCAATATTGCACACAAGAGATCCAGAGGTGAAAGTAAGAGGTGAAATTGGGGCCTATTACTGCAATGGTTCGTGGAATGGTCAGCATTTTTCTAAATTGAACAAAAGATGATAATTCTCTGATGTCAATCCCTAGTCCAAGGTAGTCCCAGATTGCGCAGGGCATTGCAAGAGATATATCTGGAAAGGGAAGTAGGACCTCCATATAAATAAAATTATCCAATTGCACCATTCTGTATTCCACTGGAGGCGGTGAAGCACTATAGATCTATCGAACGATGACCTGTGTTTTTATCGCATGAACTGCGACAATAACTGATGGTTGTATGAAGGCTTCTGTTGAAATGGAGAGATCAAGGACGATGAAAAACGATAACCGCAATCGTCGAAGGCCGTCAGGTGCAGCGTCTATCTCTCTCGAGATTATTACTAATTGCAAGGTACTAATTGACTTCGTCTGTGGTGGTCAGAGTCAACTAACTCTGCTGATTGACAATAGCCTATCTTTTAGACTGATATTTGTACTAAACTACTTATAATAATAATAATCAAGAAATTTATTGAGATGGCTGATAGTCGAGTTGAAAGGAGGCAAAGATAAGCGGCCAACAATAGAAAATGGCAGTCAAGACAAAAAGAAACTAGATATAAAAATATGTAAAAATCAAGTCCACAGACACGATTAGAGCAGAGGGGCGGTGATTTAAGATGGCAAGGAATACGTTGGAGTGACTTTCTGTGCATAATATATGTACAGCAGAACTGAGGACCCGAGATACCCGTATCTTCTGTAAGGTTGACTAATCCTTCTTTCGCTAGGCGGCGGCGCTTGCTCAAGTTAGACGTATAACGTAACGTAATGGGCGCTTTGCATGGCTGCCAACAGTTAAATTCGACTCCTGTAATAACTTCTCATCATTAGTTCATGCTGTAATTGTAATCAAACTGCTTGAAATCAAACGAATATTCGGAGAAAAAGCCTTAAGCGACATCACCAGCGAAAAAAATGCGGTGAAATTGTTTGTTGATAATGACACTGATAATGGCAAACGAACCTAGCCTAAGGTTGAAAAGTAGCTATTGTCATCATCAGTCATTCGACGCTGTTTGATGATTATCGCTAGAGAACTAGATAGCCAAGAAAAATAGAAATGCATCACAGATCCGGGCACTGTTAGTAGTTTCTAAAGGGTGGTCTAGTAACCTTTCCTACTGGCGTAAGTGGTTTTCACTCGTGATGCTAATCTGAGGCTCCCTTGTTTATCTTGAGTCAAGATAAGTCGACCACACAATGAAATCGACCGATCATTGTCCCTGACCAGTTTCTCTCGACACAATTGCGGTCACGTATAAAGTACTATCTACCCGTAACTTAACCACGTCAGCCTGTGACGTCTAGTGTCTCTCGAGTGACTATAAATTGCAAGGTACTAACTGACTTCGTCTCTAGTGACTAGTAACCTTTTTAACCGACATCCGTAAGGTACTAGACGACTTGTGACACGGACCAAAAATAGGTTAAGATGGCCGATAGCGACCCATTGTTCAGAGGACAAGTGAATCAAAGTAACTGTTACTAATAGCTACTTCGACCGCACAGGACGTCATTCTCAGCCGATAGCAAACATCTCTTGAAGTTTAGGTTGAGACTGATAAACTGAAGAGGACAGTCAGCAGTTGGACGCCTCTTGTCACTCAACGCGGTAGGTCGCTTAATACAATATACATTATTATGATATATTGACGTATTTGTGAGTTTAAATGTACATAAGTACATATATATTGTATGTGTGCATGTATATATATATATATACACACGTGAGCATTTACAAATGTATGTATATGTATGCGTGCATGCATATTTCAATCAAAAATCAGTCAATCAAAAATACTTGATATAGCGCCCCTTCAAGATATCTGCTCCATCTATATCTATGTGTGTATATGCATGTATGTATGTATGTATGTATGTATGTAAGTATGTATATATGTAAGTATGTATATAAGTATGTAAATATGTATGTATGTAAGTATGTATATAAGTATGTATGAATGTATGTATGTATGTATGGATGTATGCATGTATGCATGTATGTATGTAAGTATGTATGTATGTATGTATGTATGTATATATGCATTTATGTATGTATGTATGTATGTAAGTATGTATGTATGTAATTATGTATATAAGTATGTAAGTATGTATGTATGTAAGTATGTATATAAGTATGTATATAAGTATGTATGAATGTATGTATGTATGTATGTATATATGCATGTATGTATGTAAGTATGTATATAAGTATGTATGTATGTATGTATGTATGTATGTATGTATGTATGACATTGCATGGATGCGTTCATGCACCAGTGTATGTATGTATGCATGTGAGTGTGTATGCATCGATGCGTGAATGCTTGTGCATGTATTTATGTATGTAAACTGTATGTATGCATATATATATATATATATCAGAACACATAATACAGCGTTTCAAATACTTCATGGAACTTTATTAAGGGCAAGAATCGAAGCATCACTCTTGAGACAAGAAACTCTACTGGGGACGTTCATGCAGCAGAAATCAAATGGGGCAAAGGTTACTGAAAGGAGGGTAGCAGGTAGCTACGGTGGGTTACTAGTTCAGATGAAAGTTAGACTACGACGTAGGAGTTGGGTCGATGAGTGTGAGGCCGGAGTTTGAAGCCTAAACAGCTAATGTTGCTTAGTTTTTATCAGAGGTTGGTGATTGACGACATCATTCAAGGCCAACTGGAGAATTGTGGATCAATTATTATTAGAGTCTTTATGTAATAGAAAAGTATACAAAACGACTTCTGGAGCAACTAATAGAGGATCGGAATTTCCACAATGCTGGTATTTTAAACTTATACCTAGTACGAATATTTGCATGTATACATGTATTTGTGTATGATGTATGTATTGTATATGTAAGAATGTAGGTGCATACATGTATGTGTATTTATTGTGTATACGTTTGCGTGTGTTTGTGTGTATTTTGAGGTTTACGTATATTGGTTTGTATGTGTATAATAATTCTGCTATTGCTTATGTATGCTCGTATAAACATGCATGTCATGAATTTGTATACATGTCATGAAATATGTGTCTACGTACATAGACCCATGTGCGTATTCATCAGACACATCTTAGACAGTCAGGGCAGCGAAGACAAAAATAGGAATAATATGAATAATGTCATCCGGTCTCTATCACGGACTTTGTCATCCCTCTTGCTTTCGAGACGGCGAAAGACCGGTTCTTTCCGACCTAAGACAAAAACTAAGAACAGTCATGAGGTAGGCCTAATCCTTTACCAGCGTATCTCATTTACGATAGGCCTACAGCATTTCAACGCGGTCGCTTTTCGGGTAATACCAGGACAGCGATGAATAGGGTCGCCTATAAATAAAATTAATTGCATCGACAGTCATAGTTAAAAGATCTATTCAAGTCTTCAAGTCCCCGAAGGATCAATATTACCTCTGAGCATAAAAAACTTTAGTACGCATATGAAGAAAGTCAATATCATATTCATGAAATTTGAGTTTAAAATTGTAGCAAGAACTGTCTATTGCGCTGACTTAGAAAGTCAATAAGTAGCGTCGCATACGATGGTTAGGCCACTGTAGGAGTATTGATAATTATGATGATGATGATGATGATGATGATGATGATGATGATGATGATGATGATGATGATGATGATGGTGGTGGTGGTGGTGATGGGGGTGATGACGAGTTCTCTGCCCGAAAGCAGGTCCATTGGCTTTTCTGCTGCCCGAGGATGAGATGAGTGAGGTACATGTATACAGTTTCAAGTTGCCTTCCTTTCTCACAGACAATAATGGATGAGTGATGTGTCCATGGTCGGTACCCACAGTGGTTTAAAGTAGATTCGAACCTGCGACCTTCCGGTTGCAATGCACAGAACATACCCCATCACCACTACACTGCCATATATATATTATATATATATATATTATACTGTTTAAATGGAAAGGGATACAACGTTCAAAATGACAGCAACATAAATGGACTCAACAGAATGAAGCGATTTTGTATAAGAATGAGTCATCAGGTGATCCAAGGTATAGGCCTATAGATCCACAATAGATGCTGTTTTAGGCTAATCTCTTCCTCTCTTTGTGTTGTATCTGTGTATAGATATATCGCCTCTCTTAGTCTATAGATACACCAATCAGAGGCGTTGTCAAAGAACCGCGACTACGGATATAATATATATATACGATATATATATATATATATAATATATATATATGCAATTTTGGCCGATGTGTGAATTTGATCTAATCCGAAATTAATAGAGGTAGTAAATAAAATTGCATTTTAATTACAGTATGAACTTAGACCACATCGGGTTTTATGAAGGCGCATTCGCATGGTCCATTTCTACAGTATTTGAATCGCAAACAATAATAAATTTCGTTTGAATTTGATTTAAATCAACTAAGGCAAGACATTTTCCGGTCCTCATCTTCCTGATTGGCATCATTAGATAATTATAAAAATTGCCTAATGAATATCTGGTTGTTCCGCTGCAGCTTCGTTGTCCCTATACTCTCTTGAGAAGCGTTTTCACGTGAACACACGCTCATCATTGTTTGCGCTGTTTAAAATTCATAGATAAGATTCACTCTTTTCAGGGAGTGGCGATCGTGGGAGGAAAGCCCGAAGACAGGCGCCCATCGAGGCCTCAATGCCGCTTTTAACGCCATAGGGCATAGGCCTATATATAGGCCCTCGCTTTTCCCATTAGGGTCGGGATTACAGTTTTCACTCTGCGCGCAACAGGGCAACCCATTCTTTGATGAAAATCTACTGTATTAGAAGTTTTGCTCCATAGAACAGCTAGAACTTTGTGGCACACTGTCATTCTACATTAAGTCTTATATATATGCAGTAGTGTTAACTGATTCGAAAACTTGTTTCATCCGCCAAGTCTGGTATGTTATGTTTGCAGCAGCTAATAATAATAAGCTTGATTATAACCGCTACTGCAAAATTACTACACCCACAGTAACTGCTTCTGGTTCTAATATTACAAAAATTAATAATTTTTGAAACGACCAACTATAGTTGACCACGGCGTTACTAAAATCATTAGATTATAATTGATTAGGTTTTAGTATATAGGCTTAACTAAGCTGCCCTATGGAAATGTGTATTTAATGTTACTTTCAGAAGTCCGCAGAGATTTGTTATCCATAACCAGATAATTTATGTACTTGGCCAAATTCTTATGACGACTGAACTTAGCTATTGCCAAAGCGAGTGTACGTTGTACATAGACCGAGATAAGTGAGGTCAGACAGTTAGGCAATAGGCATAGGCCTACACCCAACGAAGATACACCCTTGGTCAAATCATCGTAGACAGTCGTGTTGCGCTGATGTAATATTACTCACTTTCATACTATGTAAATGAGATTGGTATTTCAATGTTATGCACGTTTAGGTAAAGACTTAGTATGTTGGAAGTCTCGCGGTAACAGGCTCTGTGTGATGTTCGAGCGGTATATTTAGAGCTATTTAGTGAACCAATTGCAGTGTAGTCAACTGGGTTACTCATGTGTCCATTTGAATTCCGCTATATATGCTTACTCCTCCACTGCTATCACCAGGGGTGCAAACAACCAAGATTTTGAAGTTATTTTTTTATATTTTATTTGGGTTTATTTGGTTTTTTGGTTTTTATTTTTTCATTGGATTTTGTCACAACAGTTCTGTTATAAAAAGCATCAAACACAGCATGAAAAAGAGCTCCAACTCGTTGTTTTAATTAATTTAGCTTGATTTCGGACTGAATAACACACAATTAGTAATATAATAGTAATATTAGTAAATTTTAAAAAAATATATAAAAAAACCAAAAAACCAAAATCGCCATTTTTCGTATCTTTTGGCTTTTGTGAAAAACCAAAACCCAAATAACCAAAAAACAACTTGTTTGTAGCACTGGTTGGCACTGTGTCAGTCCTAAGTCTGGATAAAGAAGGAGGGCGACGATAATGATCATTTAATCACGCAGTGTCGTTAAACTGAAACTACTAAGAATATTGCAATATAATTTATGAAGTTAATCGTGCTTAGATCATCTTCTGGGTGACAAACAACTATAGCATATACTAGTATGCAGCGGGTGTAAGTAACTCTCATTGCTAGAGATTGAATCTGTTGTTGTGTGCTATATAACAGACGGCCGTGCGTTAAGTCTGTCTAAGTCCATGTATTCTATAAACTATGACAGAGGTGAAAGCGTACAATACATCCATTGTTAAGCATGAGCATCGGTGACCGAAGAGAGATTGAACCTCTGCTGGTGAGCTGTCTACTGGTCATCACAGTACGAGTACTCAATAAACTGTTACGATAGAATCCTATCCTATTCCAAGCAAAACGAGCGCATACGCTGTGCCTAACTAAGACTTCACGAAAGTGTTAACTTGATATGAAAAAAGGTCTCCATGTAAAACAAACATCGCACCTATAATGTGGGTTTTTTGCTTGTCTATTTGCCTTTATTCGCAAAACGCACATAGGCCTAAACGTAGGCCTATAACTAGTTGGGTTTTATGCATTGATAAGTGGATAATTTCAGTGCTATTAACAATTATACCTTCAGAACACAATAATAACCTCCTAGTTACTGAGCACAAACCGTCATAGTTGCATCTCGAACATGCGCACTCTTCGTTACAAGGCGAAGACTATTCAAACACACTAAAAACTAGTGTTGTTTCTTCGTGGGCTCCTGGCGTGGGACCGTCGTAACTGTGGGGCGACTTAGCCCGAATAGGAAACCAGGGTTCACATAGAAAGCGATAAAGTACGAAATGGGCCTGCCCACGGCCTTAAGTATTTTTAAGTGGAACCGAAATTTTAAGCTAACACGGCGTACTTGTAAGCCTACGAAAAAAAACATCGCAATAAAAGTTTTTCTCGCCATCTACATAATACTTCATTCATTACGAGAATTTGTGTAGGCCCTATACCGCCTCTTCAAGGTGACTATACTCAGAGGCGCTCGCAACCGTAACACAGCCAAATAGTTGGTCATCTTCTAGTTGAAACGAAGTGTCATCCTTCTCGGCCTGTATACATACATATGCCCCGGATCGCTTCTTTTTCAACCACTAGGTGTCTCTTAACTCAAACTGCACTTGTCATTTGAATCGTGACAACAAACCTCTTTTCCCAGCATTCTTTTACTTTCATATTAATTTAGACTGACAACAGTCAATGTTGGTAGAAGCAACAAAATTAGATGCTTACTTTCCGAACTTTACAATGATTTAACCAATTCAACTGCTGTTCAATTCTCTTAACCTGGTTTGCTCTTGTCAGTGACTCATCTGTCTGACCCAGAATTCTGTGTGAGACTCGACTCCGATTTATCTCCAAGTGAATTATAGTTAACTAAGTGTTCCGGTCTGTCCACTTCCATAATTATCCGAATCATCCGCAAAATTATGCGCTTCATTCGTGGAGCTGCCGAGCTTGTTTTTCATAATGCATGCCCTCTTGTCCCTGGTCTCCAGCTAATTTTACAACTGCAACTCTCATCTTTTGGATTTCAAAGCCTATCCTTAAAAGAAAAGCAACTTGACTGAAGCTATTAATAAAGCCATCGAAGTTCGAAAGTGCATTGCCAAATCCTTAAAACGTCAGCTCAGATGCCCACGAGTTAGACGCTGACCTGACACGACCCAGGCTATATTGATTGTGGACCACAGTCCCCGAGATCTTGCCAAGAAAATGCAAACACAATAGTTATGGATCAAGATCATGGTAATTGAAATGAACGGTTAATTGCAGTTCATGGCTAAGTGGACTGCATGGCTAAGTTTATTGCATATCTTAGTCAGAGGTCTGCTTCAACTTGGCAGAACTGTCTGGTTCGACAGAGAACGCGTAGCCCGACGATACTCAAGTTCAAAGGTCTGTCGAACGAGGGCATATTTGTCGAATACCCTTTCGACTGACTCAGTTAGCCTCCTGTTGAAACTTGCAGTTGTGCGATAAGGACTTCGTGCGCTGATCGACTTCTGAATCAGATTGACTTCCAGGGATGTACGTTTAACAGGGTGTTGATAGTTGCTCGTTGGAACGCCTGTAAGCCTATGTACGTGTACAAGGTGAACGGGAAATAAACGAACCTACAGAATTAAGCTACTATAATGAATTGAGCAGTAATTTATACATTATAGTCAAATATAGAATAACTTCAGTTTAACGATTATGAAAAGCAATTTATAACTTATTAGTTATGATGTGTGCTAAAATGGTCTCCTTCGGCCTGTACGAAATTATGATTTTGGCTGAAATATTGTATTACTATAGACCCTATATTCTGTCCACAGCACTTAAACACCAAGCAAATGACATCACTAAAATGAAGTCAGGGTGATTTTTAACTGGCACATCGTATGACTATAATTACTGTTATAGTTGTGAGTAATATTTTTTAGTCTCAATAAAATTATAGTATATATATATATATATATATATGGTATTTATTTCTATAGTGATTGCATAAGTTCGTGTTTATAAGGGCAGTTTTAGCCGTTTGTGTGATAAAGGACTAGCTTAATCTTCATCCTCCTTTTCATCTTCATCCTCCAGCCTTCTTTCCGCTTCTGCCCGTCTGCTGCGTCTCCTTCTCCTCCTCCTTTTCCTACTACTTATCCTTCTCTTCTTCCTCTTCTTCCTCTCCTCCTCGAGTTCCGCACTCCTCCTCTTCTTCCATTTTCCTTATCCTACTCCTACTTTACTTCCTAATCCTCTTTCCTCATTCCATGCTTTCGATTTCCTTTTCTTCAATCTGCTTCTTTTTCTGCTGAGTCTCCTTCTGTTGACTTTCCTCTTCCTCCTCTCCTCCACTCACCCCTGTCAGCGTCCGTCCTCCGTTATCTCCTTCTTCTTTTGCTTCCGCTGCCATCGCTACCCCAACGGCTGCTGTCACTGATGTTGCTGCTGCTGCTACTACTAAGATAGCAGCCTAATGCTGAGTAAGTTGTGATCCTATTAGTCCATCAGGCAGCAAGACCATGAGAGGTCTTGTTAATGACGTCACGGGTACGGTATATCCGCGGGTACGGGTCGGGCTGGGTAGGAATTTTGAGTACGGATCGGGTACGGGTAACGGTCATGGGTTACGGGTACGGGCCGGGTAGAAAAAACGCTCTACCAGCAGACCTCTATCGTGCACCCTTGACGGTACCCTGTCCTTCTCCGAGCACCTCTTGCAGTTGACGCGCTCTTGTTACTATCCCTTGAGGCGTCTGAGAGCCATCAGAAGATCTTTATCCTCCTCTGTCTTTACAACCATTGTCCATGCTTTCATGTTGTTGCATTGACTGTTGCATTTCACTATTTTCTGGGCCTCCCAAGGCATAATTATTTTCCCTGCAGTCGGTTATGAACTCTGAAGCCAGGCTCATTGCTCATCTCCCTCGCTACTCCCATATTACTATCTACCTGACCGATGTCCTACACTGGCTTCCAATTCCCTCTCGCATCTAGTACAAGGTACTCCTCTTAGTTCTAAGAACTCAGCAGGTTAAAGACCCTAAATATCTCTGCGACTTAATGCGAAAGCCACTGTCTGCTGTCTCCTCCCGCCCTCTCCGGTCTGCGAATCGACGTGATCTTCTTGTTCTGTAGCAAGGACTGCTATGACCCAACACCATCGTGAGCACTTCTTTGTGGAATAACCTACCTCGCATTATTTGTAGCAAGCTCTTAATTGGTCTTCCCCTCATTCCGTCGTCGTCTCAAAACTTTCTTATATCCTCGGGGCTGTCACGCTGAGAGCGCTGCTGAGTAGCTAGTACTGTAAAAAGCGCTACATAAATAATCAGATATGATTATTAGGGATAATCTTGGCTACAACATAGATAGCGATTGTTACAGGATAAAAACACATTAACCTACAAGGTTGGACTCTAGTTAGAAAACTAGGACCTATGCCTACTGGTCTTTCGTGACTCTGTGTTGCAGCGTTGTCGATGTATGTAACGCTAACACGTTTCAGTGGCGGACTTTTGGCTCTGGTTTGCTACTGTAGTGATGATCTGAGTAGTCAACTGTTAGGAAAGTACAGTATACTGGTAATCCTTGGGGAACAAAAAGATGTGTTGTATCAGTTCCGGTGGCCCTTATAACTGCGTCTTACGATAAGGAGCATGTGGAACATTTGGATAAGATTTAATGTCTCCACTGCTTATTTCAAAGCAACTTATAGTTGTTTTGAGAAAGTTGGCGTAAATTATCATAAAAATTGATACAGTGCTATGATAATCCGCAATCTAGTGATGTATTGTAAACAAGCCTTTATATAGCGCTGCTCAAAATTTCCTCAAATCAGCAGCGCTCTTAGCGGGAATCTGTGTTTGGGCAAAGGAACAGATGCTAACCAGATTCTACAGGTTCCATTGTCAAATAATGGTTGTCCAGGACTATCACCGTAAAATATTTTTATCCCGTCTTACTGATCCTGCTTGATACTTAAACTGTCCTACTTTTAGAGTAAGATTGGTGGTGGGTTGATAGGCCCGTGTTAGAACACACAGAACTGTTGCTGGCGCGTGTGGCCTTGATCAGCGCCTTATACTGCGCGCGTGTGCAAGCTAATGCATGCGGCCTATTGTACATCTTCAGGCGGCTTGATCAATCTTATCGCAGAGACAATAATTGCGGATCGCTATAAAAGGGACGACTGAAAGTGGATTTCACAAACGGTCAGCGAAGAGTTTCACCGAGAAGGTAAAATTCTCAGTCGACTGAGAACTGACGACTTAGTTAATTGTTTTTGTTTTCAGTTTTACACCAACGCAACTTTGCGAAAAACTACTGTTTACAATTATAAGAAAAGACGCCAAGCGTAATTCGAAGAATGTTAAATAAAACTAAAGATTAAGTTAGTAAATAGTAAAATTGCATGCGACGTTAAACTTATTTTTATTCAATACAAGTTTTTCAGGCAGAGATGATTTAAACTTTTATAGGGCAACTTGACAGCACCACTGTAGCCCTATACGTAGTTTTCACATTTTAGCACATTGGCGGTTACACTCGTATGACATTCATTTACCAAAGCGCACGATTGTATTATTGACAGCAAATAACTACATGCTCATTCGTAGGACTAAATCAAGAAATAACGTACAATGTCTCGATTTGCCTTACGACTAAGTTGCAGGGACTTGGGTTTTGCCCTCCTAGGTTACGCAACGCCGGATAGATGTAGACTTACATTAAACGAATAAATATAATTGGCTCAACTACAGGATTAATTTGCTTTTGTTTTAGCTAGCCCAACGCTACCGTATCTCACCATAACATACCTTGATCAAGTTATATTACCTCGATAGGCGCTACCTAAATTCAGATCGTCAGTCTTTGCTGCTACCAAAATTAATAATTACATAGACCCTATTGTTACAAGTCATGTAACAATAACATCATCATACATCACAAGATTGTTGATAACAGCTATTAATACGGGCCTATTATTATCATCATGTTTTCTAGAGCTGGTTACTTGTTCCTTCGTCTGAATTGGAGAAGTCGTCGTCATCATGTCTTCACCGTCGGCTGTTGCCAAGTTCTACGCTGGACGGAGCGTCTTCATAACAGGAGGCGCAGGATTTGTAGGGAAGCAGACTGTGGAGAAGCTGCTCAGATCCTGTCCAGCCATTGAACGAGTCTTCGTCCTCGTTCGGCCCAAGAGAAACAAAACCGTTCAGCAAAGACTCGAAGAAATCTCAACGCTACCGGTAAACTATACATTTACATATTATTAATTAAAAATAAACCACAGACTATAACAATCTTGTGCATGTAATTGTGTAACAGAACAGCAATATGCAGATCTATATAATGCCTTTTGTAACAAACTCCGTTTTGCACAAATAAATCCCAACTACTCGACGGATTAATTAATGCCTTTTAATTTAATTACTATACAACACATTACAGATGCAAATTATATTTTGACCAATAGTATTTCAGTTTCTCTATGCAGGCTTAATAAAGTCGCCGTATCCGTAACGTTCTTAAACACAACTGCTGGCTCTAGCTAATAACTAACTTAGATACATTAAGCTCATAGTATTTTACATTCATATCACACTGTGGTTTTCTTAAGCATTTTCTATAATAAGAAACTTTCTGAAAATTATTATATGTTATTATTCTATTATCAGATTTCTATTTTTATGCACAATATCTTAACCCACTTTTTCATATTATACACTACTTTATTCCAATAAGCATTGCAACATCACTCAGATTTTTAAGCTAAACAATAACAAGTTTTAACGTTAGAATGCTTTGCTTGTTTTGCTTGCGAAGCTGTTTGCGAGGCTGAGCCGGGAGCAGCCGAACTTCATGCGGAAGATCGTCGGCGTTCCAGGTGACCTCTTGCATCCAGGACTTGGAATCAGTGATGCGGATCACAACCTAGTGGCAGCCAACACCTCCGTCGTCATGCATATCGCCGCCACTGTCAACTTCATTGAACCGATCAGGTAAAATCATTAACGAATTAATTATGCAAGTTCAGTTACGTTCGTATAATTGGCATGAATTAAATTAATATTGTTATATTGAAATCTTAGAGTTTCTTTAATTTTCTTCATTCACAATTTTTGCTAATACAAAATTTCATGTTCCATCGTCGTCGTCGTCGTCGTCATCGTTATCGTTATCATCATCAGCAGAAGCAGCAGCATCCTCATTATCATCATCATCTTCATCATCATCATCAGCAGCAGCAGCAGCAGCAGCATCTGCGTCTTTTTCTTCATATAATAAAAAAAGATGTGTCACTTTTGTAGAGACGCCGTTCAAACAAACGTCCTTGGCACGCGTCACGCCATTCAGTTAGCTAAAAGTCTAAAAAAGCCGGAGGTGAGTCACGTTTGACTGATCCGCCTATATATAATAGGGCTTACCCTATCGGCCGTACGACCCTCTTACAAGACATTTTAAAATTAGAGTTGAAAATAAATCCATGGTAGAAGTAAGGTCAGCAGTTAATCGTTTACAAGTAGTTTTGACCTGTGGTTAAAATTTAATGGAAGTTAAGGCTTAGCAAGGTTTAACAACGTTGCGTGGGGAAGACGATGCAATAGATATAGACATAACTTTCATTCAATTTCTTTATTTAACTTCACGACTAAGAAATGTTTCACGAGCGCATAGAAAAAGTCTGTGAGTTTGTGATTTGAAAAGTTACGATGTGTTTCGAGAAAGGCCTAGGCAATCGAAAAATCCGCTGGCCAGTTTGGTGAAACCAAAATTTTCATAGTTGCATGCACACAGGTCATTCATCTCAGTAGCAATGTAATTTAATCGCAGGTGACATTTGAACTTTATTATTTTCACACAGGCCTTTGTTCATGTTTCAACGGCCTATTCAAACGCAGACAAACACGAAGTGGAAGAAAAGGTCTACGATCCACAAATTGAACCAGAAAAGTTGATTGCTCTCATAAAGTAAGTGAAATTGTAAAAGCTACTTTAGCAAAAAATTGTTGCATCCGTGTTATTTAGACCCTTCAATTTGTCGAAATATAGCACATGTCACTATAGACCCGTCAATTTGGTCGTGAAACATGTAGGCCTAGCCTAACAACAATTAAAAATTGACCAAATTTATAACCATTCAGTTGTTTTTACATTTAATTTATTAAGCGTAACCGTAGCATTAAGTTGCTAATAAATATTATGCAATTGTTATGGTTGATTATATTTAGACATGTAATTGATTTTTCCTGTTGCCTGTAGAACACTTAACCCTGAGCAGTTGGCTCTGATCACTCCCAGTCTTCTTGGTCCATTTCCAAACACGTACACCTACACGAAGGGAATAACGGAGAGGTTGATCGAGAATGAGATCGGCAGCATACCCTGTGCCATCGTACGTCCCTCCATCATCACTCCTACGGTCAAGGAACCATTCGAGGTTAGCAATAATGCTTCAGTGGATTTACTGTAAATCTAAATCGCACTGACTGTAGCAGAGTATTTTAGATATAACTTTATAGCACTGAATTTCATTTGAGTGCTTGAGGTGAGTGAGGTCTATGCTATCTCTTCAGCTTGACCCCCTCTGCCATCTCAACAGACCAAATAGGCTAACTTTTCTGGACTTGATTTTATATAAGGAGCGACGAGTAAGTTGGTCTGTTGCAAGGCGCCAAGAAATGTTGGTGAAGAATATTTCAATTCTGATTTAACCACCCAATGGAATGTCCTCCTTCTTGTTACATTTCGCACAAAGACTGCTTTCAATGGATGATTCTAGTAACGGTAACCGCGATTTGTGTGCGTCGTCTTATTTTATGTGACGTGAAGGAGCTGCGTATATTTATTTTAATTATCAAAACGCATCAAGGGCAAATGATGGGCACATGAAAACAACCACTCAACTTGAAACGTGTTTTGCATTTGTTTAGGGATGGGTCGATAACATTACCGGATTCAACGGAGTCATGAGCGGAGTAAGTTTCAAATTATTCTATAGACTCCTAAACTCGATTTACAGTTCTCACAGACCATTCCCGTAGGCTACATATATATATATATATATATATATATGTCTTAGTATTATATTATGACTGGAAACTTCTTAACTGTTTTCCAAATACACAGGAATATGCTCTAACCCGTAACTGACCAAAACCTCATCTCTTGCTGTCTCTCAGCACTGAAAACATTGCTTTATCCAAATCCTTTCAGGATTCCTCCTCTTCCCCTCCCTCGCTCCCTCATTTATACCATTGTAACTCTACACACCATCCACCTTATCTGTCTTAGGCTGTTTGTTTGTCCGACTCTATGACTCTTGTCCTCTACGGGTTGATTTGGTTTTGATTGAGCGCCTGTGAATAAGCTGGTTCCCGCAGCTTCATTGGTGGGGCTGTAGAAATGTCAACTTTACGACCACCGTTGAAATCTCTACTACCCAGCTCTGTTGCAACTATTCAGGCTAGCATAATGTGCGGTAAAGAATTGGAATTAGTGTTTTAATCAGCGTTTGCGGTTGTGGTTACAGGTTGGAAATGGAATGATGGCCTACATCAAATGCACAGGCAAAACAGACACGAAACTCGATCTGATTCCCGTCGATTTGACAGCCAACGCTGTTATCGCAGCTGCATGGGATCTCGTCACAAACAAGTAATTTCATACATTGTTTCATTTTACGGTTAGGCCTACGCCTGCTAGGACAAACAATCGAAAGCCAGTAAGCTTAGGCCTATGCGTTAAAAATTGAGCCCGCGTGGCTGGTTCTCAACCTGGCGGTATAGTGTAGATTTCCATATTTATTAATATTAGAAAGCTCCAACGAGAGTCAAGTTTCACGCCTGGAGAAAGTTTATAATATAATTATTGTTAGCTTAAATTGGATTGTATGAGTCTCCTTCGATTCTATCAAAACCTGGCAGCAATCTTTCCATTCTAATCCTCTATGTAAGTACGAAATATAGCACATGTCACGTGGAATTGTCATTCGTCTTTCTGTTAGTGAAGACGAAAACCAGAAATTATTGCAACACCCAAATGCCCATCTGTTATAGTTCTCAGGCTCTAAGTGTTAGTCTCTTACGTAGCTCGCTGACCTCTTTTGAGGTCAGGTCCAGATTCAAAAGAGATAACGCGTAGAGTCGTGGGTGACAGGCTTACAGCATATCCAGGGCATTGCATGTAAGAGTCTAGAGATCCCTGAATTCGTAACCAGCGATTTTAAAAACCATTCTCCTTTGGTGCTTGAAAATGAAGCAAAAGAATTACAGTTGATTTTGGCCGAAAAGATCCCTTTAAAATAAAGCTTTGTCACCTGAAAACAACTTTCCGATAACAACTGCGTCAACAAAAGGAATCAGCGTAGGGCCTATGTCTGACGCCCACTGTGGTTCAGGATTGGGCAGAGCCTCGGGTCACTAGAAAATAAGCAAGAACGTTTCATGTAGGGCTATCTTGTGAAACTGTATTTTGCAACGAATTTCTGTTTCAACAGAAGCAAAAAGGCTGATCCAACAAAAGTTACGGTTTACAACTTGATAACTGGCGATGTCAACCCTCTCACTACCCATGAATGTGGTGAGTCAATTGAGTTTCTTGTTGTTAGTTGATTTTTATTCTCAAAAAATGTTATGTTAGGCCTATATGGTAGTGATTGAACACATTTTCGATTCCGCAGTAACAAGATTTTCTCTGACTATTTCAATTGATTAGCCTCCCTGTACTTACATGTAGGCCTACACTAGGTTTCCGTACGTTACAAATAGTGGCATTGTCTGCTGTTATTTGACTGTGCCAATCAACAGGCATATATTATATAAATAGGTCTATATGCCTTGCATTTCGTTTCTTCGAGGGATTTTGCTGGAGAATTGTTTTGTACAGAGTTCAGATTGATTAATTTCTCTACGTTTCTTTCATGTTCGCTCTCAGGAGGTTTCATGGCGCAGTACGGAAACAAATATCCACTCTCAAACAAAATCCGCAAAACATCGAGATTCCTCCACGTCTGGGATGAAGGATACTGGTAAGAATGTAGGCAGTTACAACTCTGCACAGCTGCTACATGCAATGATATTGCTGGCATTAATACACTTAGTAGAAGAATCAGATGTTTCGAAAACTCTTAATAGTTATCTTCTACAATTATAAGCAAATGAGAATGTTAAATATTGATCGAGCAGGCCTATTTCTACAAATATTGAATTTAGATTTTTAAAATCAAATGCGAGTAGGCAATTTTTCATGTGAGCCATTATTTTAAAGGCAGCGTTACAGTCCAACGAAAAGTTTAAGCCTAATCGTCTGTGTCTTTTTTGCGTTTCTTTAGGCTTTACCGAAAATTCGACCAATACATTGAATTACCCCTTCGTTGTTACATCGCCGACACAATGTCACGAATCATGGGAAAGAAACCAAGGTAATTAAACATCACTGCTTTAGATATCGTCTATTACTGAGAATATCTAGTGCTAACTTAATCGAGATGGAATGTCTGGAGTTAAAAACCTAAGTTATGCCTGCCTTTATACCATGAGGTTGTTTTAGCGCTTTTGTATGCCATATGAAATGCAATTGAGACTGTGATGTTTGAATGCAGGACTGGTTTTATTTGCATCTTTTTTGTCAATTTCAATCAACTCTCTGTTACACGCTTTAGTGCAAGATTCCTAATTTGTTTATTTGTTTATTTGTTAATTTGTAATTTGTTTAGGCGCACTATAAATGACAGTTTAATATTCATAACATAATAATAATAATAATAATAATAACAATAATAATGATGATAACAATAACAACAATAATAATAATAATAATAATAATAATAATAATAATAATAATAATAAATACCGTTGACACCCGAGAGACAAACTTCCTTTTCCAAAACTTGTAGGCATTGCTCCAATGTTTCAATGCGGTGGCTTTTCAGGGCACTATGTGAAGATTACAATCCACTGACAAGCGGCGACACAGATGGCCTGATGACAGATCCGTTGGCAATGCCAATAATGAATAATACTATATGTGACATAATAATAATAATAATAATAGTATTAATAGTATTAATAGTAATAATAAAGCAATAGTATGGCAATAGTTTCTAAGTCCCTTAATTAAGGGCATAAAAAATGAAAAATAATTTTTTTTAAATAATAATTAATAACAATGTTGCTGCGGACTGATGTTCTTCTTTGTTGTTCTTCTGGTGTTTGCATTATATTAAGATTTCTGAATAAATAAGTTAGTGGTTTAAAGGAACTGGTGTTTGACTTTCAGGGCGACAAAAACGATGCAGCTGTACTGTATGCTGAGAGATGTTCTCGGATTCTTCACAAGCACCGAATGGGAATGGAAGACAGACAATCTCGTTAAACTCGAGAAAAACCTCTCGACTTACGACCGAAAGGTACATAGGACTATCAACCCCAACCCCTTATTACCATCCGACCAACCCCCTTATCCTCCTAACAATACCACAACCAGAATCATCAGCAGTCACCATTTCCTTTCAGCAACTCAACATTCGGCCATTGTAGGCTTATATGAAGCTTAGACGTTGGGTAATACTGCGGACTTTGCAAAGCGTAGTTTTAAGTGAACCGTTTTGAAATCTTGTTGCAGTCATATATATATATATATATATAATGAGGACAAAAAATTTAGTTGCTGCCACTGCAGACTTTTGTTTTAAGACGTTTTCATTATGTTTTTGTGAGTTCATTTGCATAATTAGATGCACGTTTTCTGATGATAAAATAAACGTTTGTGTTTCCGTCCAAAGGAATTCAACCTGAATCGGATAATTCCATGGGACAGATACCATCTCATCTCCTGGTTCGGAATCAAGAAATTCGTCTACAAAGAACCAATAGAAATAACGCCAGAGGTCGAAGAACTAACCCCAACCGAAAATCGGTCAGTTATCAACAGGGCCTACAGCTATGAGAGCCGATGACTTCTTTAATCTATTCTGAACACTTTTGTTGGAATGAATGTCCTATTAACTATGGTTATAAATTCGTGTGCTGATTTTTAACGACACCGTTCCATATCGAAGATGATTTGGTGTCACCCTCCTCCTTTCTCCAGGCTTGGGACTAGCACTGTCAAAGTCCAAACAGTGGAGTAGTTTATGGTTATAGAATTCTTTCATGGTACCATATACAGACAGTAAATTGAAATTCCTGATTAAGATCATTTGGAATCTTGCATTCAGCAACTTCGGGATGACATGGATGCCTAAATTGTAGGCTTCATGCCTTGCTTGGCGGTTTGGAAAATCCATCCCTGATCTCTAGAGTCTAGACAGATGTTTGGTTACAATTCACATTGACACAACATTTCTGTGAACAATAGGCCAACAGGCTTAACCAAATCACTCCATAAGACATAGTAGGCCTAATTGCAGTCGTGCAGGCCCTAATATAATTCTGGATATCTTCAGCGGCTAAGAAACTATGCCAAGAGACCCAACAGTAGGACTTTGTGATAACTGTTGGCTTACAATGTAGGCCTACAGCAGCCTCGAATCTTACAGAACAAATTGCAATGCTCAATGTAGAATCATCGAAATCATGCATATTTTGGAATTTCGCCACGATAATTAATTCTGAGATTTACGCTATATATATAGAGGCCCTATAAATCTCTGTACAAAACTAAACTTGCGACGGACGTAGAAAGACGCAGTGATGATGATGATGGTGATGATGATGATGATGATGATGATGATGATGATGATGATGTTGATGTTGATGATGATGATGACGATGACGATGATGATGATGCCACAAAGATATCTAATGAGACTGCAGCGGCATTTATTCATCCTTTCAGCTGCTTGTCAGTATGTCAAACTAATTTCCCTATGTCAATATTTTGCAGCTCTATGGAAATCCAGCCATCGTCGAGTGGCCTGAAGCAGTGAGACATCTACCGTCACAAGTCACAAGAGACGAGTTCCGCAGCTGACATTACTCCGCCATTTTCGTTGATGTCGGTCTTTCAAAAACAGAGGACATTCAGCAACATTCATTTAGATTTTTACCAGAATTTGTATTTAGCTGAAAGTCATGCTCACAAACTGAGAACCAAATCGGAACCATGATAATTATAAAGTGATCTTAATGTCATTAAGACCATCTTTAAGCTTGCGTTTTCATATGACACCCTTGTTATAATAGGCCTACTATATTTTTGTGTAATTCAGACTTAATATATCAGCGGTCATTTTTATCTCTTCGCAGAACACGATCAGAATGATTCCTTCTGTTTAAATTGTATAGCGCAGTTTACAGTGTAAAACAGCCGTTTTAAAACAATATTGAACAATTTGGTTTTCAAAGGTCTTGCTGTGGTATAATTTGATTCTGCAGACTGCAAGACCAAAAGAGAATCTTACCAAGCTCTCTTTGTTTTCAACTTCCGTAATATCTTACATAGCACTTAGTTAGTTGTCGTTGCTCGTTGCAACAATATAGGCCTATACTCATGCACCTTGTTCGAGATCCAAGTTGCAAGTTGCATTGAAATATATATATATATATATATATATATATATATATATATATATAATCTAAAGCCATCAGCATTTGGTCTAAATTTTGCGATAAATCTTAGAAACTGTACTTCATTTCTAAAGCCTGAACAGTTGAACTTTGGGTCATATTTGTAAATTGTTTGTGTTCGAGAACAATTTGTGTTCGTTCCTATTGATTGTTCTAATTAAGTTGAAGCCGTTATTGCTACTTGTTACCAGTGCATTTTATACAGGTCATTGCTGTTAATACGACATCGTCATCAATCATCATCATCGTCATCGTTATCGTAGTCAGTCATCGTTATCGTAGTCATTACCGTCATTATCAGTTACATGTATATAACTTCAAACCATGTTCAAAATAAACGGTTTCGATTATTTGCAGTGTATTTGTTTCAACCCAGTCGCAATAAATTTTGTCTCTAAACCAACTTTCTATTCATTAATTCATTTATCCATTCATTCATTCTAAGCATTTATATAGCGCCCCTTCACGAAACCTACCCAGAAGCGCACCCAGCCCAGCCTTGACCAAAGAAAAAAGTCTTGAGGGAATTGTAAAAGCTTGATGGTTGGGCCTCAAGCAATGAGCCAGTGCTTAAAGTGTACAAAAAGGAGTGCCTGGACGCTAGGGGAGCCGTCCATAAATGACGTAACGCAATTTCGGACGATTTCTGACCCCTCCCCCTTCGTCACACGTTATCACAAATACCATGACCCTCATATATGACGTCACGGCACAATGCCCTGACCACCACCACCCAAAATAATTAAACCAGATGTACAGAATGTAATGCAAATTTTCCTATAATTATAAAAAAATTTAATTATAGCTATAAAATATTTCAAATTATAATAGTAGAACGAAGAAAAATGGAGAAATTAAGTAGTCTATAATGATTACAATCTTATTCATCCTCAGGATGAAAGACTATCATAATCATATTTAGTGTTGTTTAATTGTGGTAACAACTATACTGCTGATTAAGTGTAACTTGTTTAAATGAGTGTAAGTTTTTAACAAAATTACGTATTTTGATGTGATGATGTGACGTCACATTTCGTCGACCCTCTCTCCCCCTTGTCACACATCGTCATAAATTTGTGAACTCTCCCCATAGACGCGTGACGTCATTTATGGACGGCCCCTAGTGTCAAAAGTTAAGAACTAAAGATTGCAAAGGTAGAGTACCAAACATATTGTGGCACGGCGGCTGATCGGTTAGAGCGGTCGGCCCGTAACAGTCAGTGTGCGCTGAGCGAGCGGGTTCGACCCTCGTCAGAGGAGTCACTCTGTATGGACCTTGAGTAAGTCCTTCGCGCACAATTGCTCTGCAGTACAACTTCAATTGCGCCGTCGAGGCGTGTCTGTGCACTTCTGAGCAAAAGATGTTGGAAGAAGCGCGATATCAAATTTCGGTTCAATAATTAAAATAAGAAATAAATATTAAGTCGACGACAAATGATTCGTGCACTGTGGTCCACTGTGTTCGTTAAAATAGAAGTTGGATTGTTGATTAAAGCTGTCAAGGGGTATCCGGGTACCCGACCCGAAGCTGACTACTCGGGTAATGAAATCGGTTTTCGGGTACCCAAATTTGTGTAAAAATGCGCGATTTTAGCTTAACTTATGCCATAAGTTAAGTTGGTCATATTGGCTGAGTGCCCGGGCAATGAAAATCGGTTTTCGGGTAACGACATTCCGTAAAAATGCGCGATTTTACCCGAACACATGCCAGAAATATTCCGTGATTCATATTGGCTGACTGCCCGGGCAAAGAAATCGGTTCTAGGATGCCAGACATTTCGTAAACATGCGCAATTTTCTACATTTCCTAACAAACTATCAGCGCGGTCGACTACCGGGTACCCGACCGCGCGGGTCGACGAGTATCCAGGTCGTCATTTCAACATTTTTTGACAGCCTTGTTGGTGATATTAATGATGCTGGAATAGAAGTTGGATGGGTGAACGAAATTCTTTCAAAACAGATGCTATTTAGATGAACTAAATGAAATAAAAGTTGATGAAATAAAAGTTGGTTCATTGAAAAGAATATTTGCCTAAATAGAAGTTGAATTGACAAAAGTGGTTTTTACTGAACCAGAAGCTGGATTTGCAGACATTGTTGTTATCAATCCAACTTCTATTTAACCTAATACAACGGGCAAAAAATAGAATTATTTATCATTCGCTAGGCTTTTTGTCCATCAACCATTATTTAGTTGTCAATTATTTGTTGGTGAAATATTTGTTGTAATTTAAAGCGTAGGCCTACAAAGAATTTTCCTTTGTGAAATTGTCGACAAGGGACCAGTGGCGCCGGCATCGTTTTTAAAGTTATGAAAATAAAGTTTGTAAACGCGCGAAGCATTTTTTCCTCCTCTTTTTCCTGTTGATAATAACGAACGCATATAGAGGCATTGCATCGTTGCATGGACGCTCATGGACGGCGTCCAGGCTCTGCTGGCCAAATAAGTGGCAGGACGGCGTCCAGCCTCGAAAATAAGTGCCTGGACGCCGTCCATGACCATCCAGGCACACTTTAAGCCTTGCAATGAGCGGAGCTCAAATGGGAAATCATTCCGTAATGAAGGGATCAAAACCAAGAAAGCAGGGCGCTGCTTAATAGCCAAGCGAGCACGTTAAGCTTACCCCTCGTCTTAGAGTCAAGCACCCGACGCGCTGTAACGTCAGACGCTGGGCAGTAGGCCTAGAGACCACACAAGTAAGATGGAGTACAATCAAGAATGCAGCACTGAAACAAGAGCAGCAATGCGGTATGAGATTCGCTGTGACACTGGCAGCCGATGTAAAAAATCGCTCATGTAGGTCTATATATGCAGAAACAGAGGAGAATTTAGAAACCGTCCAATAGACCTAGCAGCCGAGGGCAGAACCCGATCCAACCGCCCCAGAACCACAAGAGGAAGGCCAGCAAGTAAGGAACAACAATGGTCAACTCAAGCTTTATTTTGTGGCGCGATGTCACATAATATTATAAGCTGTCCAGCACCACTTCAAGACAATATCTTTTAAGTCCAAACCAATTAATAAATTGAGTCTATTTAAACCCACAATACTCTCTGAGTCATTCAAATGTCCATGTCATTGGCATTGCAATTGCTCCTAAATCAGTGGCTCATTTAATCTAAACTAAGCTAATAACATAAACATAGTGTCGATATCAAATGAATTTAGTTGTAGGGTAAAGTATCCAAATATGGGCACCCTAAGGATTTTATCGTATAATTCAGTGGTTCTTAAAGTGGTGGTCCGCGGACCGGCGCCGGTCCGCGGAGCTCAAGTCACCGGTCCGTGAAACAATCACTAAAAATTAAAAATTTATTCAACTTATTCCAGGAAACATACAAATAATTCTAAATATATTTTAAATTCAAAAACATTTATACATTGAAATTATTATTTAGCTTAATTTGCAAAAAATCAATCTAGAATCTAGATCTAAAGTTCCCATTATCGCCACACCGTCATCGCTAGGCATATGAACGACTTCGATTACCTAGCGATTGAAATTGCAACCCAACTGAACACAACCATTCTTATGCCAGCTGTTTGTTCTTTGTTGATAGAATTGAGCGATAATTAAAAAAGCGCTATCGTATGAATATTTTTGTTTATTTGTAATGAGACAATTTTAAAAATGAAATAAATTTCTATTTTTAAATTAAAAAATAAGGATACAAAACATGAGCAAAGCACACCAATCCTCTCTGGACATTTTTTTAAAAAGTAAAAAAACAACAAAGCGCCACAACTCAGACACGGATAGTGACAGCCCACCTGAAAATGATGATAATTTACAGGAAAGATCCAGTTTTTAAAAAGCCAAGAAACATCGTCCGTTTAATAGAAAATACGATCCAGAATATTTAAAATATGGATTTGTTGCTTCTGGAGATGAAAACAGCCCAAAACCGCTGTGTGTAATATGTGGAGTTACACTTAGTAATGATGCCATGAAGCCATCAAAGCTTCTTCGCCATCTGAATTCAACACATTCTACCTACAAAGATAAGCCTATTGATGTTTTCAAAAGAAAGCGTGATGAAATAAAAGACCAACAGAAACAGATGTTAAAAACCACTAAAGTAAATGTATCTGCATTGAGGGCATCCTTCTTAGCTTCTTTTCTCATTGCAAGGTCAAAGAAACCTTTCACTGTTGGAGAAGACCTCATAATTCCATGTGCAAAAGAAATATGCCGTGAAATGATTGGAGAGTCTGCATCAAATTTGGTATCAATGGTACCTCTTTCCAATGATACAGTTGCCAATAGAATTAATGAAATGGCTGATGACATTGAACAGCAGCTTGCTAATAAAATACGCAGCTCATCTTGTTTTGCGATTCAGCTTGATGAATCAACAGACGTAACGAATTTAGCCATACTTCTGGTGTATGTTCGTTTTGAAGACAATGGGGACCTTGTTGAAGATATGTTGTGTTGTCTTGAACTTCCAATGCAGACCACAAGTGCTGAAATATTCAGGGTCTTGAATGATTACATTACTAAGAACGAAATCGATTGGAATAAATGCGTTGGAATATGCACTGATGGTGCAGCAGCGATGACAGGAAAGCATTCTGGATTGGTTCCAAGAGTGAAGGCAGCGGCACCAAAATGTACGTCTATCCACTGCTTTATTCACAGAGAAATGCTAGCTACTAAAAAAATGAGTGAAGAACTGCATGAAGTCCTTAATGGTGTGGTAAAAGTTGTAAATTTCATCCGTGCAGGTGCATTGAATACTCGCCTATTTTCAGGGTTATGTGAAGAGATGGGTTCTGACCATAATGTTTTGCTTCTTCATACCGAAGTCAGATGGCTTTCTCGTGGTAAGGTGCTTACTCGAGTGTTTGAGCTCAGAAAAGAACTTGAAGCTTTCATACAACCAAGAAAGCCTGGTCTTTTGGAAATATTTAATAGTGACAAAATCTGTTTGGTAGCATATTTGTCAGATATCTTCAGCCTTCTGAATGAGTTAAATCTCTCCATGCAAGGAAAAAATTCAAACTTGTTTCGTCTCATGGATAAGTTTTGTGCATTTCAGCAGAAGATTTCAAGGTGGATAAATAACATGGGGATGAAGAGGTATGACATGTTCCCGTTATTCTCTGACGCAATTGAAAGTGAAAACATCTCTAAGATTCAACTAAATAAACTTATCTCTGCAGTGACCCAGCACTTGACATCACTGCTGAATAAATTTAAAGATTACTTTCCAGTTGAAAATGATCCACGTGTTGGCAATGAATGGGTGAGAAATCCATTTGTCATTCAGCAGAATAATCAGCTTACTACAGTTCTTGATGACAAACTCATAGAACTTGCAAATGATAAAGGTTTAAATGCTATTTTTGAAAAGAGCGGATCGTTGGCTGCATTCTGGATCAATGTTCGTCAGGAATATCCAGAACTCTGTAATTTAGCCATGATTTGCTTGACTCCATTTGCATCAACATATAGGTGTGAAAGTGGATTCTCCGCCATGACAACAATAAAAACCAAAAACAGGAATCGATTGAATGTCTGTAGTTCATTGAGGATTGCATTGACTGACATCAAACCGCGAATAGATTTGCTTGGGGGCCGTCCATAAATGACGTCACGCGAAATTGGCTGATTTTTGACCCCCCTTCCCCCCTTGTCACACTTCGTCACAAAAAGTCTGACCCCCCTCAAATATGACGTCACAATGCTCTGACCCCCCCCCCAGAAAGAACCACTTCACTTAATTTCAAATAAAACATAAAAAATTAATAATTAACTTTTTTAAACATTGCTGAACTTAGCATAAAAAATCATTTTAAAATAATCGTAGACTCATCGTCTATTAATGCTAAAAAAATGCAATGTTCAGAATAATTTTTATTCTTTTATTTTCTTATAAAAAGAAGTAACCTATAGAATTAATAGTAGTAATTATGTATAGCAATATTGAAACTTTGCGGTAGAACGACTTATAGTTTTTTTCCACAGCAGGATGAAAAGTTCTGAAGTTCTGGTTGAATCATAACAAATTATTATTTTATGATTGCACACAATTAATTTTATTCTTCTCCATTTTCCCATGGGGAAGCAAAATGCTCCTTAATGGAATAAATTGGGGTAGCACAGATCTGTTCATCCTGTGGTATAGATATTCCATTCAGCTCACGATCTTCTTCCTCCATCCAATCCACACTCTCTCCATTTTCTTCTCTCGCGAGTATAACCATTAGTTCACGTTTCCGACGGTCAGCTACTCTCTGTGGCCTAATGCGTTTTGGTGGAATAATTGATTCCTGCTTGTGAGTTGCAGAGTGGTTGCGCAGCATGACTAACGACGCGAAGTATGTGTGACATTTTTGCAAATCCTGTCGCCAAGCACGGATTGTATTGACGGACAGTACAAGTCATATGGAATCAACCGATAAGGATTTGAAGAGCGAGGAAGGATGTCATCCACTTTCAAACTTTGAGCTACAAACAGAGATGGGAATTTATGAGATGCTCCGTCTGTTGTCCTTTCTGGAATTTTAAGACCTTCGCTGGTTTGAACAACTGGTAAAGAAGTAGGAAGAAATCTTTCTGTTACCACACTAAAGTATGAGCTTCTTGGTTTCGAACAGCACTTGTTATCAGCGCATTTTACAATCTGTGTCAAGTATTGGCTTGTTCGTACGTGGACGTCGTACCATTTCTGATCTCTGGACATGAAGTTTTGTTCCTGGATCTCAGTCTTGGTTGGGTCTATGTATTCAGCCACTGTCGGAAAATTATCGACAATCAACTATGACCAAACTTCGGCTAGAGTGTCTCCTGCGAACTTAAAATTTGTCTTTTCAAGTTCGGAGTCGATGGTAATACCTCTTTCGTTCAAATGACTACCGTAATGGTCATGTGGTAATATCAATCCAGCAAGTTCCTTACTGAGTGGTGCCATTTTTCTCTCGACCCTATTAAATGCGCTTCTTCCAGGAGCATTGGTAGCTATGAATAAAGCGTCAAAATCGTGCTGAAGAAAATGGTGGATTGCAACTGTAATCAAAATATTAAAGGACGTTTTTATAAATTTATCAAAAATTATTTGTTTAATGTGACGTCACATTACTCATACCCCCTCCCCCCTCGTCACACATCGTCACAAATGTCAGACCCCCCTCCCCCCCTAAGTGCGTGACGTCATTTATGGACGGCCCCTTGTCAAGAATAAACAAGCTCACGTTTCCCATTAATTGCTGTTAACTGTTTTGGCATTCTTGTGTTTATTTCTTCCTTTCCAAGACGGCTTTGTTTAATACTTTAGTTTAATGAAGTTTAATTTAATTAAACTTTAATAAGTTTAATTAATTAGACTTGTTGCTCTTCTTATTAGTCTTGTAAGCCTCCTCGTGTCATAAAATTACTCGTTATTATTTCTAAAAACTTGAACGCTTACTTTAAAACTGTCATAAATACATTTTAATATTTAATGTTATATTAACAATGAATAACATATGTAATTATGTAAATTCGTAAAAAAAACGTTTATTGATTTAGAGTCTAAATTTTAGACATTATTTCGCATTAGTTAGATTTTAGAATAACTTCAATAAAATATTAAGATATTATAGGCCCTATAGGAGCTTCTCCCTCTAATTTCCCATTATTTTGGATACGATTGCCAGATAAAATTTTGCATTTCTAATTGGTGGTCCGCCAACAACTTCATAAATATACAGCCGGTCCCTGTTTCTAAAAAGTTTAAGAACCACTGGTATAATTCATAATCATACTTAGGAGTAACTAAAACAATGTATGTAAAACCAATAATCAACACATTTGTCACTATATATATATAATAAAGTAACAATAAAATGTCAACATTTACTTGAAAAATAGGGAAAATATAAAAGGCATCAAAATGCCCATAATAGGTACTGGTGTCCTAATGATGGGCACCGGTGCCCATATAAAGTTCTAAGTGTCATTGTAAGTCCAAATACTGAGATGCTACTCCAAATAACTCTGGAATTAGCCGAAAGGCTATTAAACAGTTGCAGTTTAACACCTGAATGATCTGAAACTCTATTTTACACATGGTCGACAAGTAAAGTTATTATCGTCTAAAATTCCAAATCCTTCTGCGCAAGAAAAGTGAATGGATTGGCACTTCGAGCTGCGTAAACTGTACAGTCTTGACTCCATATCCAAAATGAGATCAGTTAGATCATCTTCCTGTTCTGGTGTTAAAAGTGTGGGATGACTAAGCGCTTTCCAAACTCCTTCACCTTTTTCTGCCTTTTTTACATCTCTTTGCAAAATTTCTTGAGGAATGCCATATCGCTTTGCTGCTTTTTGCTCATTCCACTCTGAAGAACAGCTGATTTCAGTGAATGCTCACTCCACCGGTCTCTCTCTTCTTAACATTCTGAAATTTTGAAAACAACATGTCTTACAGAATATTAAAGTAGGCCCTCTATAAAGCAGCAAAAAACTTATCAAAAACTTAACACCTCATCCCACCTTTCGTGAAATGAAATGGCTTTGCGTTACAAGCTAACAATAGAGCTTACATGTCAAAGTCTGTCTACTAATGTAATGTGTGCACACAAATTCATCTGCTTTGATATCTCATGACATGTAAAAAAATTCTTTCAACTTGTGGCCTGTGATCTTCATCTGAAGCTGACTTTGTTGTCACACGATCACTTAGAATATTTTGAAACCATGCCTGAATGGAATAAACTGCCCGACTTAACTTGCAAATCTTAAATATTATTGCTCTTCAAAATCAACCTTAAGACTTATTTGTTCAAGATAAATTATAACTAGACTTTCTTGTTACATACTTTTGGGCAAAATTCATATTGTGTGTAGGCATGTTATAATTGACAATTTAAGCGACCTGTTGAACGCAGATGGCATATTCAAAGGCCACTAGATCGTTGCTAAAAAGTTAGGTTTGGCTTAGATCATCTGTTTTCATTCACTCAAACGTATTTATCTTTACAATATGCTGATTTGCATAAATAATTAGCAAGAGACTTAATATTGGCACCTGCTGCCTTAATATGGGCACGTGCCCATATTAAGGCAGCAGCAGCAGCATGCCCATATTAAGCCAACACCTATAGCACTCTTCAAAGTCCGCTATATAAACATGTAGAATCCGAATCATTTATCACCGCCCATCAACGAAACAAAACATAAAAAATAAAAATAAAACATAAAAAACATAAAAACATAAAACATAACAAAACAATTTCCAAAACAGAAAAAATTACCTCAAAGTTGTCCATCAGATACGCTCGAAATAATCGATGAAACAAAATCGCCGATTTTTTTCATTTTGTCACGGAAATTCATAAATTATAGGATAATTTAACTGGATTAAAAGTTACTTAAATAATAGAACCAATTCGTCTACTGCAATCATGCCTACTCTCCTCTGAACCCTATTCGATATGGTGTGCCTCAAGGATCCATACTAGGTCCTCTGTTATTCATTTTATACATTAATGACCTTCCAAATGTATCACCTAATATTTCCTTTATTCTCTTTGCAGACGACACTAATCTGTTTGCCTCTCACAGATCTCTCCACACTCTTATTAATACATTTAATGTAGAATTGGACTTGGCATCTGAATGGCTTTGTGCTAATAAACAATCCCTTAATATCGCAAAAACAAACTTCATAATCTTTAGTTCTCATAAGAAAGCCTTACCTGAAAATTTGCAGCCAATCAAACTAATGAATTTTCCAATAACCCAGGTCACCTCGTGCTTGTTTCTAGGAGTCATAGTTGATCAGCACTTATCTTGGAAGGAGCATATTAGTGCAATCTCCAAAAAAATATCCAAAAACCTAGGTATTTTGTTTAGATTAACCAAAATTTTACCTGGTAAAGCCCGTTTTACTCTTTACTTCTCGCTCATATATCCTTACCTCACCTACTGTACTATAACCTGGGCCTCGGCATACACATCCAGTCTCAATAAATTATCCATCATGCAGAAAAAAGCTATAAGATTTATGGCCGGGTTGCCATTTAATGCTCACACAAGCGAAGTATTTAACACGAATAGGCTGCTATCAATTCTCCAGATCTATAAATTACAAATAGCCATTTTTATGTTTCGAAATAGTCGAAAAAACTTACCTAATATATTTCACCAATACTTTTGCTATAACATGAGTTGCATACACCACGCCATAAGAAGTCCTCACGTCTTAATGGTTCCCTATGTCAGAACTAATGCTAGATTAGTTTCTATTAAATGCCAAGGTTCCAGAATTTGGAATGCTATTCCAGGCACCAGTTACTTGTCACGCAGCCTTAAATCCTTTAGAAACAAAATGATTGCCCATATTCTCGACCAAAATAAGGACAATTGAAGGGCTGGGATCCTTAACTCAGAGGGGTTAAGGAGGGATGGGGTGTGGGTCAAATGAATATATCAATCAATCTTTGGACTGATTGAGTGTTAAAATAAAATAAATTAATGTTCAATCTTGGCTCGAGTACTGAGCAACCCTGGCGCTCTGCAAAAATTGTTTTCTACTTGGCCACATGAATATATTTTTCTCTACATAACACGTATCATTTAATCCCTTGTTGCGTTTTTTGTTGTACCTATCTTTTCACCTGCTAGCTACATTTTGTTAGTTAAGACTAGTTAAGTTTTATGTTTACACACCGTTGAATCTATTATCTTCTCCCTTTAATCTTCTCTTACCGGTTCTCACTTTTCATTTTAACCTCTCCTACTAGGTGGCCCTAACTTGCAGGACCTTTGGTCCCTAATTGGGTCTCCTGGGCTAATCTCATCATCCCTACGCACTCCATGACTCCTTCTCTCGTCTCTCATCTAGAATTACACTTTTTTAATATTTTGTTGTGGATTCGCTGTAAGCTGTTATATATAATTCTGATCAGCCAAATAAATTTCTTTGATTTGATTTGATAATTAATCTTAAAATTCAAACATCGACCATGCAAACTTGAATTTCAGGTAAATGATATCTGCCGCTGTAGTTCTATTGGAGTTCGACAGATGGCAATACGAAAACAATTATATAGATACTTTTCTGGGGGTACCCATATTAGGGGTATGCCCATAATAGGAAACTTTACCCTAATTACTTAGACGGCGGCCGAGCGTATACACTGTAGGTCTATACTATACCTCTGAGTAAGACCTTTTGATCATTATTGTAGAGAACAACTAACGGTTGCATTTTAGCAATATTTTTGGGCAGTAAGTTTGACGCATGTATGCTACAACAGAGATCTCAAAATTCTGAATTGACGCAGGTTCTACCTTCTTACGTTAACCGTAAATAAGCCAAGTAGACCAATTTATTGTCCTTTCAAGGCTTCGCATCAGCCCCAAAATCACACACTGTAAAGAGCAGAGGACGGCTATGGTAACGGAATATGTGCGTGTAGGGCCTTGGCCTACTTAAGGACTCGTTTGAGACGCTTCAGAAATGTAAATGGTCTGCATAATTGTGAGGACTTCGACTTTACAAGAGGATTAATCCGGTTAAGATTTTTGAAAGAGCAGTACTTTCAGTTTTAGGTTAAAGACTTAGACCTGTGGAGAGATAGCAAGATGTGAGGTTTTGGCGAGTTCGTGGGATGGATCAGATATTTTGTCTTAAAACTGGAGGGACTTTGCTCCAAAGACGCCGAACAGTAAATGCTATGGAGCGATTCGCAAATTTTAGTGAAGAGGTAAAGAAAGGGCAGGGCAGCGTGAACGAGCTTTTACTTTAGCTGAACCCAGATGGATGTCAATTACTGGATGGGTGTTCTCTGTGTGTGTTCCTACACCTCCCCTATTAAAATAGTCCAGTTCAAAAAGTGAGGTAGGCTGTAACATTACGTAGACGTAGGCCTAAGCATGCGTGTGAAGAATTAAACCAAATTTGGTAGGACTACTCGCGCATTCTAAAAAAATAAGAACCTGGATTTTCGTAAGGCACAATAGGGCTTATTATACATTCATAAGATTTCGATCAGTCATCATCGAGTTTCTTTACTCTTCACTGAAATCAACGATTTGCTTTACTTTTGGGCTTATACCATTGCAACAATGCGCGATCAAATTCACTTGTTTACAAGCGACCGCGAAATGACGTCAGTGGCAGTGGCAGACGGCGCTTTCATTGGCCCTAGCCAGACAGGCGCCGCTGTTGCCTACATCCGATTCATACGCTAAAGGCCTGCTCTGCTACGGCGACGACGCACGATGTATACTTGACTCTTACTTATCACTACCTATATTGACAGTGCATATATATACCTATTTACATTTGCATCTTGTATGTGTATATATATATATAGATTGAGTTATATATATATGTATATATGCAATGGCGTTGATGCCGTAGTAGCGTGCAATGCCGTTTCTAGGTGATAAGTCAGTAGGTGGGTGGGCTTCCTTCTAGGCGTTCGTAGTTATGACTCAGAGGAAGGCGTCATGGCGGACGTCGTGATCGCTGCTCCTCTTGTGACGCTCGAAGGCGACGATTGGAAGGAATGTCGTGAATTCGTCACGGCCGACTTCGGAGAGACCACGGAGCTGACGCCGGTTCTGGAACTAGAGAGTAGAGTGGGACGTGGGACGATGTTCACGGATCATCACTGTACTAAGCATTTGCTCGACAATCTGAACGAGGCGCAGCAGACGACGCCACCGCGTGAACGATTAATCGACTGGAATCGGTCGACGACGACGACGAAGACCTTGTGCCGTTGCTTCGGAGGCAGTATGGCGCCGAGGAATTACCGCACAGCTTCGTCCCTGAGAGACGCGACGACCACAGACGATGCCGTCAGCGATAATCTGTAACTAAGATCGCCTTATTCCGATTTGTAAACTGTATTAGGCTATTGACATTTTGGACATAGGCTGATGATCTAGATTCGTCTCATTGGCAAGAGTTGCTTCAGTCCGATTTTGTGGCAGTAATGCTAATTGTATGTTTTATTGCGATAGTTGGTTTTTATCAGTGCCTATTTTGTTAGTTTTTATTAAGGTGATGAGTTGTTAAAACATTAGGATGCCTGACACTTAAATAAGGAACAGTCTGCGGCAGACACTGTGCTGGCATTGAAATACTGACCTACAACATCATGCAAAGATACTTTTATGCAGTCAGATCAAAATAACGTTACCTGAGAGTAACCAAAATTACAGGTCAGTATTTGTTCATTTCTCCAGGATCTGGAATCAGGTATCAGAGAAATTTGATAATGCCGATCCACAGGGTCAGCAAAATGAAGCTGAGCTGTTTTCATTGGAAGATTCGGTTAGTAAGGTTCTTTTATTTTCATATTTAATTAACTATGGTGAAGATTTGCATCGATTTTAG
Source organism: Bimastos eiseni (assembly GCA_959347315.1). NCBI lineage: Eukaryota > Metazoa > Annelida > Clitellata > Crassiclitellata > Lumbricidae > Bimastos > Bimastos eiseni. The sequence continues at coordinate 10,214,602 of OY365806.1, read as the reverse complement.
TCTATAGACTTGAGAAATTCATTATAACTGCTTTCACAACCTTAAACTTTCATGAGGTAGCTAGGCTCAGCACAAAACTCAAATTTTTTACATTAGACGCAGTTCATTTGTTTTTTCCTTGCGTTAATTTGTACAGCATTATATTCAAGATTTCTATCCATAATCGCTTCCATGGATTTCAGCCATGTTAAAAAAAGAGTTTTCATGTCAAAAAGAGGATTTATATTTACTCATTCACTGAAAAACTTGGAAACAAGTAATAAAACGAGTCCCAAAATGGAGGGAAGAGTAGGGAAGAGGTAGAAGGAAAGTGGGTAGAAAGTCAGTAAAAAGGAGGAATGAAGTGAATAAAACATGTAAAGGATTGGAATGTTTGCTTAGTATAATATTATGCTAACCAGAAAGAGTTTATTCAAAAGAAAGGACACTAATTATGGCTATAATGGTCTTGCAGTATTCAATTTACACTGCTGAAATTATGGTATTCTATTATATTAGCATCCCTGAGTATTCCACCATTACAGCCTATTGTTTCATCGTACAAAACGGAAAATACCTTTACTGTATTTGGGTGCTGGTAGTTTTATAGTGTGTTAAAAATGACAGCATTGCAGGAAAAATTGTTTTTGAATAGGTTTGTCAACGATAACACCCATTCAAAATGCTATTTAGTTCAGGAAAAGAACTAACCATAGCCCTCCAATTGCAGCTTATTTATTTGTGTTTCTTCTTCATTCTGTTGACGTTTAAATTAATTCTTTTATGCCGAAATGATAAGCTATAGTGGTGGAATCTTCAGGGGTGCTACAATGAAAGATTACCAATATTATTGAGGCCAGTCATAATTGCAAATTGGTTACTACCAAAGCACATTTTTTACCAGTGATTGAAGTGCATAAGTCTTTGACATATTGAAAACTTGTTAACTCCTTTCAAATTATGTTTAAGGCATGTCTGATTTTGCATTGGGGCATTGGAGGTTGAGATCTTGAGGTGGATTTTTGCCAGGAAACCAGTCTCTGCAGAGATCATCCATTGTCTGAAGATGATGAGGCGGGAGAAGCTATGGAGATGAGTTGTGTCAGCATCCATGGTTCGGGTGAAGAGCCAATCAAAACAGCGGATGAAGTCATTAGCGAGATAGTCGAGATGATGGAGGTTGGATCCTGCTTCTGATTACTAGACATTATTCTCATTCTTTTGAATTTAGAAAAAAATTTAATTGGCTTGTTTGACTTGCAAAGCCTTCAGCCCAGCACTCCTGCCATGCTCTACTAGCTCCTTACATCGCTTCTTCTTGCCTGTGATCATCGAGTACATGTCTTTTAGGTGAGCTACAATGCAGAACAGTTATGGGCTCTCGTGCATTCCATGCCTCTGCTCCTAAGAAATGGAATTGACTGCCACTCTCTCTTCATTGCTCAAATTCACTTCCTTCCTTCAAAAGCTGCTTAAAACTCACAATTTCTCCATGGCTGTCAAGGATTTGTTAATCTCAGTGCATCTTCACCTGGTGGCTGACTCTATATCCGTGCCTCAGATTCACGTTTAGGTGTGACCATGTGGTTGTTACAAATTTTGCTAATGATAATAAGTTGTGGTAGTGGCAGCAGTGGTTTGATGTGGTGGTAGTGTGGTGGCAGAGGACCTGGAGGTTCTAGTGTATATTTACCATTTTCTAGTTCTGCCACTATAGATATTGCTGTTAATTGACATGTGGGCCTCTACATGTACCACATTGTACACAGGCTGTTGAATCAATATCAAACAATGCCTAATGATTATGATCTATTGTTTGTGGGATTAAGAAGGTGTTATTAAACATTTGGTAGTAAAGTATAATTAAATGCTTGATGTATTGTACTTGTTTGTTTTATTTTATAACTTTTAGTTTAAATGGATATCATGATTATTTGAATGATAACTGTGATGTGACAACTAATAATGTCCATGTTGCTGATAATTAATTATGTAAAATTTCTAAAAAGTGTAAGGATTTTAACTACAGTAGTATGTTGGCCTATGATGTGGATTTTGTGTCCTCTCAAAAGGATGACCTGGAGACGGACTTTGCATCATGTTCTGTTACTCTCTCTAAAACAACGGAGGTTCTACAAACTAAGTTGCAAAACATGAGAAGAACTAGTGATGGTCTGAGTTCCAGTAAGTTGCTTACAGTAATTCTCTTAATTACCACAACTGTGTGTTAATTGATGCCATTACTGGTACATAATGCAGTAATCAATTAAAATTATCAATTGTTTTAGATCGTTAACATAACATATGACTATCCAGGTACAATGCCTTCTGGTAATTGAATGTATATTGTATGAAGTTTGTATCAACTGAATTTTGTCATGCACCAATATTCTTTAACATGAATAACACGAAGCACTTTTTTCAGCATAATATTAGTCACAACATCTTGCACATTCTGCCAATGCATTCAATAGCACATATAGTTCAACGAATAGTCTAATACTATACTGAAAACGTGTCATAAGGCAGTCATAGCACGAACACTCAGCTGTCACTTAGCTATAAGAAGCTTTCAATTTTCTCAGATCTGAACGAAATGCCTTTGGAAAGCCTGCATGCTCTTCAAGATGAGCTGGACAGTGCGATTCGCGACTATTCGGAGGTGCTGTTGTGCCAGCTGGTTCGCCGCGAGGAACTCGGATTTCAGAAGGAGCTCTTTAACCAGTTCATTTCGCTTCTGCTGTCAATACAGAAGAAGCGACGAATGGTGGACGTTGATCGCAAGAAGGGCAAGGCACTTGTAGAGCTGCCTACTTACAGGGTATGGCTTTTTCTTAGTGATTGAAAGTGAGGTTGCATATTTACAAGAGGATTGTGTTAATTTAGAGGGTGAACTCGATTAGCCTTCACAGCATCTGGAATTCTTATATGCTTCACAAATCTCTTTCATTCCTAGGTTATATTTGCTAAGATCATACACAGTGTGGTTGGAATGTTTATCTGTTGTAAGAGCTGCTAAAATATCAGACAGTTTGTATAATTATTTCAACAGGTCACAATAATGTCTACTTCCAGGCAGAGTGACTAATTACTAAACACTGTTTTTAGGAAATTCTGGAGCGAATGTTTCAATCAAGCTGTAATCTTCTACTCTGCTTACTGCTGCTAATACTGGGCAGACTAGTTAACATTCATTGGCAGCCACCAAACCTCTGTTACTGCATGTTAATAAACTGCTTTCTAAATTGACCATGCCCAAAACAGTACTGTCTGATTTACAAAAGTCTTAGCATGGTTAGGGACAAACTAGAGTCACTAGACTATTTAATATGAAGGTATACTGTACAAGTGAAATTTGATAATGCCCTTACATAGCCCAGAGGTCCACTCTGCACATGCTAGTGTTAAATGCTATTATGAGCAGAACATTTGTCAGATGGCAAACATTGCTCAAGTAACTAGAAGAGTCACCAATCACAGGCTCACACAAACACGCTGAACCCAACCATCGGATTCCTGATTATAGTTGATAGATGAATATGTTTGCTAAATTGTCATTTGAGCAAGTTTTGTAAATGTGATGATTCTGTGCGGGTGTTTTAAGTATCTGACGACTGTCATTCCGTATGATGACCACCAGAGGACCCCAGATGCCGATCTCCTCCAGATCTACATTAAACGTAAGTAGCCACTGAAAATAAGATGTCTTTTTTTTGAAGTGATTATCTGTTTGGTCGTTATGGATTAAACTTAGCAGATTTTAATTCTTTGTAGTCATGACCATTAGTTATGCTTAAAAGTGTTTACATTTTAAACTCAACTTATTGCCATTTGCTTTCAGATAAACTAGACTAACAGTATCTTTCTGCAATTTCTCTTTTTTTTAAATTGCACCCAGATGTTTGTTTCTTTTGAGAACAAGCATTTTTGTAAATTAATCTTAATTGAGGTTTTTAAATGTTGCTGTATGCTCTTAAGTAGGTCCCATCTGAGTATGTTACTTGATCAACTATCTACTTTAGTATTTCACTAGAATGCATTCTGGTGGCCACTGCATGTAACTGATTTTAGTAATATCAGATTCCATTGAAATGAGAGTTTGAAAAGGCCAGATAATGTTTTGTCAAAATGATGATTCTGCTGCGTGATGTTTTATTGTGTTCAAGGATATCATATTCTGAATGTTACATGCTAAAGGCATAGAGGTACTAGGTATGTGAATAAAGTTAAGGGATCCTATTTCTTTGCATTCTCCATAGAACTTCCTTTGGCTTTATATATTATCTTTCAGTTGAAGTGCAAATGACTACAGCAATCTAGCAGGCTGGTTGTTACCTCCAAAGCTGCAGCGTCAGTAGTATACCAATCTGAGTGCTTCTAAGGATGGCTGGGTTGACCCAGAGGGCCTTGTGTTCCAAATATGGTCACTCACTCATCTAAGCGCTCAGTGCTGACCAGGCTTTTAATGTTACTCAATTTCATGTCCATGTAACATGTTCATTATGTGCTGCTTGAGATTAATGAGAAATTGATTTACGCTTTAGTTTTGTCAGCTATCGATGAAGATAATTCCAAAGTGCCAGCGTTATTGACAGACTACATCCTTAATGGTAAGCCTCTTGTGCTATTATCTCATTTGTCTCCTGTAACTAAGACAGACGACAGCAGCACATTCACTACTCAAAAATAAATCAGTTAGGCTAAAGTTCCAGGCTACATTTGAGTAACAACATAGCCAACTGGTTGATCATTCACCTTGTAATGTACAGTAGGGTATAAATCTCTCTTCAAAAGCTTGATTCTTTGGGACCTCTATGTACTACAGCTCAGTGACAATGAAGTTAGATACTGTGTCAGTGTGTCATTATAGCAATTTGACAACTAGCTGCATTGGTTTCCCAGTCGATTTTAATACGCTATCCTTATTGGAGTTCGAAGAACTGACAGCACAAGGTAATTCTTGTTAAAAGGCTAATTAAGCCATGGGTATGAAGTGTTAATGACTTCACTTTGTAGCCTTGATATGTGAGAGTGAGTGGCCAGTCCTCTGTCTTGTCATTTTCTTCTCACTGTGTTGTCAGTGTACCCCATGCATCTGAGTTGACCAGTGGAACGGGTCGAGCTGAAATCTCGAAACAAACATCTGCTTTGGCCGGGTTTCAACGTCTGATCCCTTAGTTGCGAGTTCAAAATGCTAACCATTAGAGTATCAAAAGAAATAAAAAACTAACCTTTCACAAAATGGAACCCTTAATAATAAACTTAAAATTTCTTTGTCAGCATCCCGAAGAATAAAAATCACAATGTACAGCAGACATTCTGAAAACGTGCTCTTTGGCTCTGCTAGATTGCCACATTCCAGCTTCTGTGAGGAATTTTATATTACAGCCTATGTGAGAAATTCTTAAGATTTAAAGGGTTCTTTTGAAGAGATCGAGATGCATAATCAATGAAACATGATAATGTGCTTCTTCAAAAAATTTACTCAGAGTCGCTCCCAGTCCCACCTCGGCCAAAGAAGACATACAGGTTGCAGAGCAGAATAGAAATGGGATAGAGTTCCTAGGTAAGAGCCGGAGATTCGAGGGGAGGCCATTCCCAGCAGTCAGTCCCGCAACAAAATGTAATTACATACATATGTATGTACATCGACTGAGCATACGATCATGTTTGCTGTTTCTGCAGTGCTGTGTCCAAAGACATGAGGTGATATGGAATGAAGCAGTGGGCTGTCATCGGCACCACACAAACCTGTGATCGATATAATCAGGAAGTCGCCAAAGTCTTCTTCAGATTCTAATGAGACTCTGTATCACAGATGAAGTCTTGAAGTGCTGCCTACTGTTGTCATCAGAACTTATCATGCTTTCGGTGATCAGCAAAGACGTTGGCCAGTCATTTATGGGTATGAGAGGTATGTTAACTCTGTCTGGACAGACTGACCAGCCCCTCATTCTAATAGGTATGGTCAGTTATTGAGACACGATTTGTATTTTACCATGATATTAACGTGTCTAATTCATGTGTGTCAGTGCAGAGCCAATGACATGATCTCGCTTAACAGTCGCAATTTCATTAATTGTGAATCTTGCAACTATTTGCTATATTGAAGTTGTGTTCATGTACATTTTGTGGAACAGGTGTTCATAAATACCATTGAACATGAAATTCGTAATCGTAATCTCAAGATTTCAACAGCACCCAAAAAAGTTGAAGGAACCAGATTATTTTCACAGGTGCTTAGTCGAAACAAAATCGATAGGCATGGGAGCATGTGTAACTTTATAGAATACTTGCAGAAAACAGTTTCTCCGGGGCACTTGCAGTGTGAGAGATCTTTGGATATTGGTGGTTGTTAATGGAGGTAGCTGTATCATTATAACCTCATAATATTGTGGCTGTAATTACATGCCTACCTGGCACATATCATCATCGTAATCATCATCATCGGAGGAAACTGGTCATAGATGCTTCAAATATGACAACAAAGTGTTATGATCATTAGAATGGTTGTCAAATGCTGATGAAATAGCCAGTAGGCGACTTACTCCAGAATAATCAGTAAGTGATGTACTGAAATGCAGAGGAAACTGTATTGGAGAACAACCATAGACCATAGACTTAGGAGTACAGAAATATATATTGTATCCTGGTACAGATGACATGAAGATACTATGAAACAAAATTGGGACCAATCAGCAACACTTGAGCATAAGAATTGTAAACTTAGTACATCTTCGTATGTGAACCAATGTTGCCTCCTAGCAATCTACTTGTAAGTAGGCCTACTAAGATCAATCTTGGCCAATAAAATCAGCAAATCAAAGGCAGTACCTAGAACTTAATTGTTGAGAACTTTGAGAAGTTACAAGATTTTATTTATGGCAAGGGAGAGGAAATTTTTTTAATAAAATTTTGCAAAGAATTTGGGGATATATAATTCACTTTTATGAGATCATGGGATAGAGACCAAAGATACCAATGTGGACAATATATAGTACCTGAGCTGTTGAAAGCTGGTGATAATCTTTTCTGTTCCTGGTGCTACTAGAAGCCACATGTGGATTACCATCTCTTCGACAAAGGTTTGCAGATGAATTGTAACGTATGCTGCTGTTTGTATACATGTTTAGTTGAAGACTATGGTGATGGACATTCTTGTTTATACATATTGTAGAAAAGTATTGACTGGTTTTCTTTTCTGTACATTTGTGTTAGGATCAGGTTGTTGCCACACAATATTTAGCAACAGTTCACATATCTGGGCTATTGAATAACTTTAAACGATAATTGTGCTTTTCAACGCAGTCAGAGGAGATCTCGTTTGATGGGTGGGGACCCCCAATGAGAGGGGTAGGAAATGTGGGGGACACATGTACAACATGTCCTCTGTCTGTAAAAGGTGGGGGGAGACTTGTCCCACTCCCCAAGATCGCTGCCCCTGAATGCAATATCCTTTCAGTGGTGCATTCTGGTTCCATCCCAAGCCCCCTTAATGGATCAAAAAATTCTGATTGGTTAAAATGGTAGCATTTGTATATGTTTGGCTAACTTGTTAACTAATACTTCAAATCTCCTTCATGCCTAAAATTAGTCAGAGGATATCTCATTATATATGTTGCATTTGCTTCCTCGTCCATCTACCTGGCAAGGAAATAGTTATCAGGACATCAATTGGTTCTGTAGCCATCCCTTCCCTCCACTTTGGTCAGACAGTTTCTTCCTTAACATATTTTACTGCCACATTTAACGACCTATTCTATTATGTAGGCATCTAAAGCCACCAGTTATCAAAAAATTATGCACACCCTAATTTAGGCTGTTCAAAACAAAAAGCATGACCAGTTTGAAATGATGGTCCTTGTTGGATATGCCCCTATATCAAAGTAGAGCCCATAAACTGTGGCATGCAGTTGCTATCATGGTGTCAATTGCCTTTGAGTGGATAAGTCCTGTGGCACGCACTCCATTGCACTATATTCATGTGATCTATGATTGTGTTGTGATGTGAATTTGAGTGGAATTGTTTTCAAGCAAAATTGCTGGGATGTTTGTGTTTGACAAAGAACAACAGAAAGTAATTGTATATTTTTTTCCAACTGTGGACCCATTCACTCCTACAATAACTTTAGCAATCTACTGTTTATCAATTAATCAGAGCACATGCTGTGAAAGTGGCTCTGTTCTAAACACTTGCATTTGATGTTGGTTGTACGTTATCAACTGTGTTGAGGGTAAGCAAATTTTATGAGTTAAGAATCTTAAACTTTTTTTATAGAAACAAGGTTTTAAAATTGTTGAGTGTTAGGCAATAGCTAATCACGTTGTGCAGCATTCTGCAGTGTTGATTCTTTTCCAGTTTTTACACAATGCAGTACAATTCTTATAATAGTCTGTATCATATATTATATAGTTCATTGTAATGCGTGTATCTTAATGCGTGTATCTTAGTTGCTTGATACAAAACATTATTAACCAAGGCAGTTGTCTGGTGCTACTATTCCTCTCATCTAACTGTAATAGTATTGTATTTAAGCATTTATAGAGCGCCTCTAGTAGGGTGAACCGTTCAGAAGCGCTGCCAGTGCGCAAGTCTCTGCGAGAAGTAGGTTTTGAGAAAAGCAAAGGATGATGAGAGACTGCCAGATAGAATGTCATTTATATAGCAGCTACCGCTATTTTGCCTCCTATCTGACATATATAGGGTGTTTTGATGTTGGCACCATTTTTAATACTGTAGACCTGCTTACGCGGTTGCATGCTACGTTTGGGCTGAGAGTGGGGTTTCCTTGAATGGAATAGTTTCTTCTTTACTGGGTGTTATGCTTAGTGTGGTCCATCGCCCTACAAGGTTTAGATGGGTCCCTGCACTGTAGGGTCTCCCCAGGGCTATGTCCTTGGTCTGCTGCTGTTTATCATTTATGTCTATGGGCTATCCACACTTCTGGCAGATCGCTAGGTCCAAGGCTTTATGCTGATGACATACAGTAGACTACTGACCTACAAACACTGCTTTGTCTGTCAAAGAAATGAATTGCACGCTAGACAGGTTGGAGCCATGGATGTCATCATATCATTAACATCTAAATTCAACAAAGACTAAATTTCATGTAACTGGGTACTAGGCAGTAAATTACAAAGCTTAACTTGGATGACATGGCTGTTAAATTCTTCAGCTACTATCTGTGACCTTGGGATCAGGAGCTTACCTTTGAACCACATCTGCTTTGCCTCAGTCGTTATTACCAACTGTCAGCTTCGTACTGTTGCACGTAAGCTAATGTCCAGCACTGCAACTACTCTTGTCTATGCCTTTATTACAGCACAGCTTGATTACTGTTTGACCCTCTATTCTGGACTGCCAGCTAGTAGGTTGTTTTGTCTTGATCACATACTGTGAGCTGCAGTCCACCTTTTTGGCCAAATAACAAAATCATGTCACAAGAAAAGTTCTGCATTGGCTTCTTCTTCGATAGGGCATTGAGCATAGAGTAACCTACTAAAAGTTGGCATTTGACATTCAAGGCTCTTTGTTTCCACTGGTCTCTGTTTTCATTTATATCCAGCAGTTATTCACATCTCAATACTCCTTTACAGCTCTTTCTTTCCCACATAACTATTAGTTTCAGTTCCTCCCATTAAATTTATATTTCTACACACGATCTAAAATACTTCGTTCCTGCATTAAGAAGGTATCTACCTACAAACGTTGGACTACCCTTTGGACACCCCATGATTTGATGCAGCACTCATGAATAAGTGGTGCCTGTGCATGGTTTTGGAGTGGCACATTACATGTTTGGAAATTATGCACTGGGTGTTTAAAGAAACAGTTCAAATTTTGTGCAACCGTCGACCAGTTATTATGCATACCAGTAAATAAGTTAACGCGTTCATGCAAATATTTAAATGAAGATGTCTGCCTACATCAAACGTAAAATCAAATCAACATTCAGTGTCTGTAAATTATTCACAACCTGATACTAAATGATTTTACAAATATTAAAACAAGTGCATAACTGCAAATAGTATTACTACTGTCATGAATACGACATCTGGGTTAGCTAACAAGTCCTGTCGCAAAACTAACAGTTTATACCCCTGCAGTATTACTTTGGCACAGCCCCAGGTTATGCTGAAATAAAACATTCTATCTCCTGCACATGTTGCAGTTTAAAATTGCTATTACACCACTTGATGACCTGACCTCCCTCAAAACGTTGGTGCTTATTAACACCCTCACCAATTGGGTCAATTTATCTGCTGTCCAATCATCTCTTACTGTCAACTATATCACACAAGTCAGATCATCACAATCCAGAATATGAAAACCCAGCACTTAGTTTCATTTGAAACTAAATGACCATCCAGAGATAAAACTTAGTCTTCATTGAAGATCTGAACCAGCAATATCAAGTTCAATGGTCACTTTACATAATCGTCACGAATTTTTCAGTTCTTTAAAGAAGGTATCTCCAGGTATCTCCTCACTCACAAGATTGGTAGTCACTGCTTAGGACAAAGTTGCAGATGCCAGTTTCCAATTCTGATAATAAAGTTACCTGGAAGCACTAGACCAACCATACAACAATGTGCTAAAATATGCAACTGTTAACTTGTATAGGCAAAAACTATATTAAACAACTTAACACAATAGTCACAATAATAGTGTCTCAATCCAGATGCCTTAACCAACATAAAAGTTAACATCCTCCATTAATATGGAAAGAAAAAAACATTCACAGTAGTCACCAAGCAAGCACTGCCTAAAACAATGCAGAAGTTCTCCACAATCATACAATATTCACAAAGTATTGTTACATAATCTATCCATAAAGCACTCTAATATCATACCGTATGAATCAACTAGTACGACATTCATTGTGCAGTGTCCAAGCAAACCCTTCACGCAAGACTATGGCTTGGATATTGAATGTGAATTATGTAGATAGAAAATACTCCATCCACAATCACAGTATTCATCAAATGGCCCAACACTACAGACCACTTTGTAATAACCAAACATTTTACCAACATTTAAGCTATTAACCTACCTGAATAATCAACACGACCAATGTTCAAATCAACAATATCCCACATGCAAGTAAATAATTAGACAATATACATGTCCAACTTCAGCACATCACGGTCGTCAAATCTGGATTAAACCCAACAACTGATTTATAAACTCCTGTTCGTAAGTGAACGCCTTGAAAAGCCCAAGCCTGTTCTTATAAAAAAACCAACCAACTGTAGTTTTTAATACAAAATTAGAAATATAACAATATTAAACATAATAACAGTGATAATAAGAGTGAAGAAAGTTCCTTTGACATGATTATCAACAAAGCTTTTTATATGCAGAATTTCTGCTGATACAATCAATCCTGTCTAAACATATCTAATGCCCAGATCGAAAAACATCCAAACCCTCATCTGCTGCTTATCAGGTAAGCAATACAAACTTTGTGCCAAAAGCATTAATTATTGCAAGAATATATATAATTATATATATATATAATATATATGTACACAATATATATATATGATTCCCGACATATGAAAAGGTACCATAAGTCGGGTTTGGAGTTATTATGCCTTCACAAACCAGCTAAGTGAGCTGAACATTTTGCTGAAAACCAGATAAAAATTGGATGATAAATGACCGACTTACAAGATAAAACATGGCTTAACACGAGAACTGCACATTTTCGGGAAATTTGTTTTTAAAACACAACACATTTTGTCTAGACAATTCGCACAGAAATTCTTAACTGTTATTCAATGGGCACAATTTATGAGTACCTCGTAATGGTGGCAATCAAATATAACTCAGGTTCAGCCAATATAGCTAAAAATACCAAGAGCTGAAATTTGATAAGATATTCCCCCGACGTCATTATGCGCGATTTCTCGTGAAACCGTACGCCGACTTATGGTACCTTTTCATATGTCGGGACACACATATATATATATATATGACAGAATTAGAATAAAATGTTTTGCAAAGAGAAAATACCCAGTACTTACACAAAATTGACTGTAAAGCTATGACACAATGAGTAATTAACCCTATTAGACAGCAGATACATAAAATCAGTAAGTGCTTAAGCGATCAATGGAAAAAACAGAACCTGATCTTACTATCTGCATATGCAAAGTAAACCTATCATTAAAAAAACCAGTAGCTGTACTGTAAAGGCAAACTTAGGATTTCACCAGCATCTAAATGAATTAGTTTTTCACAAGGAAAAATCACAACTGGAATTTTTAATCATATGCTTTGCAATTTACCAATGCCCAAGAAGGTAAGCTGTGGGAACTACCTTCTTTACACATTCAATAGTAAAACAGGATCATACTTATTAAGGTCAGGTTTATTCCTAAATAAAGATCTAAAGGTATGCACAGAGATGCAGCAATGAAATGTGCAAGGATATGGAGATCGTGACAGATAATTCTAAAGGTGCTTTTAGGAGAAAGCTGCGGGATTTGCATGAGCTACAGAGTTGCAATAGCTAAGATAGGAGATCTTTGCATATAATATATGGGAAAACTGGACAACATCTCCAGTGCTAAGTTAGACTACAACTCAGTTTACCACAAGTGTACAAAAACAGCCAATCAATACTTACACTCTTCATATCAAATCTCTCTTCTAATATTTCTACATGGATGATTAAGATTCAACTTAATACCTGACATAATTAGTAATCATAAAAGGCATTATGAAAAGAAGTATCCAGTAAGAGTACAACAGACTTACACTGAAAGATCCTAATCAGTCTATCTGAAATAACAAATCACTATCTGACATAAATTGGTAACAATGACAATCAATCACCAAATTAATTAATAAGTAGAGTCACCAGCTTCTGATGCCTCAGCATATAAATGAGCTTCACCAATGGGATAATATCCAGAGCTCTGTCAATATACCCACACCATCTAATGCTTTATACAGAAACCAATAAAACTGCGAACAACAGTCCAAAAAGGTAGAGAAATACAGGGAACATCTGAGAATGACCAAATGTTAAGCCACAGCAGCTCGACTAAACGCTGCTTTGCAGGAAGGCATCCACCCTCTCACTATCTCTCTTTCTCTGATTGCATCTTCTACTCAACGCTTTGTAACTATGCATTCAACAGGACTAGAAAACCATCGACCTAGATAACTTGAATTCACGACGTCTTCAAATCCTAAATCATTCTGCTAATGTCAAGAACTCAACTTCTCATCGCCAACGTTTGGAAGAGGATCCACACGACCAGAATTTGATGCAGGTTCCTTGGTGTCTTGATTAGGAGGAGGAGGAGGGTTGGTGGCTTCCTTGTCAGTCTTTGAATTGACAACTTCCGATATTGTGCCAGAAAACGACGCCTGGCTAATTTTTTGTGAGTTACTGTCCTTGGCTGCCTGGTCAGATCTACTAAGTGCAGACTCATGACCATCCTTTGAGCTGGATCGACGATAGCCATCATGAGATTCCCTTTCTTCGTGATCATGGAAATCCTTCATAGAATGGTTTCTGCGATCACGGCGCCTATCGCTCCAGCGATGATGACCTCCCTGCTGATGACGGCCACGCTGTTTCATCGAAGGAAAGAGATCGCTACGGCGGATATGTCGACCGGTTGTCGGTGCATCGTCTTCGTCATCGTTCCGAAGCAGACGGTCGTTCATCTGGAGGTTTTCCAGCTGTGGCTTGAAGAAGAATCTATCGTTTGCTGGAAAATGCAATTGCCCTGAGGCAAGGCGAATGTTGTCAAAATTAGGAAAAAGGCTCGGCACTGGTGCATTTTTGCTATCAATTCCAAACTGACAGAGTTGGTCAGAAACGGGCGCCTTGCCCCCGTCTGGTCCGATGACACCCGATCCAAACAATCCAGGGAATGCTGCACCACCACCACCAATCCCTGGAGCCAAGAACCTCTGAAGATTGGCTTTTACTTTGTCTTCATTTTCCAGAAAGCCCTGAAGGTTTGCTGAGGTACCCTGAGCAGAATGCTGATCAAAGGCAAAGCTGGAAGTGTTGGCAAACTGCTGGCCTTCACCAAAGCAGCCCGGCCGAATGTTGGAGAATCCTGGTCCTTGAAAAGGCATTGATGCTCTTGAATCAGAACCAGAAGAACCTACCAGAAACAATACACATACTGGTTAATCAGATAACATAAAATGATCACTTAGTGCCTAATCCCTCTGAATTTTATGACACATGAACAATGGAGACAACATCAACAACTTAGCATAATAAAAGCCTAAGACAACATAGGTCAAAGGTTGATACCAGGTGCACTACAAAATATAACCTGGAGTCATATACTCTTTATGTCCATGAGTCCACAATAGAATAATACCTAATGCAGACAGACTGAGTGGCATAAAACATTGGAAATATGATCTACTCTTGACCCAAGCAAAGTAGATAGTATGGTCAACTAGACATTTGTGACCAGTAAGGCTCACTCGTATCACAAATAGCATAGAACCATGTAAACACAACTGTTGCTAGCATTAGGTACAATAAAGGATATACTTACTAACGTGGACACTGGACATACCCTTGTAGCGGTATGGCCGCATTACGGTGCCATATAAATTGTATTTATTACATGGAAACTGACTCACCTGGACCGCTGCGTTCTGGAGCCATGTCAACATCTGGACCAGGTCGCTGATCACGCGTGCCGCTCTGCTGCTGCATGTCAGATGAGCCGGGACAACCTATACCGGAACCGCCTGATCCGATCCTAACACCCAGTGCACCCAGCATGCCACTGGAATTCGAAGATCCCATAGGAAAACCAAATGGCATTCGATTCAGACCGGCACCCAGTGCATCGGGTCCAGGATTACCAAGTATTCCATCAGAAGAAGGTGGCCTGTTGGAAACCAAGGGCATTCTGCAAGCCATTCCATCTGGACCATTCGGACCTGAAAATCTTCCGCCCTGGCCAGTAGACGTTCCATCTTGTCCACTTGGAGTTCCACCTGGACCTGGAAACCTTCCACCTTGGCCTACAGGCATTCCATCTTGCCCAGCAGGATTTCCACCTGGACCTGGAAATCTTCCTCCCTGGAACATTGGCATTCCATTTGGTCCACAAGGAAATCCAGCTGGGCCTCTAGGCATTCCACCCGAACCTGGAAACCTTCCAACCATGCCCGGAGGTAAACCACTCAGGCCAGAAAGCATTCCATTAGGACCAAGACCTGGCCCTCCAGGAGGCATCCTATCAGGTCTCTGAGGCACCCCACTTGAACCCAGCGCCATTCCACCCGGACCAGGCATTCTTCCAGAACCAGACCCCATTCCTGCTTGTCCCATATGCATACTACCTTGATCTGATGGCATTCCTCCACTGTAGCCTGTTGGTTGATCATAGGAAGTGGGAGGCACTCCATCATGTGAAGAATACATCATACCAGACCCTGAAGGCACTGTCCCCTGACCAGGACATGACCCAGGAACAATACCGATCCCTGGAGTCAGTACAGCTGGAAAAGGTTGTCCTGGAGGACCACCGCAACCGGGTGCCAATCCACTTTGGGAACCGTGCGGAATTCCACTGTGAAACGAAGATGGCCGAGGTCCATTACTTTCACCCAACATTTCATTCCCACTTCTTTCTGGAACAGTAGGCATAAGGTTTGGACCAGGCACTGGAGTCGGACCTGGCATTTGAATTGGACCAGGCACTCGATTCACACCTGACATCTGAGTTAGACCAGACATTTGATTTGGATCAGGCATTCTGTTAGGACCCATGGGCAGTCCAAACGGCCCACTTTGCATCCCATCTGGCCCTGCAGAAATTCGATTTTGACCATCAGGTACAAAAGGCATTCGATTTTGACCATCAAGTCCAACAGGCATTCGATTTGGACCAAATGTTATTCTATTTGTGCCAAAGTGCATTCCAATTCCAAATGGTCCACCTTGCATTCCGTCTGATCCATTCGGCATTCGATTTTGACCAAAAGGCATACGATTTGGACCGCCTGAGACACCACATGAGGCACCTTGCATTCCATCTGACCCACTGGGCAATTGATTTGGACCACCTGGCCCCATAGGCATTCGATTTGGACCACCAAGCATTCCACTTGGCATTCCATTAGACGCAAAATGCATTTGATTTTCACCATCTAAAATAGCTGGCATTCGAGTTTGACTATCATGTCTAGCAGGCACTTGATTTGAACCATCTGGTCCAAAAGGAAACCGATTCAGACCATCTGGTGCACCAGGCATTCTAAATGGACCATCAGGAACAAAAGTCATTCGGCTGGAACCATCTGAGACAACTGGCATTCGATTTGGCCCAAATGGCATTTGACCTGGGCCATCAGACATTTGGTTTCGACCAGTTGGGGACGGTCCAAAGGGTCCTCCCATTCCATTTGGCCCGCAGGGCCTTTGACTCAGATCCGCAAATGGTCCACTCCGTGAGATACCTCTGTTGGGACCTTCCCTGGAGTCTATATCCTGAAGTTGATGAAACTCATTTGAAGTTTCGGCAAATCTATTAGACATTTCATGCATCTGTCTCTCTCTATCAGCGTCAGAACTCCCTGCCAATTCCAAATTGTTAGGGCCACCACATGGAACTATGCCCCTTGGTCCTTGCGATGGCATATTAGGCCCCATTGCAAGAAATGCATTCGGTCGATCGCTCCCTTCAGCAATTGCCGAAAGTCTTGCTGTTACATCCGGTAACCCGTTTGGCCCGCTGACTGGCCCTCGTGGCCACGAGCTAGACAGACCAGGAAATGCATTAGGCGCAAATGGCAGGCCATCAGAATTACCAGGACCGTTAGATCCACTGGCTGCATTGACCAGTACACCAGGCATTGCATTAGGTCTACGAAACCCAGAGCCAGGCCTGACATGATGATGGTCTGGTGGTTCCGGCATTGACCCAGGACAAAACGTTCGGCTGCCAGGACCACTAGAAATGACTGGAGGCATGACACCCATGTTTGGACCAGACTGATTTGCTTCACTGGTATGCAATCCTCCGGCAAAACCAGATGACTGATTCTGAGGTGGCTGGAAGGTTACTGCTCGGCTCGAGTGTTGTCCCTGTGGAACTGGTCCAAATCCTGGAGAGACTACCATGGGTCCAGTCTGACCAAACAGTGGTGGAGGGACACCTGAAATTGGAAAACTGAAACCAGTCACTGCAGGACTGATGACGAGGGGTGGGATGCTTCCTGTGGAAATGCCATGACCTTCGTCCCTCCAACCCTCTACAGAACCCGCATCAGCACTGGGCATACTGGTATGTGGATTCGCTTCAACTGTGGGGTTGTTGGCGCCAGCACCTACGTCCTCGGCACTCCTCAATTCCGATCCACTCATCGTTGATTCAGATGACGGGGCCTTTAAGTATTCCATGCCCGATTTGATTTCCTCTTTGCCATACTCGGCACCTGGATTCCAGCACAAGTCACTCTGCTGCTGGGCCTCAGCAAACTGTGCAGCAGATGGCAAAGAACCCGATTGGATGAGTTCAACCCGAGATTCGAGGAAGTCCTGATCGTCCCCTTGAGATGAGGACACGGACTCATCCAAGTCCATGTTATCACTCATGTTCTCTGCAGCCCCAGTCTCCTCTGTTGTCCTTTCCTCTGCAGCCGATGGGTCACCGGCAGCTGACTGAGGACCAAGAGACGGAGGAGGCCTTGTGGGATCGAACGTTGCCAGAAAACCAGGAGGGGGGACAAGTGGATTGAAGCCACAGAGCGGCGGCCACATGCCAGGCAATTGCGGAAACACGGAGTCTGCGGTCGAAGTGCTAGGAGGCATGATTCCGGGTGTTATGATGCCTGGAATGGCCTGAGTGGCAGAGGCAGCCGCAGCAGTCGAGTTCAAGATGTTCTGGATTCCCTGTACCAACAGAGAACAAGCGGCTGACGTCGCTTCCTTTGTAACGTCTGCTTCCGATGGTATTCTGGGCTCGTCACTTGACATATTCAGAGCATTCTCCTACAGCAATATCATATTTGCAAGTAAGAGATCATAAGCAACAAGCACATAGGTTTCTATTAATAAACAGGACACCACTGTCCTACACATATGCCCCTAAGGAAGTGGAACTAGCCAAGGTAGATGCATTATTATCGATATGATGTCAAATATTTGCTAATGAGCGAAACTAGACTGCAGTTACTTCACATATAAAAGAAGTATTTAAAAAAGGAAGCAAGCAGAAAATATCCAGAATAAAACGAGCAAAGCTTATACAGAAAAGGAATATTTTAAGTCAACAACTATGTGAACCTGAAGCATTGGAATTGCAACAAACCACACCTGAGAAGAGCACTATGCAACCAAAGACATTGAATTACACTGATAAGAAATAATGAGACTCCATCCCATTTTATTATCATTGATAAATTTAGTTTTTATTACTTTTAGTGGCATCAATAAACATGTCTGACTCTGCCATCTGACTTCTTTTAACTCCACAAACTATGGTTTATCACATCAGCTTGTTCTTATCAACACCAATTTATGCAGCTAATAACAGCTATTTGTAAAAGCCTATGACAAGCCAAAGTTTAATTTTACGGACTAATTTGATCTTATCTGAAGAGTTATTTAGCCCCTCTCGCAGCAGCTCGCAGCATGGAGACCCTGAGCAAAAAGCAACTGCAGTTAAAGAGTAAGCTGCTGATGGAAAGAAGCCAGTCGTCAATTTAGCCCTTAGTGAGGGAGGAAGGTCATTCCAAGTAGAGGGAGGAAGGTCATTCCACATAGAGAGAGGAAGGTCATTCCAAGTAGAGAGAGGAAGGTCATTCCAAGTAGAGGAAGGTCATTCCAAGTAGAGGGAGGAAGGTCATTCCAAGTAGAGGGAGGAAGGTCATTCCAAGTAGAGGGAGGAAGGTCATTCCAAGTAGAGGGAGGAAGGTCATTCCAAGTAGAGGGAGGAAGGTCATTCCAAGTAGAGGGAGGAAGGTCATTCCACGTAGAGAGAGGAAGGTCATTCCAAGTAGAGAGAGGAAGGTCATTCCAAGTAGAGGGAGGAAGGTCATTCCAAGTAGAGGGAGGAAGGTCATTCCACATAGAGAGAGGAAGGTCATTCCAAGTAGAGGGAGGAAGGTCATTCCAAGTAGAGGGAGGAAGGTCATTCCAAGTAGAGGGAGGAAGGTCATTCCAAGTAGAGGGAGGAAGGTCATTCCAAGTAGAGGGAGGAAGGTCACTCCAAGTAGAGGGAGGAAGGTCATTCCAAGTAGAGGGAGGAAGGTCATTCCATGTAGAGAGAGGAAGGTCATTCCAAGTAGAGGGAGGAAGGTCATTCCAAGTAGAGGGAGGAAGGTCATTCCAAGTAGAGGGAGGAAGGTCATTCCAAGTAGAGGGAGGAAGGTCATTCCACGTAGAGAGAGGAAGGTCATTCCAAGTAGAGGGAGGAAGGTCATTCCAAGTAGAGGGAGGAAGGTCATTCCAAGTAGAGGGAGGAAGGTCATTCCACGTAGAGAGAGGAAGGTCATTCCAAGTAGAGGGAGGAAGGTCATTCCAAGTAGAGGGAGGAAGGTCAATCCAAGTAGACGGAGGAAGGTCATTCCACGTAGAGGGAGGAAGGTCATTCCACGTAGAGGGAGGAAGGTCATTCCAAGTAGAGGGACTGAACCCATAACAGCAAATGACCCGTGTTGGGCCATGGCATGCACTGCCATGGCCCAACACGGGGCCATGGCAGTGCCATGGGTCCAGGCAACTATCCATTCAAGTTAAATCATTTCAAAATAAAATGGCAATTCTTACCTTATCAGTCATATTTGGAACAAATGAAGCGACGGGCGACTTGAGAGATTCAGCCAAGAAATTGGTTCCTTCCACCGCTTGATCTGACACCATTGAAGTCGCTATTTGCATAAAAAAATTAATAAATTTATTCAATGGCCAACAGTCAAGTGCATCATCAACTAATCATTCCAAAACTATTGTAGCAGCAGCGATACATGTTTTTATAAACATTACAATTTCAAGACAAGAGCTACTGAAATCAATCTCTGTGCATCAGGTAACAAATGTGTCTAACACAGAATCCAGGAGCACAACAGCTACAGAATGTTTCTGCTGAAGCAAATACATGAGACACCACATCATAATTTATTACAGTAGACTAGAGATGTATAACATTGTCTTTAGAAGACTTGCTTTATAATATGGTCATGCTATAACCAGTTTGATGCTCTATAGGTGATCTAGTTTTGAGATCCATCCCCAACCATACCAGAATTTCCTATAATGAATCTTACAGGTGAGACTGTAAGCATAACTGTAGATGCAATCAAGGGTGCAACCACCATACATTGGTTCTACTTCGAGTTCTCTGCCTCGTCGGCAGGTTCAACTGTCCCACGTCCCACTCCTCTCGCTGTTCGGTCTCTTCTTTAAGCTTTCCATATCCATCTGTCATCATCCAGTCAAGCATCATCTGTCTAGGTCCTCCACCTGGTTGAGCTGCTAGTATTGAAACTCACAGTCAAGCAAGTACTCTGAAGGGCAAGTTTCCATGGAATAGCAACACATTTTCACATCCCATTAGGGTTTAGCAACAAACCCTCAACACAAATACAGAGGTCACAAAAAATCATGACTGGGTGGCAATTCAGCTGCATGACAGTTTGTCTTTCTCAAGTGGACCTGCACAGGTGTGCAGCCTTCACCATTTTTTATTTAGTAGAGCTCTCAGAAATCTTCCTTTGTAACATATTCATTTAAATAGGCTTCATTGTTTGATATGTGAGTTTCAATCTCCCTCACTCAATGATTTCCTACCAGATGGCAGCACGGGAGGAAGAGGAGCATTCAATGGCAATGCAGGGTTGTTGCTGTTTGGTGGAGTATTTGCAGACAGTGGCGGAAACCCTCGAGGCAGCCGACCATCTGGCTGGCAATCAGTGGAGCTCGTCACTTCGTTGCTTGTCATCTGATCGTCAGGAATCCTATCTTCATCAAGATCTGAATCAACAGTAAAGCAGCATTCAACCAAATGAATTGAGCACAATTATAGCAAGTTCAAGCAATGCTCGACTGACAATTGAAACATCTGGTGTTCAAAACCCCTGACAAACTCAGCCACACAATGAATACATCGTCTGCACTCATTAATGGTGAGGGAAAGGATTGACTACCTGTTAATCTGCAGCTGCTAACATCTCATACTAAGATCTGACTCTCAGGGTTGGGTCTGAAAGAATCGTCTCTTTCTTTATTCTCTTACCCTAGATACAGATAAACTAATCTAACATTTACAGTATGCTGCTGTGAACATAAATACTATTCCTAATAATGATGCACATAAAAGATGTGATCAGATGTGGATCATACTGGTTATTTAATCCCCTCAACGATGAATATGTACATAGGAAAACCTATGCAGCTCGTCGTTAAAGGGTCAAGGTACTTAACTAGCCCAGACTACATATCTATACTCCATCCAAGCGTTCTGTTTTAAAGAAACCTTAAACCTAGAAACACAAATTGACACCAGAATCTTGTTCTAGAGTCTCCAGACAGACATTATACGACATAAAATACGTGAAAGTTCGTAAAACACAACTTCAAGAAATCAACCCATCATCTGTGGCTGCTCTTACCAAGCAGGGAGGTCCAGTGGTCAAGCAGAACCGACATCACTCACTTACAGAACAATGACAGCTCAAGACAGACTAATAAGTTCACTTCTGAATTTACAAGAAGATTATCCCAAGTCAGCAATGCAAAACTTCTGTGCTGGGCAGTGGACGACCTAGCCAGAGGGACGATGATGATACCATGTGCATCTGATCGAAAGGAACTGTAGCCGGGAATAGATGAGGCAGACATACACAAGGATCTGAGATAGAATGTGGTAATGAGAGCCAGTGGAGGAAGGCAGCATGAAGCAGAACAGTTGTTCCCTCAATCAATAAATCCCTTAACTTTCATGAAGACGGAAAAAACATACACCGGAGTATCAAGCGTCACATGTCTACACACCTCCATGGAAGTTGACTGACCTTTGTGAAATCACCCTCTGACTCGGCCTTATGAATCACCTAGTGACATCACCATTACACACCAATCATGACACATTTTATTGTTACTACTGCTACAAAAGACAATGGGTCATGAAAACTTACTCTTCATATGCTCTGGCAAACTGTCCACATCAACAACTGCTCCAACTGCAATGGCATCGAGACTCTGTGGCAGACGATCCCAAGGTATGTACGTCACGCCTGCATCAACATCCCATCGACTTTTAAACTCTGACTCCTTGATTCCAGCATTTGGTGCCCAGGTCACCTACGAAGACCGAAAGACAATCACTCCCTTAACCAAAGACGAGAATTCATAGAAAATGCTCTTACTGAAAGGTTTTAGAAAGTATCAAGATAAAAAAAAACATTTTTCAAGAAGTTTTTTAATTCTTCTCAGCAAAAATCATACCATTCTGAAGGAATTGTCTAGCAAAACACAATCCCTGTTATAGAAAAAATACTACATTGATAACACACTGGTTTGCAGAGCAGTAGGAAGCAAGATTGATTGCTGCCATCCCTTGTTGATTCTTGTAACAGAGAATTGCAGCTCTAGAGAAATCTTAAGACAAAAAAAACTAGAAAGCAAACCTTGAGGTTTTTATCCACAAGCTTTAGATCATTGAGACCTTGTAAAGCTCTTGCAGCCTCCTGTCTCGTATCGAAGCATGCAA
The DNA here is from genome assembly GCA_959347315.1 of Bimastos eiseni. NCBI lineage: Eukaryota > Metazoa > Annelida > Clitellata > Crassiclitellata > Lumbricidae > Bimastos > Bimastos eiseni. The sequence goes on along the minus strand of OY365806.1, from coordinate 10,191,907 downwards.
ATGCACATCCACGCTGAGGAATCAACTGGCAATGAGAAATACCACATGATCATTCCAACAGTAAAGACATTTGGTTAGTTATTCCTCAAGTAAAACAGACCACAGAATGTTTCCAATATTGCTTCAGTTAGACATCATCATCTACATAATATTATGCCCTAAAACAACCACTCATACAATTCTTTAATAACAATAAATAATTGCACTTTGGAGAAGTGGTAATTATAATCCAATAACAACTAAAATTAAACGTCCAGGTGCTGGAATCTGGGAGGCAATCAACAACTTGCTGGATAAATAGGACATGTTAATGAAATCACTGCACGTACAAAACAAATTCATACTGACCGTTTTCAGTTGAGGATGTATCAATGAACCAACAAATACCTAGCTCTGCTACTGAAACTAATTGCATGGTGCTGGAGAATGAGTCAGTGAAGGAAGGCAGCATAGAAGAAAACAACTGTTCCCTCAAGCAGTGTTCATATTTTTCATTAAGACCAAAGAGAACAGTGATATCAACAATAGTTCAAAGCCACTTTATTGGGTTTGTATAAGCCTAGAGCTCAAGAATTGGCCTGGAGTAGCAAAACAATCAACATGAAATGATTCCAATATAGTTACTAACAATTAGTTATCATAAACCAAGAATGGTCAATGACCAAGAACTATAATAAAATTTTCAAAAAAGTCATTGTATTTTTCATGCAACAGAGATCAGCGCTGCTAAGCTCTTATTTGTTGAGCTATATAAGAAGGTATAGAAGTCAGAGACATTCATCTTACTTCAAGAGAAGCCTTGCCAAACTTAGCCACTTCAACACGCAGGGTCTCCTCCTTCAGTTGCTTGCTCACATTACCAATCCACAGAGTCACGCTACAGACTAACAAACCAAACACAAAACAATATGAACAGAATTCAAAAATAAACCATAGATTAACAAAGAAATAAGTAAAGTCTACTAAATAACTAAACTTGCGACTCCAGCATAGCCAGTCTTCCGAGAAGCAACCCTGCAGCTCAGTGATCTTTTAAGTTTTCCTGCATATTCATCATTTCCTCTGCTTGCCAACTGGTTTGCTTCATTACAAGGCTATGAGTACATCTTGATGAAAATGTACAACTGATTAGGCTGTACTGTGAGAGGCATTTTATAATTCCATGAATAGAAAAGCAAATCATATAGTGAAATACACGATAAGAACCTCTGTTGTGAAGTATTGACCATGCAGCACTGAATTACACAGTGGTACAATAAAACAAAGTATGAAGTATAATGAGTCATAAAAAGTACGGCAACACCTCAGCAAGACTGAAGATCTCATCAAACAACAAATCAATCACGTTACACAATCAAATATAGGAAGAATAGCCGAACTCACTGCAGGCATGTTGTTCCTTCACAGAAGGAAGACCTAATCTAGGATGTTCCCGAACACGCTCCCATCTGGAAAGATCCTTCTCAGGTTCTGATGGTTTCCATCTAAAATCAGCCAATCATATGCAATTACGCATAACTAAACATCAACTGACCTTAGAGCACCATAAGACCTCTGTTGATGACTAGCATCCAACATCATCTAATGATTTATAAATATATATATATATAACAAGCAACAGTACATGTAATTACACTAAAATGCATCAGGTGTTTATATGAGAATCCTTTCATGTTGCTTGTTATGCATGAGATGTCAAAAAAAATCATTCAACTCCACATTATTATGATATTTTAAGCTAGCACACATCTACAGCTCAAACTGGAAAATCATGCAATCAGCTTTTAACCATTTAACGACCAGTGTAATTGATTATGCCTTACACTTTAGTACACGCTGGTTGTTAAAGGGTTAAGCAATGCCACAGTTAAACTCATCACTTTATCATCCATGTCGGATAAATCCTCAACACGAAACAAACAAATCACATCAATGATGCATTAGAATATGATACATCATATAATCATTAATCACAATCACAATATTGTCACTATAATCATTCAGTGTTGTATGCAAGACCTGAAACTTCAAGACCAAGATGAGACCGAGACACTAGGCTCAAAACAGTAAAAGACAAGTGACCCTATATAAAATGCTGTAAAGTACTAATGTATCAGTTTTCGGGAATAAGTTTCATTTGTAATTTCAATTTGAAACTTGTAATGCATAATGCATATGCATAATTCCTGAGAACAGTTTTTATATTGAGCAAGATCTTAAGACAGTTAATGCGAAGTGCATTCCACTGCGTCTGGGCTGTGGCTCAGATCGCTTCAGAAGCCCGACCTACGCGTACAGAGGATGAAGACACTCTTTTTCAGCCGTCGGTACCAGATGCTGGAATGGTTTTCCGCACGCCATCAGATTGCCCGACTCATTGGATTCTTTCAAGTAAAAGCTCAAGACTCATATCTTTTCGAAGGCGTATCCCGATTGTTAGTTGTTTGTCTGTGAGGCACCCTTGTAGCGGCATGGCCGCCTTACGGCGTCATAAAAATTGTCTTTATTATTATTATTATTGCTAAATCTATGAACACCACTGTTATTTCAATTATGAAAGAAGTTAAGTTTTCCTTCTGTCTGCTTCTAATTTTCCTCGCTAGGGTAGAATTTTGTTCTCCACAGTTATTGATGTAACCAAAAGGCTGCAAAGTTCTACAGACCCATACCCATAAATGTGTAATGGCCAAAAGCCATTATTAAGTAATATTGCAATATGGAATGAATGCATCCAAAATTATGCTTTGCTCTTCAGCTCTTAGTTAAGAGTTGCTTGGTTCTAAAACTTAAAGCATACATTATATATATATATATATATATATATATATATATATATAGCTGCACATCAAATAAATTTACAGGCCACAAAAGTTCAGATAAGAATAGCTGAAAATAGAGTGCAGATATATTAAGTCTCTAATCAAAATTGGAATGAAAACAAGGACAGGGTTGGGAGAAGATTAATCATAAATGATGGGCAGTCATCAGACTTGTCTACCCTCATGTGATGATGTGACCAAAGTTTCACTCACTCCACTTCTTAGCCAGTCAAAATATAATACATGTACTTGAAGGCAGACATGTACTATAGATTTGTAAAATTTATAACCATTGATTTCATCAACTGTTTAACTTCATCCAAATTCCGAAGCAGGCTCTGCCAGTAAAGATTTTGAGATCACTGGGAATTCTCTAAATTTAAATGCATAGTTTTACACAGCTCCAATCTGTAATTCCAAAATAAAACAAGAAAAGAGAAAGTCGATGAAAGTCACAGATTCAGATTTTCTCTATTTTATCAATCTGTAATGTAAGAGCAGTTGGTTCTTAGTTAACAAGAGCCACCACTGACCTCTTGTGATCTGGTGAGCGTGAGCACTTCTTCTTATCAACTGGAATACTTCTTGATTGAGATCGAGATCTAGATCGACGAGAATTCCTAAAATGGTTGCAATATAGTTCTGCATCGCTGCAAAAATACCTTCCAATCTATTTCTATTATAGCGACGATATATATATATATATATATATATATATATATATAAATAAAAGTCTATAATAAAACATAATGATGTAATATATAAGCACATATATATATATATATATAAATAAATTATATATGTATCTATGATATTATGGTGGTTGAATGCCTACAACATCAAGTGCTGACAGAAGCTATTACACAGTAAAATGAACTTCAAGATACATAGCTAGAATGGATAGATGAATACACCATTTACTTTGATGGCCATATGTTGATAATAGGGTTATTAGCTCAAATGGTCTTTGAAAAAACAAGTCAACAACCTAAAAGAAAATCTCTTCCAAAGGATATACCACTCCAAGAAACCAGAGGAACATAGTACATTATACCCTACCTTGAAGGTGACCTTGACCGCGATCTCCTCCTTGGTGGTTTCCGATCAGGCTCCAGCACAATTGAGCTGCCTCTGTACTTTTCTTTAACAGATGGCAAATCCTTGCCAGCCACCTTTCCTGCTCTTGTTTCTACTTCCTGGTCATGACTCTTGATGACATGGTGGTCCAAGCGCAAAGACGATGATCGATCCCTGAAGAAGTCTTCCTGTTGGCTGTCTTCCCTTCCAGGACCCTCCTGTCTGTCTCGGCTGCCTCTCCTTGCCTGGCGATCTTCCCCGGCCAGTCGCCTGAGGCTCGACTTTTTCCACTCGTCCTTCTCCCTCTCCCAACCGTCCCAATCACTGTCCCTCTTCCAAGCTCCTCTACCAAACTCCCTAGATGCCTTCCGGTCGTCCTGCACCTCGTCTTCACAGGGAGTGCTCTGCAGCTGCAATGAAACCAGCAGACACAATCCACATAATTATTATCCCAGCCGCTACTTCTCTTTGTCCTTAAATTTCACCAACATTACACAAGTTGTAAATGAATGATATTATACAACACTTAAAACACATAGAAGCACTCAACACTGTAGTGGTTATCATGCTGGACTGTCAGATAACAGGTCAAAGGTTCAAGTCGTCACCAGGGCAGAACACTGGTCTGCCTCACCTGCACCCCTAGCCAACTCAGTCATGAGTGCACTGACCATCGGTGGGAAGTTGAGATGGCGAGGGAAAGTATTGGCCACCTGCCCTCCCATACCAAGGTTAAGAAAATGAATGAATAAAATCATGAGCTTTGCTAATGCTCCATACCAATGGCTGCCACACGTTTAGTTTAAGGGACTGCTTTTCATCTTTAAACATACCACATATGCACCTCCCTATTTAATGCTATCAAGAATCTCATGTGAGATTCTTGATAGGCACTGCATAAACAGCCAAAAACATAGATACAGTCATGGCAGTCCTTGAAGTGGCACAATACGAAAGACCAATCATGTTACATTACAGCGTATTACAATAATACTACTGCAATGTTGCGTCCCAGCAAGTAACATCACATTTGCAACGGCTTACAGAGCAAGTGTTTGCTAGCACTGTACATGAATTTTTTATCAAATATTATTATTATTAATCTGCACTTCTATTGCACCAGTGTCTAATGCCAAGTGCATCAATAGATGGCTCATCAAATAACCAATAACCACAGTCGCAACAATGCCGGTAGTATATCTCTATAATGGTTCACATCATAATGGTTCAAACTATTAATAAGCTGCCACAAGTCTATAGCTCAAACTATACTAAGAAAACATTTAAAGTAAATTATGGAACGGCCATGAGTCGTTGACCATACGGTGCATTAGAAATAAAGCACATAGAAATAAAATACAAGGGAATCAATAAATCATACCATCACTTACATAACCAACATCACTTGAAGCTCCACTTGACATAAATATTTATCCATGTCACAATAACTACCCCAAAATTTATTAACAGATTGCTGGGTGCTAGACAATGGTTCATATGCCAATCACGTTGAATGCACTGGTAACTCAGACATAACAGACAAGAATCCACCACAGGACCAGCCTCACAACAGAAATGTATGGGCATTTATATAACACCTAGTAAGAAGATTCTGGTTGATGCAGTTACCTAATACAGATAAGTGACAAAAAGAGGGATGCATATCATCGGCCACTGCATTACCACCACAACAGACGACTGACCTGTTGAAGCGAAGACGCAGGGGGACTGACGTCCTCACTGCCTACAATCAGCGCCCGAGGCTGACTAGATCTTGGTGTGACGATGTCAGAGATGTCGTCGTGACTCTGATCGTTGTCGCGATCGTATGTAAGAGAAGCCTCCCCTTCCTCTGGGGACCATAGTGGCTTACTACTGGAATGACCTAAGGCACTCGGATGAGAACCAGACACTTTGTGTTTCCTGCTGTGTCCGTGCTCCAAAGGCACACTGCAAACACCAACAAAACGATCACATAGGAATGCGACAGTTAAGAACATTTGTAGTGAATAGTTCACAAGGCATGGCTTGGAATAAACCACACATAGGAACTCAATACATAGTCAGTTTCAGTCATGGCTTTAATTTATGAAGAATATTATACATTGATAGAAGCAAATACCATGGAAATTATTTCTACAAGTGGAAAGGAATAAGGCACTTCACATGTGTACACCATCATTATTATTACTACAATAAACCATATAAAAAACAGAAATATCAACAAATTATTATTCCTCTTAGTAAAAATTCCATCTTACTATTAAAAACTCCATATGATGATGATTCTGAACTCAACACGAGCAACTTATAAAATGTGTAAACTGTCTTAGTAAAACTCCGAATTTTATAACAAAAACACAAGAGTGCATACGCTGACACGTGTGAGAGCGAACTGCAGCTGTTGACGTCCCTCCTGTCATCATCCAGATCGCTTTCTGTGTAGCTCACGTCCGCAAATTTCTTCATAAGAAATGAAAATGTTAGACCATGAATGTAAACTACTGTAACCATATTCGTTGATGATGGTGGCTATAGGGTGTTGTAGGAGTAGAATCAGGATAGATCAATAGGGTGTTGTAGGAGTAGAATCAGCATCGATCAATAGGGTGTTGTAGGAGTAGAATCAGGATAGATCAATAGGGTGTTGTAGGAGTAGAATCAGTGTAGATCAATAGGGTGTTGTAGGATTAGAATCAGGATAGAACAAATAGGGTGTTGTAGGAGTAGAATCAGGATAGATCAATAGGGTGTTGTAGGAGTAGAATCAGCATAGATCAATAGGGTGTTGTAGGAGTAGAATCAGCATAGATCAATAGGGTGTTGTAGGAGTAGAATCAGCGTAGATCAATAGGGTGTTGTAGGATTAGAATCAGGATAGAACAAATAGGGTATTGTAGGAGTAGAATCAGGATAGATCAATAGGGGGTTGTAGGAGTAGAATCAGGATAGAACAAATAGGGTGTTGTAGGATTAGAATCAGGATTGAACAAATAGGGTGTTGTATGAGTAGAATCAGGATAGATCAATAGGGTGTTGTAGGAGTAGAATCAGGATAGGTCAAATAGGATGTTGTAGGAGTAGAATCAGGATAGATCAAATAGGGTGTTGTAGGAGTAGAATCAGGATAGATCAATAGGGGGTTGTAGGAGTAGAATCAGGATAGATCAAATAGGGTGTGGCAGGAGTAGAATCAGGAATGATCAAATAGGGTGTTGTAGGATTAGAATCAGGAATGATCAAATAGGGTGTTGTAGGATTAGAATCAGGATAGAACAAATAGGGTGTTGTAGGAGTAGAATCAGGATAGATCAAATAGGGTGTTGTAGGAGTAGAATCAGGATAGATCAAATAGGGTGTTGTAGGAGTAGAATCAGGATAGATCAAATAGGATGTTGTAGGAGTAGAATCAGGATAGATCAAATAGGGTGTTGTAGGAGTAGAATCAGGATAGATCTAATAGGTTAGTGCAGGAGTAGAATCAAGATAAGAAAGCTCGAATAACTCAGTTTTCGGTCATGAGTGGATAGCAGAAGGATAGAGGGCAGAAGGAAATGAGGTGAGGCTGATGGACGAGAGGGAGGATGAATGAACTGATGGAGATGTACTGGAAGTTTATTCCAAAGAACTGACCAGCACAGCATAGACAGTTGCAGAATTCCAGTAACAAGAACATTGAAGGTCAAAATAGGATGAGGTAATGAAGAACGAGCAGACCTGAGTGGTTGGATGGTGAATAGCTGGCAAAGGGAAGAGGGTTGAAGTGCATTTTATGGAAGACATACAATACAAGACAATGGATGATCAGCTGTGAAGGAAGCAGAATTCAAAGACTTAGGGGCTCTTCCAAAAAGCATGCCTGTGGCCTACCTTATTAATAACAGGTGATGGCTCCATGGCGCTGACGAGCTCGTCCCTGGTCACGGATCCGGGTCCACCACCCACTCCGCTGCCAAGTCTACTCATCAGTGCTGCGGTGAGGGCCTGGATCTGAGCCATGAGGTTGCTGTCAATCTGGAGCTGTGGCTCTGGTTGCTGTTGCATCTGCAGGTGCTGGAGCAGCTGCTGCTGCATCAGATGCAGCTGTAACTGCTGAGGGTTGATCAGCGGAATAATCGGCTGCTCCACAAACATTACAGCATCACCAGATCAACATAAAGTAAGACAATGAATGAGCTAAGACAATGAATGAGCTGCCATCCTGTATAGTTACTCTGAATGCATGTACAGTGTACAGGTATGGAACATTGTGATTTGGCGAGCACCTAAAACTGTTGCAGCTGAATTTTAGGTCAAAAATATTTGTTATTATATACAGGTGAACCTACAAACATGACTTCCTTCCCCAATTGATCCTGATAACGGAAGGTACAGTGAAATGTGACAGAATTGAGTGTGGTTAGTACTTTGATGACATGTTACAAGAGTACAGGGATGGGTGACCATGCAATATCCTCTGGTATTCAATGGACTACCAGACCATTTAGGTCAACTGAGTTGTCTACCCATGTAAAGTGGTCTAGAAGTTACAATGTCTGCAGGAAATTGAGACTTGTTCTGTTCTTGGATTACATGCCGTATATAATTTGCACTTCATCAAAAAGATCCCTCTGAAAGACCTGGCCATGCTTCTGGGTAGCTTCTCAATGGGGTATGTAAAAAGTTGTTACTCTTCATTCGCTTAAAGCAAAAATAATCACATGATAATTCAGAGTGGGTCTGCTCTGTCAGACGGTGATTCCTACTAGACCACCTTCTGACAGTAAAATAAGAGCTGACAATGCTATATGCATAAATTAGAAAGTCCTATAAATCAGGACTATCAAGTTCTCGCACTGCCTACCCAGAATTGTTTAACATTTGGGCAGACTAAGTGTAAAGTTTATCACACAACTGCTTAGCAGTACATAATGAAGCCTGCCTATTTATTAGGATGAGTATATAGAAGAGTATAGGAGCAGCCTGAGATGCAGCCATGGGTATGAAACTTGTGTTAAAGACTTCATCTTCCTAGCATCAGCATATGAGCATGGATGGCCAGTTCTTTTCCCTTGTGTCAATATAGCAGTGTATGCTTTACTCAGAAGTGCTCCCAACCCAAGATAATTTGCATAATCGGGAAAAAGCTATATCGGTACAGTTCTAATTTTAACCCATGACCAAATGGTTAACAGTTTAGCACATTAACCACCAGACCACTGCACACAACTCTAAGTAGAATATGTAGCAGCAGGACAATTGTGCATCAGAGAAAAGAATTATAATGCATTCTGAATGAGCGCAATGAGATCCAGACAGACATCTGTCTGGAACAGTCTACTCTTCAACTCCACCATCTGTTTCTAGCTTCTGCCATCAATTAAAGACGTATGTTTAGCCCGGACTGGCATTGGAGCTCCACTTGTGGATATCCATCTCCTACCTAGGAAGCCATCACCTGCATTGAATAGCCTAATAAACACCTCTCTGATATCTGTCATTTTTAGCCATAAATGGCTGTGCCTCGGAGTAGATATCTTGAAAGCGTGCTATATCAAATTATATTGATTAATTTATTGTTTGATTTTGGAGGATGATGTTATCGCATCACAATACATTCACAATTTTTAGCAACCTCTAAATAACAACTATTAAACCCAAGGCCAAAACTTAGAGGTGCTAACAAGCAATTTGTTTTAATTATAATTACAATCAACATATAGAATGCCTTAAATACACAGTCAACTGTCAGAGAAAATGCTAAGAGCTACATAGCAAGTACAGTTGAACACTTTAATAGTGAGCCGCATTTGTTTCTCAGTTACTTTTAGTACACTCTTGTCATTAAAGGGTTAACTGTTTTTGGACAAATCTGTAGAACACTGTTACTTTTGAAATATAGAGAAAGACTAAGCAGCAGTCACTCAATGAATGAATAACAACAACCTATCAACAGGTCTCAGCTGCTGAAAAGGTTGGATCACAGTGGTTCAGTTGGTGAAATGGCAAGTCAAAGTTACTTTATACAAGTCCTTTGTAACTCAGGGCAGAGTGAAAGATTGCTCAGTTGGTGAAATGCTATTTATTGTCTCATCTGTAAATCAACAAGACGGCCGATCCCCTGGCCTCCCTCTAAGTCAATAGAAAAGCCTCAGACAGATAAGTCAAAAGCAGAGCTACTACCTGTTGAACTTGCTGCAGTAACTGTGATATGTTTTTCACCAGATCATTCTGTGGGTCTGCGGCACCAAGGTCCAAGTCCAGCAAGGCAGAGGACGCGGTAGGCCGGACGCTCGTCCTGGACGACACAGAGGCCGACGCCGTCTGTGGCAAGGACGGTGGCACTCCTGTCGCTCTCTGGATTGACTTCTGTGCTGTAACATAAGAAAACCTTAAGGCTTACGCAATGATAAATCACACATTCAACGACCACCAACAGCGATCATACTGCAAACCTGTGGAGCACATAATAAACCTGGACATTCCTATAAGTGTCTGAATAATATGAGATAGAAGAACAGTAGACTTACACTAATCGATTCATATCAAAGGGCAGCCACAGGTATAACTATAAGCATGTGTTTTTTTATTCACCTCAAACAGTTGAACACAAGAATAAAAAGTGCAAACACAATGCCATTCATATATTACATATGCTAGTATGCACAAATAGGAAGATGTGGCTTGTCTAAAACATATATATATACTTCCTCGCTGGTCCAGTGACCAGGAATGGCCTTCCAGTAGCATTGCGTCTCACACCTAAAGGTCAACATGCTCTGTTTTTCTCTGGCCTTAAGACGGTCCTGCCTGACCATGGTTGGGCTGGGAGCACTTCTGAGTAGAAGGCTGTGGAGGTGAGCTATATAAAACTGCTGTAATAATAATATTCAACATGTCCATGACACAAATGGGATGATATTGTGTACCCAAATAAAACATGTTCCACATTTCAATAGGGAAGGTGTGCTCATCTAAATCTCATCGAAAATGCCCATCTGGACCTTTGAACATACTCAACAGATGAAAGAAACAGTAAATCATAAACTACCTGTTAAGTAGACATTAACGTTGAGTGGATCTGCGGCCATGTCCAGGAGTGGCTGGATGATGGTTGGAGGAAACACACTGTTCTTCTGCCACAGGTTCAGCACCCGAACGATTTTACACTAGCAAAACAACAGGACATGCAACTGAATATGGACAAGCAGCATATATGAATATAGTGGATCGAATTCCTCCTTCAGCAGATCAGGGATGAACCGAGAGTGTCAATGAGTCAGTAAGTAGAAATGAGTCAGTGTACCAAGTATAAAATAGTTTTAAAAGTCTCATTAATGACTCTTGATTTTTAGTTTGGCAATTTGCACAATTTTTATGAATTTTCTGGTAACAGTATTTGTGGTAAAATAGAAAATAATCCAAATTCCAAGTTTGTTTCATAGGCCAACTTTTATTAATACTCAGACCCATTGCCTATCTGAGTAATGCTGAGTACTAGGATACTCATTTCAATTACATCACATTGGACACTGCCTTTGTTGAAAACAGACAGCATCATTAAAATACTACTAACTTCTACTTCAAATACTTGATAAACAAATATCTACAAAGGTTAAGCATGCAGCTTGGCAATTGATAATTTAAGAATCAGAATTTGATAGAAATCAGACCAATAATAATGCCACTTAGAATTACCAAACTAACAACCTTAATAGATCATAAACAACATACGTCTTTCACTATACAAATCTGTTAAACTGATATGCCAAATAAATTTCAATGGGTAATGAACAATGTCTATCTTTTAATGCATAACAGGTATCTGTTCCTGTAGAGTTGCATGCAATACACTATGTTGCCTTTAATGCAAATGCCAAAAACAAAATGATGTTGCAATCTGCAACTATTGTAAAACTATCCTTTATGCAGGTTAAATTAAGCAAATAAGAACAATGTATCAAATCCTATTGTCATTTAGAGCTCTACAAAGTGTTATGTAATGGGATGTAAAACATATATTATTATCATTAATCAATTGCATTTGTAATGTGCGCAAGGTCACACTGAAATGTGAATCTGAGGGTTGGAAATGTGAATAAAAATAACACATATATTATTATATTATATTAAAATAAATGTGGCGGTGGTAAGTGGGTCAGATTTGACACGAAACACGGTTAAGAGCCATTTTCACGCATTTTGTCACTACAGTTGGTGAATCTATGCATTATATTCTTCCTATCATGAGTAATGCACCAAAGCTATCAGAAAATAATCATAAACTAATTTAATGCATTGGGTAAGATTTGGAATGAAACATGGGAAGAGCAATTTTAGGCATTTTCACACATCTTCTTACTACAGTTGGCAAATCTATGCATTGTATTCTTCCTATAATGAGTAAGTTAGAGTAACACACCTAAGCTCTCAGAAAACAATCAGAAATAATATAATGTGGTGGGCAAGTGGGTCAGATTTGGAATGAAACACGGGTAAGAGCCATTATAAGGCATATTCACACAATGTTGGTGAATCAATGAACTATATTCTTCCTATTATGAGTAACACACTAAGGCTATCCGAAAAATAATCAGAAACTAGTTTAATGTTGTGGGTAAGTAGGTCAGATTTGGCATGCAACACAAGGAAGAGTCATTTCCAGGCGTTTTCTCAAGTACAGTTGGTTAATCTAGGCTGTATAATCTTCATATCAAGAGTAACGCACCTAGGCTATTAGTTATTTGTGCATGTAATATTTGCCAAGGCGAATACTTCCGCACCAAGGCTATCCGAAAAATAATCAGAAACTAATCTAATGTTGTGGGTAAGTAGGTCAGATTTGGCATGCAACACGAGGAAGGGTCATTTCCACGCATTTTCTCAAGTACAGTTGGTTAATCTAGGCTGTATAATCTTCATATCAAGAGTAACGCACCTAGGCTATTAGTTATTTGTGCGTGTAATATTTGCCAAGGCGAATACTTCCGAATAGTCCCAAAAACAGGATATTTGGCCAAGGCGAATGTCTGAGGCAATTTCCGGTTATGCCCTAATTATTGTGGATATATAAATAAACATAGAGCTCCTCCAACATATACAATTATATATATACCTCAGCAGAATTGGATATATTTAAACTTATTTAGATATTACTAGTAATAGTTTAGGAAGCAATTGCAATTGGACACAAAGAATTAATTGTAATTAGCCGGGCCATGTGTATTGTTTCAGCTTCTATATTCAAAGCATGATATCTCAGTGTCAAACCCAAATTTCTTTGATTTCCTGTATATGACTCACTTTAGTTGCTTTTTTTATAATATACTGAGACTGCAACTAGAAACATTTACGTTAATTGCAATCAAATTGATTCATCAATTCAGATAAATCAAAAACTAAGAGACTGTCAAGTTGGGGGTGTCACAATGGCCTCCACTAGAAACAGCACACACATTATTAGACAAAACTACTATGTCTGACTATTCAACCAGAGCAGATATCTGTGTAAGAAAGAGGTGGAACCCATTGCTAGTCCTGCACATCTGGCACTCACAGACACACACCAAAAGAAGCGCAGTCAAACTCCACCATACTTCAGGCAATAAATAATTCTGAAGTTCAAGCCAGTCTGCAATCCACATGTGAAACATCAGAGGACTCAGAAACAAAAAAATCTTTTGTTGACCAAAGCCAACAACAATAATAATGTTGACATTTGGGTCATCTTGAAGACTAGTATGTCAACGATTCTGAACTGCAGAGGTTAGTTCCAAGATTACCAACACATCAGATCCACCTTCTACTCACTGCACACATGGATAACTTGCCAAACTGTATAAATCAAGTACGTCAGGACTATGTATGTATGAATCAAGACATTGATTATAGCATCTGAGCCCACAAAATTGCTCAATATTATCCAGTTGAGGAAAGAATGACATTTAAAAGTATCCTCAAAGGGTGCACCTTGACAGTCAGTAAGGGCACTAGAATACACTAGAAGCTACTTACTCTTTTGCACAAGCCAAGTAGACAAACACTCCTTTCTGTAGTTCACATCCATACCTTGTGGTCATCATCTATGACTGTAGATGATGTTTGAATTAACAATAAACAACTGTGACAATGAACCTCAAACTGATCTATTGTACTACATGTTACAGGTCAGGTCCAGTGTCTATTTATACAGAACAAGTTCGATTGTCCTTTGACAGTCTTGTATGGTAGTTGCATAACTACAGTCCTTCACATTTCTGTACTTGTCCATATCTACCAGTGTCTAATTAATCTTTCTGCAATCATGCATACCAGGCAGTCATTATGCAGTGGTTGGCATTTGAGTCTGCCTCTGATTGCAGAAGTCGAAATCTACATAAAAATTCATATAATGCCTATTAACAGAATCTATGTAGACAAAAAAGACACAAAAGGTTAGGCTAAAATGCCAAATTGCATTAGAAAGAATCAGAAGCCTTTACTCACAATGTCCTGTGAGGGACAAGTCAGCAGATTGTGAAATGTCACAGCGATGTTTTTGGAGAATCTCTGCGAAAACAGATCTTTATCGGCACCAAACTGATGACGTGACTGGCGCACAATTGAATCAATGACATACAATCCGGGAATCTTGAACTCTGGCTGACACTGCAAACAAACATAACAACAAAATGTAAAATACAAAACATGACATCATGATACAATAAAACAACATCTTGTTTAGTTTGATGCAATATTCTGGAAGGCAAATTCACAGCAGCAAACCAACACAATTACCCATCCCAGTACTAGCCTCAACGCAGAATGATGTCAGTTTTAGATGAATACAATCCAAACCAGCACTTCTATATATGGTTGTACCTCAGATTCAAATTTCTGTATAATTTTGCATGCATAAAAAAAATTTCATAATAATCATATCATAATGTGATTAACCACAAGTGAAAGCTAGTCTAAATCTGTTGGAGAAGTCCAGTCAAAACTAATAAACTGGGGAAATCAGAAGTTACGCTATCCAGAGTATACAAGTTGAAACATATGGATCTTAATTATTTAACGACATGAGGGATTAGTATCACATGCATTCTGAAATTTCTGGTATAATACAGGCTCATTAATAAAGTGTCCAGGTTGGACCTGAATGGGCTGAAGAACTGGCACAAAACAGGAAGTTGATTTATAAAGCTTTGAATCAATCATCAATAATTCTCAGGAATCTGACACTGTCTTGGTGAATTACATATCAGATTTTAAACTGTGTTCTCTACTTGCTGCACAGCCACTGCAGGGTGTGCACTGTGGGAGCAATTTAATTATTTAGAGTTAGCCTAGTTCAAAACCAACAAAGAACCCAGTAAAATGCTAGTTCATGAAAGTCAGCACGGAATGAGCTCTCAGTCTCTCTCTTTGGTGGTGAACTCCGCAGAGTATAATAGTGATATGATAAAACACTATTCTGTCCTGTTCTTTCCCCCATACTCCATACTAAGACCAAAATTTATATCTGCAAGAACAACCTCTATAACTCCAGTCCAAGATGTCCTTTACTGATAAAGTGTATTTCCCCAACTCCCAAATGGCCTATTCATTGTGACCCAAAGGTTCTCTACTAATCTGTGTCTCCTCATGATCAAGCAACATCTCAAAACAAACGCAGCCTGCATTATCAACTGTGGAAAAGCTGTGCCACAGCTGTTCTCTGGTTCACATGGTCTAAAGTTGAGAATCATGATCATCATTATGTCAATTTAAGTTAACCAAATCCTTGTCTACATGTTCTGTGGCTGATCAAATCTCACCACTGTGCAGCACACACAGGTTTTAAGGATGTAGTTTAACAATCAGCTCAGTTGTAGAGCAAGCGTCTACATAGTTAGCACCTGAAAGTACACCAACCTCACCACTATCAACCTATGCATATCTCCATTCTCCAAGGATTGTCACAACTTGAACAAAGTCTTCTAAAAGCGTACCAGCACAGAACTTTGTGTGTCTATTGAAATTAGCTTCTCAAATCAGTGCAAAAAACAAAAAACCGCATGGGGTCGTGGAGATCTGAAGTCATACAGAACTATCACATAATTTTGGGCTTCACATAGCTCAGAAAAGACCCTACAACAGAACCACATGAATCCGCATCTTGGACTAGAAGATGTCTCTTTTGAGCATATCACGAAAACTGCATCAAGTCAGTCATGCCATTTCCATTGCTGGTCCAGATGTCAAACCCACTCCCAGCATATGTTTACCTGGACACTAGAAATTTATCTTTTCCAGTACTCATTCCCCCATTTGTTATTTCCATGTATTCTTGGATGTCCTTTTGGTTTTCACCAGATTTGTCCTGAGCAGCATATGGTATGCATATTTATTTTATTCAGCAGTGGCCATTCTCTGATACCTGAGCATTGATTTTGACACTCAAACTCAAGTTCTCAGATCTGATTAGAATAGGGATTATTCAAAATAGTATCATACAATCATAAATACACAACTCAACAGTTTAATATCAACCAAAAGAGAAATAAACCCATTGATAAAATAATGCAAGAAGATGTATATATCCCAATTTCAGAACATACATCATCTAAACCTGAATTTTCTTATCCATGGGAAAACACTAGAACCATCAAATGACAAGGTATCAGCTGACAGCAATGCTAAGAAGCGTACAAAAGACTTCAGTACAAGAGTACAAAAGACTTCATCAAAGTCTCTGTATAAAAGCGCCTGTCTTCTCAAAGGAGGTCTTAAACATGTACACAGCACACTAGCTACCGGGCAAGCACTCAACTGAGTCAACTCCTCAAAGCAAACAAAACATTTAGTCAGCTGAGCACAAAAACTTTAAATTAGGTGTGGCTGATAGTCAGGCAAGAAACTCAAACCTCAGGCATTTGGCACAGGCAATTCAAGACTGAGGCCGATATGATAGAACACTTGGCATGTCATAAGCAAATTAATATAAAAAGATTGTTCAGTAAAATGAATAAAAAGCTGGTCTCACCTTGTGTATAAACTTTTCAATGCTCTGTACAACGTGTTTGTAAAACTTGGCTGCCTTCATGGCCATCTTTGTCAACTCAACCATCTTTGTCTTTGATATTGGAGGCTTCATACTGTACAGCGAACAGAGCTGAAGAACAAACGACAGCCAACAGCCTGGATAAGCTTCCATCCAACCAATAGTGCATTATAAGCTTAATTACTAAGGATATGGTGAATATACATGTAACTGAACTTTTAAGAAACTTGCTGAGGTTAAACATGACTAACTCACAGATCTAAACCTGCTTCTATTTAATATAGGCTGCAAATGTTTTGAGCTATTTCTGGCAGAAAGGATCTATTTAAAGCCTGTTGAGCAAGACAATGGTAAGGCCAAATCCACAGTCAATGCCAGATAAAAGAAGCCCAGCAGCCAGCAGGCTATTTTCAATCATCAGTGTCTCTACATGTCATCTTCTGAAGTGTCAACTACCAGCCACATTAATTGGCTTCAAGTTGAACCACAACCATTTCCCGTTGTCAGAAAAATCATTTGATCATGATGATGAAAATAAGAAGAAGATTTATGCATTTGGAATCTTAGCTACATCATTGTCTCAGCATCAACATAAAAGATTGGGTAGCCATAAGTCTTCCTTGCCTACTGATCTTACCATTGACAGTGTTCTGGTCAGTGTACTTGGTAAATAATTGAGTTTGATAGGGAGCATGTGCATAATACAAATTTTGAAATCTCATCCTATCCTGGCCAAAATTATAACCCCTAAACAGACAGATTGAACTCCTTCAAAAGAGTGGAGAAATGCATTACTAAGTTCTAGAAGAGACAAATGCATGAACTATGGAAGCAAGGTGAACGAGACCACACATCTGCAAATGGCCGAGAGATGCCATTGTTCAAAATAGGTGGAATGGATGAGGTCAGTGATATATATTTCAGAAAAAGTAAGAGAGCTATCCAGTGTGACACATAGGTTACGCTCACTAGTAGACAACATACACTGCGAGAAGTGTTTTCAGAAAGATGTCTAATTTAGCAGTTTGCCAAACAGAAATTACAATGAGTTCTTTCTGTCAAGTACAAATCACAGAAATTCCAATCAAGCTAGCTAGAATCCCACAAAAATATTACTAGATTAAGCAGAAGAATGTGCAATGCATTATGTTAATACTAAAAAACACCATACTAACCGCATGCCAAATATTTAAATGGCATCACAGCCAGTGTCACGTGTAACTCTAAACAAAACTGGAATTTAGCAGCACAGTGCTACATGTGCATCCCATTGAGTCATAATAGCGCCACAGAATTGTTTAATAAGTTTTTTGCTTAACAAACCGCACTGGGTGGGGCCTAGCCTTGCATCAAACACTTGAAGCTCGCATCGTGCACTCGCTTAGGACCCTGGGAATTCGAATTTGGATTGCTTCTATCATACAACGATCACACTGGGAAGAAACTCTGAGTCGAAATAAAATGGGTGCATGTAGGCGTAATTAAAGTTTCTGGCGTCTTATCGAAAAACATTTATTGAGAAAAGAAAGATAAACTAAGCTATCGATGATTACCTCGCTGTTAAATGCGTTCACAGTCTCCATTGCTGTCACCAGTTATAGTTTGAAAGAATATTCATCATTTCGAGTAATCTTAATCAACAGTAAATATCATCCACGACCACAGAAATAGTCCTATTCAGATCATCTTCTTTAACTTTGCAACGATTTCTTTAAATTTCTTTTCTAGAGAAAAACAACATGGCTATCAGCAGAGATCAGTCCGTTGTCAAACGTTTCCACATGTATTTGCCCAAGTAGTCACACCTCACTAGTAGCCCAATAATTGCATCTGATAGTGGGCCTTTATTAATGAACATTCCGTGAAAATGTTATAAAAATCAGAGATGATCGAGTGGGAAACATTTGCTGATTTGAGACGGAATAACCCTGAAATTAAAAATTTTCCACAACATTTTTGCACTTCTGAAAATGTGCAGATATCCTATCTTTATCAGAATCCTACGCTGATTCAAAGTATGTAACTCTTTTGCTTGTAGGTACAAAAGGCACAATGTTACAGCAACAAAAACGACTATATTAGCCCTTTACTGACTGCAATAAAGCGGCAATACTGATTTGCCATATAGCTTTCTTGCTGATTTTTGAAAAATGTCAAATTAATGATGCATTGCAACTTCAAAGGGCATGATGCTCAAGGTTTTCTATGTTCTGGGACGAATGCGGATCGCTGTTTCTTAAGGATCATTCGCAATGCTGTGGTCCATCGAGAGCTGTAGTCTCAATATCACTCGACAGAGGACAGCACTCATAGCTTCAACAAGAAGTCGTTATCCCCTACGACAAACTGACTCGCTAGAGGCAGACCATCTCTACCACTACTATCTTTGCTCTGAATGAATGAATGAATGAATGAATGAACGAATGAACGAATGAACGAATGAACGAATGAACGAATGAACGAATGAACGAATGAACGAATGAACGAATGAACGAATGAATGAATCTCCAACAGATTAATACCTTTCAAGCATACGATTTTTCTTTAACGCTATAATCATGATATTTTGGGAATTTTTCTCCAGCTTTCGTTGATTCTCGATCAACGTTGATTGTCGTTGGTTATTAAATACACAGGCCTAATTATAGACCCAATGATCTGGGCATCCATTCTCACTAACATAAACAGGCAGTGTCAGGTACCTAACTTACATTCATTTAGGCCTAAAAGTCTGCGCTTGTATATGAGGTCGTTGGTTCGTACCTTGTCATTAGAAAGTTATCCACGTATTCATAGCCTATATAATATATAGGACATATATTATATATATATATATATATATATATATATATATATATATATATATATATATATTATCTTTCTAGTAACTGATCCACGGCAGTTTGATTGCAGGGATGTTACAATTTCAATGCATTGTATGATTTGTATCCACTGTCCGCTATCATACCCTTGCCAAGTTAATTTATATATTATGAAACTTTTTCAAATCAATTAACTCTTGCTGGCAGGCCTACGCTCATTTACTGAACCCGTGAGGGATAGAAGGCTAAGATGGAGTCAAATTGTTCTGTAGTTTACATCACGTTATTATGTCACATAGGTCTATAATGACACCCAAGGTCGATCCTACTATCAACCTAGACTAAATGCCCGTGCTGGGTTAGCATCGCAAATTTCGCAATACAGCATGCATAGGCCAAGCAGCCTGTATTGGTTTGCGCGGGCGTTGTATACATAATCCTATCATAACAAGGTGACTCAGCGTACATGCAGGAGACATAGGACGACAGCTACAACAGAATTTCACATCATCATGTCATATAATCAGGAGGCGCCTCTACAGCGCAATGCATGGATGTATTTATTGCGCTTTGGTTAGTCGTCGATCGACTGACCGTTCGATGGACATTCTCGCTGCTCCTCGGCCGCCACTGCAGTCAAGCCGCGGTCAAGCACATGAAGCGGTCTATGCTCTGAGCCCATATAAGCTTCGATCGCTAGAACCAGCGATGAAGCCGCGACCGGAGAAATTAATCAAAAGTCTTCATAAACTGTCTACGAATGCACGCATGCGCTGACACAGCACAACCCATCCGTCCGTCCGTTCATCTATCCATCTATCTACCCATCCATCCATCCATCCGTCCATCCATCCGTCCGTCCGTCCGTCCATCCGTCCGTTGACGACGTGATTCTTGAAGGAGAAAGTGACCTCAGCAACAACAACAACAGCAGCAGCGATCGAAGAGATGAAATGTCAGCAAATTGCGACCTAAACCATCGATCTGAAACGAGTGAAGATATATATATATATATATATATATATATATATATATATATATATATATATATATATATATATATATATATAATTATATATAGGCTTTAAAAAATTATATATATTATATATCATGTAATTATAATGTGTAGTTGAGTTTTAATTTATATATATCATTTAGTGGAGATATAATATATATATATATATATATATATATATATAATTGATCAAAATTTGAGAATATTTAGGATTGTACAATTGATTGACTGTTTCACTCATTTTGCTATTCGATGGTCCTTCTGCAAAATTATGTGTAGGCGTGCAGTTTATAATTCCTCTTAATGATTCCACAGTTGAACTTGTCAAGTAGGCTAACTCAGAACGATTGAGGATCGAAGGAGTTATGGGCCTAATATTGTAGAAGGAGAGTAGGTTTATAGAGTTTTGATTCAAGAAACGGTAATGCAATTAATTAATAAACGAAAGCTGCAGAAGACAGAGAGATCAAGGACTATACATTCAGGCGCGGTTTCCAGCTAGATCTGTCCTATCTCGATTCCTGCAAACGACCTTCGGTTTCTTACACAATTGATCGATCAGTATACAGACGCCAAGAAATTAGACAGGCCACCAATACACCGGTAGCCTACACCAACCTAACGACACTCGCTGCCCTTGAGTGCGATTTAATTGGCCTTCTACCTATTTTGGTTAACTTGTACAGCCCGATGAAATTATTTTATGGTTCAAATTGTTTTAGGCCCTTCTTAATTTTTGGTGGTGTCGTGATCGAGTCGTCTTCTGTAGTGATTGCATGCATTTTTCTCAGACAGCGTGTTTAGTTCCTCGCCTTAATTATTATGACTGATCCATTGTCTCAATTGGTCTTCTACGTGTGTCCATCCTCGCCTACCAATTGCGTGACTCAGACTATTTGCATGACTTTTAGACTGTTATGCATGTCTTGGAGTGTAAAATTACTGCGTGACTTAACCTAAAAACCAGTTATATATATATGTATATATATATATATCAGCATGATTATGACTATTAGATAGTCGCTCTCATTGCATGCTGTGTTCACGCTTGTGCACGCTCTGATCTGTTCTAAGGTCGATTTTGGCAACGGGACTGCCTTCATTGGACTCTTCTATCACAAAATCTCTAAGGTCCAGTCCATTCTCAACGCGGCTGCCCGACTAATTGGTGGAATTCCAAAATTTGGTCACATCTCTTCCTTCATTCAGGAATCCCTTCACGGGCTCACTGCACCTCATCGTAGGCCTATTCGTTTCAAGACCCTTGCGCCGATGCGTAGTGTCTCCTTGGATCAGCCCCTCCTACCTTCTGACTCTCTGCACAATTGGGTCTCCTCTATTCCGCATCGGGTTTCCCTTCGTTCTTCTGCCCGGGTATACCTACTTCTGGTGGTTCCACGCATGCGCTCTGCCACGGCCCTATTCAGGAGCTTCGCCAGGTCCCACCGGCGGAACAGCCTACACCTTCCTCTTCGGAAGGAGGCTCAAGGAGCTGCTCTCTATCTTTATCTCTATCCACTGCTGCCTTTCGGAAGCGCCTGGAGACTTTCCTTTTCTCTGTCTAGCTTTGTTTAGTTCTGTGTTGAATCTTGAACGCCTCTTATTCGAGTGGCACTATATAAGCGCTCCATTACATTACATTACATTACAGTGCCAGCCAGCTGCGTGACTTAACTGGCCCACTAACCCGCTCTGTTGGCTGCGTCAATGTACGTCGCGCAGGCGGGAATGTCCGTCTGTCGAGACTCGAGAGTCTGCGAAATCCTCCACAGATCTCATAAAAACTGTATGAGGTCAAATTGTGTATTTAAAACTCATCTTGGTCAATTAAATGAGCATTTTCAACGACACTTTCAGTAATTGCTATTATTGATGACTCAATTAAAACTAGTTTCGTGCCACACAAATTTCTGTACAGGATGCCGCGTTTCTGGCACTGACCTGATCTCGTGCACAATAATCACCATGCAGTGTGCCAGATACTGTCTGTCCTTCAGGGTAATCAAGATCGTATATATATACATATATATATATACATATATATATATATACATATATATATACATATATATATATATACATATATATATACATATATATATATATATTGTTAGGAGTCAGTGCATGCGCCTGTAAGACTTTCGTCGTGTCTTACATGTAGATATAGAATGAACTATGCTACATATATTTATAGCACGCGTACTGAGGTCGTATTGGACGCTCGTATATATTAGCGCCTATTGTAAGTGTTTGTCGGACGTTCGGCCTAATACTGGGATGGGTACTATAGGTGCGTCTAGGTAGGCGTATGTGTTCGCTTGGCTATAAGTACACTGTGCGAGGAGCGTCCGTAGAGCTTTGGACAGAATTCTCGTGTAAGGTAGACGGCTGAGTTGCAGCTCGTTGCTACGTCGTCTTATTTAGTTAATTAAGGACTGTCAAAGTCTCAAGTTGTACATTTAAGACGTTTAGCTAATGCTGTGCCTAAAGTCAACCTTTAGCTCTTCAATTGTTTCGAGAGCCTACATATTAATGCAAGTAGGCCTAGTGGTAATATATCACATGGTTCGTCAGGAACAATTGCAAACATAGACAGAATTGAATTTTTATGAACTTAAAATGCCAGCATCTTAAGCTTGAACTTGATATTCACAATTGAATGACATGTAACAATTTCATGTTGCTACAATGTTGCAGTCATGGGTTTTTAGTTGGACAGACAAATACATTCGTATGAATTCATAAGTTCGTTCTGTGAACTTATATAGCACGTGTTCAAAAAACCTATTCAGGAGTGCTCCCAGCCACAGCTAAAAAACTTGGTTATACAGAAAGAGAAAAATTTCATTGAAGCTGTGTTAGCAGAGCTCGTGAATAAGCTGGTTCCCTGCACTTGACTTTCTAAAAGTTTGGAGATTACATTTGTATTTGGTAATTAGGCTGTAGGCATGCAGCGTCGGGCTTTTCGGTCATGGGCCCTTCCATTTGGAATGACCTCACGCTGAGCACCCTGGATGTATATGCATATTGTTTATTTTTTAAAGCACACCGTCCCATGATTTGGTGTTGCACTCCTCCTTAGTCCTTTCTTCAGGCTTGGGACTGGCACTGTCAGAACGCGAGCAGTGGTGAAGTTAGTACGAGCCTGCATTTTGTATGTTCGTGTATCATGGACCGTATCATCCGTAGGCCTATGTGTGTATCTATGTAAGTATGTTCCAATGTGTGTGTATCAAGCATTCCAGCAAACATACTGTACAGATGACATATTTTCTTCGCTCACTTAGGCCAGAGGTATCAAACCCTTTTGTGTTGGCGAGCCAATAGCGATATTTTCTAGCAAGTGGCGGGCCAGAGTGCTGAAGGCGCTTGAGGAAATTGGGGTATGGATCTCAGAGGGGGCTGTACACAGTAGACACAGTTGAATTAGGCTTTGAAAACGTGATTCTGATATGCATTATCAATTACAGAAACACAGAAAACTTGTAAAACCGTTAAATGACAAATGTCTAATTTGTCATTTAACGGCTTTGTTTTTTATTATACATTGTGTTGTCTTTAGACAAGGATCCGCGGGCCAGAAATATATCGTCGCGGGCCAAAAATGGCTACTCCCACATAATTATGATTATGTTAATCCATATATATATATATATATATATACAAATAATAAAATATCTAAAGCGCGAAGTTGCTTTTTAATTAGCATGCTGTACCTATAAGTTCATCGTGCACCAAAGTGTGGATATATAGTTGGTCAAGTATGGAATATACTTACTTACTTACATACTTGAATCCGAGAAACTCTTGAACTTAGCTAAAGGTCAATTAAATGACGTAGATAATGATTGTCTCAGGCCCAGCTGCTTGAAAGAGACATGGAAAGAGACAGACCATTGACGTCATTATACATAATAGCGTAGCAGCGCCGGCGTCCACGGACAGCCGCTTTAAATTCTGAAAATGAACAGATATATATCGAAATTCTTCCTATTTCTGCTGTGCAAACTGATGTTTCGATCGAATCTTCGTCGAAGAGCAACAGGTTAACCCAAATTATTGCAAAAGAAAGCTTTATGAATCGAAATTTGCAATTTACATAGCGATGTAACGATTTGTAATCCTAGGCTGAAATTTTCGAAGTAGCGCCTTCTTCGACCGGTCTCGTTATGACCTTTATGAGTTTTATTTGAGTAGGATATAGTGAGGTCAGGGACTTCTGCATACGTCAATTTAAGATGCATTTTATAGATAAGGTTTTTATATTATTTATATTTAATTTTAAAATTTAATGTAACATTTTAATTTATTTGAATAAGTTGATCAAAGCATGTTTCTACATTTTAAATTTAAATTTATTTATTTAATTATTTTATTATGAGTAGACTAATTAAGTTATCGAGACTCGGTGACTTCTAAGCACACCAATTATATCTGGAAAATACCTGTCAGAAGCATTCTTTGGTAATTTATTTAATTAGGATAGATTACTGGAATAAGAATATTGGTTATAAATTATAATATTATTAATGAATTTTGCTAAGTTATTTTTTTAATTTAATATTTGACGATTGACGAATCTGCGACGTCATTTTTGTGACAAACAAAGAATAGATAATCAGACAATACAATAATAGCAAGAAAATTATTTAACAATATTTAGACAAAATAGGCCTATTTATACTTCTGTTATAGTAGAACTAAAACATGCATAAGTATGGCATTTCAAAACCTGTGATTATTATCTGTTTCTCCAAAAAATATTTTAAATTTTAACATGTTTCTTGTGTAGACTTACCCCTTGACAGCAGCCGGCTTAGGGCCTACCCCACGGGTGAAAGCCGCTGACCTACATTACAAGTTAATGAATAACTGCATACAACTACTTTAATACTTTAATAAAACTGTACCAGCTAATGCAGTGGATAGGTTAAGCTATAACACCTCTCTGACTTGCTCTAGACCGAATGTGATAATAGGCCTGCTAAGGTTGTTGTCCAGTATCTATAGCATTCGGATGGGTTGCTTCTAGGCGTGGCCTAATAAGTTACGTCTAGTGTCCAATAGGATTGACATGGCCCGGCAACAAGTACCCTTATAACATCTAGACTACATAAAAACAGACAACGCTTGCAAAAGTCCAAATTCCTCCACTGTTTGCACTCTGGCAGTGACAATCCCAAGCCTAGATAACGGAGGAGGGCGACGCTAATGATCTACATGTTATCACAAGGTGTCGTTAAACTGACACTACTAGGCCTACTATGCAGCTGCTCGTTTGATCGCCCGTCTTCCACGTTTCTCACATATTTCTACTTTCATGACTCAACATCTTCATTGGCTTCCCTTGATTGATAGGAGTCATTTCAAAGTTCTCTTTCTTACATTCATAGCGTTGTTGGGTCAAGCTCCACTCTTTCTATGTGAATTTGTCAGGAAACCCATTTCAGCTTCCACCGGAGTCCTCTCCGTTCCTTAGACCGTCACGATCTTCTAGTACCGCAGTCTAGAACTGCCACAGCTCAACATCGTGCCTATATCTCTGTTGGCCCTCCGCTATGGAAGAGCCTTCCTGCTGTGACTCGCACGTGCTGCAATCTCATCTAGTAGCACAGCTGTTTTTGCTCGTTCTCTTAAGACTTTTCTTTTCTCTATGGGTTTTTCGCACTGGGAGCGCCTCTGATTAGGTTGTACTGTGAGAGGCGCTTTATAAATCCGTAAATAGAATAGAATAGAATAGAATGCTATCTATAACAGTCTCTACATGTAAGTCTGAGAGAGATTTGATCTATAGAAGTCTACATTGTTTTCCTTGCAATGTTTTATCGATTAAGAAACTCGATTAAAGCGAGTTGCATTCGAGAGCAACAGCTGGTTTGTCCGCATGTCAGCTCTATCAGCTCTGGCGCCGTCAATCCCTGACAGGGTCATTTCTTCTGACCGTCAGTATACTTTCCATAGGCTTTCTGCTACGACTTTTTATCTGTTTTTGGATCTTTCAATTCTGGCGAGGCTGCCAGAACTGGAAGCTCCGTAAAACATGGCACGCCGCCACTGACTCCGCTACTCTGTCACCTGACATGGCGGGCTAGCTATTGCCCTCGAATTCCTTCCTTTAGCAATTCTTCCCTTCGAGACCCGTGATGCAATGAAGCATTGGCAGAATGACGCTCGCTACGCGATGGATCAGAATTTCGGACAGGACCTACTACAGACGTTCCAGTTGACTGGTGGATGCAGCTAACTAGGTGAGACTGCCTTAGGCCTCGCTGCCATTAATTGTGTTTCTCTCCTAGGCCTACTTCTTTTTAGATATGTCTGCCTCTCTTTTCTCTATTTATCCTAATATTCTTGTATCTACACTGTCCATTTCAACCTGCAAGTCAACTGCATGGCTTTCAATTTTTCGGTCTGTTGGTGGTGTTATGCTGGATCTTCCATTGAACAGTGAATTTTGATGGTGAGTTCACCTAGATTGACCATCGATTGATGGCCTTCAAGTGGCGCTTTAGAAATTTCGAGATTACGATTACAGTTACGATGTATTAGAGTCAGACAATACGTTTTACACCGGCGCTAGTGAATTTTTTTGGCTAGATTAGGTTAAATACTTAATAATAATATTTTAATAATGTCTTTCTCGTAGCCTATTTCGGTGTAATCTGTCTTAATCCCAGTTTTACTTAATTTCTTAATTTCTCTTTTCTTTTATCTAGGTTACTCTGTCTTCTTTTTTAGTTTCCTGTCTTATTGCTGCCGTAATTACGTTGGGTCGTTTTTGGCGACTGCATGAATGCATGTTTAAGATCCGTAGATCTTTCTTTATTTCTGTAAATTGTTTCCATAAGTCAAATAATTACCATTATAGATATATCGAGAAAGAGAATGGCTATCCATATGTAAGGGTAAGTGCTGCGCACGATGTCATTACGAACAGCAAGATCTGCTGATTTTGTTGAATGAATCGGTTGCATATAACCTAACTGAAATGAAGAGAGAGATCAAGAAGTTCGAAGATGGTTTGGTGTTGACCTCAGGTCTGTAATGAACGTACAACTATCTTCAAAGCCCATGCTTGAGAAATGTGATGGCCAAATGCATCAGATTTCTCTGTAGGGCCGTAAAAACAAAATAAATGCATTTGGGTAGTCCATTCACGGCAAGTCTCTCAAGCAGTTTTACTTTCCATTTACACGTATACTGACTTAATTGAAGGTGACCCATAGTCATTAATTAAGCGCTTTTGCACTTAATAACAAAGCAGAAACTTAATCGCTGCTTCGAATTCCAATTTTAGCTGCATCTCTATTACTCTCGATCTCGATCTCTTGTTTTTAGAGTCTTACTTTTTGTTCCATACTTGTTGAATCTTTGTCAACATAACCACTTTCGTCGTCACAATTAGTATTTCTTCTATCTGTCTGTCTTCCTAATTAACTGATTGCCTGTCTTTGGCTGTATATTACTCTAGCTGTATGTATGTATGTACGTCTGCCTGTATCTCTATCTACCTGTGTGTCCATATGTATGTATGTCTGTCTATTTCTCTGTCTGTCTACATATCTGATTGTCTATCTATCCGTCTATCATCGATGGTTATATTATCTGTCTATATATTTCTTTCTCTGTCCGTCTCATGCCTGTTGTTATTCTATATCACTTTGTTCACAGTTAGCCATCTATATGTTTTCATGTGTCACTCTATATCGCTGGCTTTCGCTGCTGTCTTCTCCTCTCTCTCGCTTCCTGTTGTTGACTATCAAATGCAATTTTAGGCCCACTGTATTTAGGCCCAAGTCTGTATTCATTCGCCCAGTCTTTGACCTATACCTCGGAGCCTTCTATTTTCTATGTTTTCTCAAGTCCCTGAGTCGCGACTTCTCACGTTTTGTACGAACGGGAATCTTTGTCTTGTTTCCATCCCAGTAGAAGCACATTACTCAAATTTTATAATTTTTAAATTGTAATTTCTGAGGGTAACACCTAACTAGCAACGAAATTCTACTGCTTGGGAGCTGAAGTGAATGGACTGCGGAGACCTTTGTCACTACCTCGTGGTGGTCTCTGGGCATGCAATTTAACCAGGTGGTTGCAATGATTGCATGGCAAAGAGTGGCAGCAGTAGGCCAACGTCGTCACGTAGGCCTACTCTTTATTTTATCAAGATAGTATGCCGTAATATTCGCTGTCGAGTACCAAACTGCATGGTTCTTAATTAATTTTCTTGAGTAAGACTGTGAGAGCTAGGCTAGCACTATGATGGATCAATTATGATGTGTTGTAACTTGTAGGCCCAACCTAGGATGGTAGAGGAGTGAATGACATGGCAAAGATACTACTGCTATTGCTTCCGTCAGCTCCGTCTCATCAAAAGCTGCATAAAGTCATTGCCGTCGCTGCATTGTCATCTACGTGCGAGTGAACCGTTGCAAGTTGCAACAGCTTGCTGGCCGGCGCCTCTGGTTGTCTCCTGGTAGTGGTGAATCTAGACTTTTCCTTAGAGGTGGGGGGGCGATATCATCTACTTTTCCCCCAGCACCTTCAATGTAGGTTATAGTTTTTATTTCGTTGGACACCAACGCTCGTACGCAAGGTAGTCACTTGGTGGCGCTAGATTACTGAATGCGTACGTCACCGAGCAGAGTTCTTATACGCCGTTTATCTGTAGTCTGTGGTGTAGGCGATGAACGTCTTCGCTGTTTTCGTGCGGCGTCTTACCGTGGTTGCTGTCGGGCACTGTTGTTCAGACGAAAATAGTGTTTGACATCAGTTTTAAGGACGATTTCCCTTTGATCGATGGATCAACTAGATTAGACATGGGCTACATATTTTTCGTATTCATTGCCTTTATTTTAGTTGGCTGTAATGGCCGGAGATCAGTAAATACAAGGAATTTGTGCAACAGGGATCCACCTAACATAGCGTCCAGACGAACTCCGGGTGACAACGGATTACGCATCCAAGTTTTGGGACACTCGGAGAAATACACTCCAGGACAAGTTTATACGAGTAAGTTTTCCATACCGTAATAATCATGCTTATTATATATCCAGCAACTGTGGATCTTTAGGCAGTTTGACGTGGTCTTTAAAATGTAGGCCTTTAGTAGGCCTATGTCGAAATTTTTAATGTAGAGTGCCTCAATCGGCTCAGTGTCCAATGCCTCGCCTCTAGAAACCTTGTAGCTGCATTGACAAGTGAAAAGACCTTACATTAATACTGTCTCACTGAGGGATTTGCTCTAAAGTAAGATTGCCGAATTCTTCATATACATGTTTATTTATAAAAGATCTTCCTTCAATCTCTTTCTAGGTAAGTGTGGGATAGTGACTGGCAGCATTGATGTAATCTGATTCTTATCTAGTATCTACCTTTGCTACACATGGTTGTGCTGGGCTTTCTGGTTGGGATATATGTAGCCCAGGTGCCTGTGTATAATAACTTAGTATTTGGGAGCCCTTGTATTAGCCTATACCCGATTTTGCCAAACTGGCAGTGGCAAGACTAGTTGACTGGCCCTTTGGTCCTTTGGATGTGTCCCTGATAACAGACTGGGTTAGGGTGTGTGATGATCTAGTGATAATAGTGTTGGACTCTCAACCCATGTCAGGGCTCAAAGCTCTGCAAGAGCAGAAATGTGTTGCAAGATTTCTGCTTCATCACTGCCTCTTAGGTTATAGCTTAATAAACTGCTAATATTTAATATACCTTTAATTGAACTTTTTTTTTTAACATGCATGTGAAGTAGCTGCCTGAGTCTGGCAGTGCCTCGCTACTGCCTACCTGGTCAAGCCTGAAGCCTCATCCTTAGTGTTCAAGGCTTGCGCTTCCTCAGCTCGGCTGAACAAGGTCTCCTCTATGTTCCTCATGCTGGCACCTCCACTGGGTATTGAGCCATGCCTTCTCAGTTGTAGGTCCTCGATATAGAATGACCTCCCCTTGGCACTTTGCTCCCTTACTAGAACCCCTTCTCAGGCATTCCTCTTGCTAGTGTTGAGAGCGCCTCTGAGTAGTCACCTTGATGAGACGATAATATATACATAAATTCTCGTAATGAATGAATGAATGAATGAATGAATGAATGAATGTGGAGAGATTGAATACGAGGACCCAACTAAGAGGCAACTCGAATGAGAGCCACAAATGTCTGTAGAAGATGGTGAAAATGTTTTTCAGGATCCACATCATCAAATTGAGAAATATGAGCAACCTTCCCTTTATCCACTGAGCAAATTATGGTTTAGGACAGCTATCTATATCTGTGCAGTAGAGTCCATGGTTGGTGCTATTGAGTGTGAACTGACTAGAAAGGAAGTTCAAGGAATTGAGGCATGTGTGTTAACTGCAACCCTCTTAAGAACCTTTGAAATAAAGTTTTGGTTAGAAATACAAAATAACTTGAAATATCCCCAGGAAAGGGTAAGCTTTTTGAATTGTGAGCATACCAAGGCATTATGCAGTGCAGCAGAAAGGAAGCAACCTATTTACTGCAAGGGTGAGATTGATATTAATTGAGAGAAAAATTATAGAACCAAAGCACAGTTATACAATATGTCCAAAGTACACTTGGTGATGTCATGAAACTGTACATTTCAGGCAGATTGAAAAAGCTGAAGGAAACAAATTTTGGGGTGGAAAAGTGATGAGGAAATTGATCAAAGTATTTCTGACTAGGCAAATGTATCACTAGGTAAATGTATCATAAAAATGTATATATGCAAATTTATATATTTAAATATATATATTTAAATTCAATATGTTTTTATTGATCCCAACAGAAAAACATGTGAGTAAAATGCATACATTGATAAATTAATCAAAAGGAGTGGGAAGAAAAAATCAGGCAAGTCTTTTCTTGGAAATACGTAAGCAGTGGTATTGCAAGACAATTCAGATTGAAAACCATAAACTTGACTAGTTAAATAGGAGAAAACCAGCGCACGCATTTTATTCAAATGAAATTGTTTGCAGATGATTTTTTTCAATTTATATAATATATATGCACATTTATGCATTTGCATATATGTATATACATAAATATTGATATATATATATATATATATATTTATATATATATACATACATTTTTATACTTAATAGGGCCCATGATCTGATCCATAGACTGCGATATTGATTCTGCTAAACTGGCTTAGTTTTGTTTAATTCGATAATACCACATTACGCAGTACCAGAATATTGGTCCTGCATGATTGTCTGTCTATGATGATACCCAGACCAGTGCAATGAAGTGATACAAAGCTGGCTTAGAACAATTTCTTTAGGCTTCCTTGCAGTGGTGATTCTTCCCAAGGACCTCTTGATCCGAGGGTCATGACCTCACACCCAAGTTGACTTCTTCTTCAGACTGCAAATTGAATGATGCTGAGCGGCTGGGAGTGGGGTGGTGTGTGTGTGGGGGGGGTGGCTTAGCCTGCCCGTCGTGACTTCTAAAGATGCCTTTTGTGTTGGTTTTATATGCAACATTTGACATCAGGACCGATCTTTTGTCAGCGTTCTGCTCCTTTGCTTTTGAAAAACTGCACTATAGGATCTTTGCTTTAGGGCATGGACTGTTAAATAAACAGCACCATACAAATGCATGTCCATTATGAGATGGCCATGCCGACCTGCTGTACACTTATCACAGGGCAACTGAGATCATCAACTTACAGACTCTACTAGTTCTTTCTTTGTGGATTGTATTAACGGATACAGCCTAAGGCATATAAATATGTCTACACCAATTAACCCTTGGAGCAGGAGTGTATTGAATTAATCCAGTCTTTCTTAGGTATGGAAATGCACTAGGAGTTTTTGGGGTTATATCCATGGAGTCATGTGAAACAGCCAATAATATGATTAATATCTTATGGTTGGCTATAGGAAACGTTTCTTCCAGGAAGATAAGTCATTTGTTATGTGTGTGCTCCAACCTCTAAGATACCCTAATTGGACTCTAGTACCAAGCCATACTTTACCAAACTCTTGACATCTCTGCTCATTATCCTGGCTTATACCTTGCATTGCGGTGCTTTTGTCTTGCATTATCTAGCCAAATTTGCCTCTCTCTTTACAATTTACCTTCTTTTAATGGTTTACAGACAATTAAATTTGCTTTATTGTAGGTCTACTGCTGAGCAATTTGTAGGCCTACTTGCATTGCTCAGCAGTAGACCTTCTTACCTTTCAGCTAAATTGGGTTAGCAATACTAAGAATGAAAGTGTAGTTGCAAGTAGACACTGATTACGAAAGGACAGGAAATAATTGTAGTTTTAGTCAAGTTATCAGTTTTTGTTGGTAAAATGTCTTGCTGAAGGACATGATCTGAATTGGTTTCATGGAATTCATTGCTTCTGTATTTAGGGGGCTTAGCTGCTCAATGCTAGACAATGCCCTTCTGTGGTTTAAGCCTAAGACAAATGTTTCTTCAGGCATTAACAGAAAGTGAACTCCATTTCTCAGATTGACTATGGAGGCTGCATGAACTCTCTTGAAGAAACCATGATGAGAGTTGTGTGTTCATCTTTGCCCTCTTTGTATTGAATAGTTTCATAGAGCTAATTTTAATATATTTAATGTCATTGTTGTGGCAAGGTAATTTGAATCACTCTGTCTAGATTGTACCGCTATTAACATTTGCATGAAATTGTTATAGATTTACAGGGAATTGAGTCAGACACTTAAATTTTAGCATCTGAATGAACTATCTGTGTCTAGGGCGTACCTTAAGAAGAGATAAGATGGCTCCTCTGGGAATGGAGCAATGGGTAGAAAGCTTAGTGCAGTTATTGTGTGGACCTCACCTAATGAATGGTGTTGCCATTTATCTGCCTGTCTGTTTGTGCCAGTGAGTGTGCTTGCTTGTGTATGTTTTTATGTGCGTATGTGTATATGAATGTATGTTGTGTCTTTCCTTATGCCACCTTGTCTTCCATGCAAGTATTGTAGAGTGGTGGACCTAATGTGTTTGCCCTTCCTTACTCCCTGTTATGGGTTTCTTCTGTCCAGCCACATACATATTAATGTGATATTATGTAGTTCTGGAGTAGTGAGATCTTCTGAATGAAATCAAGCTGCAGAGGTGAATTGGCTTGTTGAAAAAATTAACATCCATTAAGAATTGTTTTTTCTGTTTTAGTGAATCAATTATATAGTAAACAAATGTTAGTCTTTATCATTTTGGAAATGCTGTTTTACTGTAAGAAAATTGCACTTTTGAGTTCTGATTAAATTCTTAATTCACTTGTCTTTTTTAATTAATTAATTAAGATTGTTTATCCATTAACATAAACAAAGTCATTTCTGGCAGCTTTCCTGCAGCAATGTTTGGTCAAATTCTGTTTCATTTACATGGAAGGTTAGTGGACTGAATGACATTCTGTGAGATGGCTAGGATTATGAACCACCACTTACTGTTAGTTAGGTTTGACCTGACAGTCCTTGGTTTTTGCCAAAGTTTGAAATGTAACATAATTGTAAATCTCCAGTATTCTTCACTATTGCACAAAGCTGCACCAGCTTATTCACCAGTGCTATATAATTGCTTCCCAGGGTTAGGTATGAGATTACAGTCTGTGCTTTTGCTAAGGTCTGAACTGCTTTTGGCCATGACTGATTAGGATTCTGATCTTTTATAGGAAGGATGCTGTGGTCTTTTTCTTTATAGGGACCTAACGAGCCTTCAGATCTTATGTTTGCCTAACGAAATCTCTGATCACTCAAGTTGTTGGAAATCTGAACCATTAATCTCTTCAGCTGTGAGCTTGCAGCTCTTTTAGATCTGCACGGCTTGGGGCGTGAGGATGCTCATCTCAACTAGCTTCACCAAGTCCAAAATGTGTTTCCTGTTATGTGTATGATTTCCTTATCATTATCTGGAGGACCCCTCCAGTGTAACACTATAGGTACCTTTATGGATCATCTGTCAGTATTCATTTGGAAGCCAAGCAGACGCTGACTTGGTATTTTTGGTGTTTTATCAGGTTTCAGATGATATTATACAGAGATTCGAGTTTATCTGATTTCTCCTCCAAAGATATTTTCAAATAAATATTTGAAGCTTGTCAATTAGTGGGGCAGTAGTTTTGTGAAAATCTATCTTGTCTGTTTGTATATTTTATATTTATTTGGAGCTGAGATAGAGCAATAAGTATTGCTTTCAAGAGCTATATGAATCTATGATGACTGTTGCTTAGTTTACTAGAGCCAGGTTATATGTGTTAGGGAGTTTTAAGATTATCCCTTGCAGAATGCAATTCTTAGTTTGATGTTGGGGATATGCAATAATTAATTCTGCATTTATTCATTAAATAAAGCTTGTAAGTCTGTTGAACAAACTTATTCACAAATCCTCATGCAATGCAACCAACTTATTCATAAATCCTCATACCGTGCAACCAACTTATTATCAAATCCTCATGCATTGTGACCAACTTATTCACAAATCCTCAGTATGGCATTTGAGTGTTTTAAATTGAAAGGATGTCTATATAGCTGGACAATTAGTCAGAACTGCTTTCTCCAGGTTGATCCAGGTGTGATCATCTGTTTTAAATTTTGACTCAGCTTATTCCACACTGGAGCCTTTCACGGTTGATTTTTATTGGGGCTTAATACAGACTTTTCCCAATGCTTCTGTTATATATTTCTGTCCAGCCCTTTGTTCTTTTTGAAAGTACTTCTAATGACAAATCTCAGCCTGGCTACTATAGTGTGGGAGAGTCATCCTGGCCAGCAGCAGTTGGTCTAGGAGGAGTACCATGCTCTGTGTGTGAAGTAAGTAGGTACCTGAAGTTGATAATAGACTAGTCCACAGATGATTGGCACTGGCAGGTGTGGAACAGCCCAGATGCTCAGATGAGGCACTTGGATAGATTTTCTAGTTTCCTGGTAACTATAGCCGGACTTCTAGTAGCCCAGACTGTTTGTGTCTGCACATCTAGACTTTATTTTGCTTTCAGACTGCAGCAATCAACTGGTGGTCTGTCTGTTTGATTGACAGGTGATTGAAGGGGCAAGTTTTTCCATTTTTATTTTTCAACATATTATGTTTGCTCTACCAGTGGGAGTGTTATTGTTCATTACTCACTGAATGATAATATGTCATCATTTTTTGACAATAGGAACAGGTATATGTTAGACATTCCAAAAGCTATGTCTTAGCAAACTATCCACTGTGCTAGACAATCTGAAAGATATCTTGTTGCAAAACTATTCACATTACAAGCCCTGCACTGACCACAGTGGGAGTGGCTGGGGGGGGGGAGGGAACTGGATAGATTAACTTTCAGTTCTCTGCTTTGATCTCAGACTGATGTTTGAGATGCAGAGGTCAGTGAATCCCCCTCCATCTATTAGATGAAGCTTCATCTGGAAGCAGCCCATACAAATGCAGCTACGGCACTCCTAGACATCAGCTGTCTAGCAATTAAGCAGTCACTTTGACTTAAAACCAGTCGTTAATTATCTGGACTGTTCCAAGTATGCAGAATATCATATTTAACAGTTCATAATAGCAAATTAACATATCTTGACATAAATAGCAGAAAATCTCTTTCATAAAACAACAGAATAACATTTGTAACATCAAATGGGTTTACCTGATTTTTGTAGACTTTGCTATTTTTAAATTTTAGAAACAAATCTTTTCTGTTCCCTTGCCCAAGCACAGATGCCCGTTGAGAGCGCTGATATAAATGTGTGATTACAGTACATTACATTACAAGCCAGCTAGACTGAATAGAGGTGTCTTCTTTAGCGGTTTTTGTGTGTTTATAATGATTTGTGGCCTACTAGCCACTGAAGTTTGAGTAGCAGCTGTAATGGCTGTGGCCAGGACATGAACAAAACCCATGATCACAGGCAGTTGCCCTTTGTGGTAATTAGGACTGGCAGCAACAGTTGGTCTAGGTGTATCATACATCAAAGCAATGAACATCCTGCAACAGTATCAGTTATAAAGAACACCAGAGGTACCTTGGGTGGTTAGGTAAAGTTTATTACCTTGTGGTTATTATGGTGCTTCCGGTACACAGATCTGCTTTGTCAATTAGTGGTGACTAAAGAACTTACAATGTGTTTGGCTTTAAATAGTGTTTTCATTCCATGTTCAAGGTTCTATATGAAAGCAAAGCGCATGATAACTGTCATCAGTCATTGCTGGCACGTTGGACCTTTTCACTGAACAGTTATATCAGAATGATGTTCATGTGTGAGTGACTTGATGAGCTTTGGCTGTCCTGTGATGTATGGTAATGTATTGACAATTATTTACACTGCGATGTCAGTAGCAGAGTACTTCTTGGGTGCTTTACTAAGTGTCTTCTCATGGTTTACTATTCCATTAAATAGGAGTTTCATTTATAAAGTTAAAAAACAATGTCCGCCTATTTCTTAAAGCATTGTTACACCTTACATATAGAGGTGATAGGAAGTGCAGGCTATGCACTTAAAGTGCTCAAGGACATCAGTAAATATGTAAGTACCTGTAAGTATATTGTATGTGTGTGTATATATTTATATATTTATCATCTTATTTACATCTATTCTATTGCTTAATTTTTTTAATATAATTTGTAATTTCACACTGAATTCAAATTTAATTTTAAAATGAGTATTGATAAAAAAGAAATATTATACTTGTGTTTTATGAACTCAGGCATAAAAAAACCTAAAAATGCCGTGACTCTTTAATTCTGATTGGCTGTTGGTTTCAGCTGATGGGATTTTATTATTTCCTCTGCTGTTTTCATCAACTTCATGATCTCCATATGCCTGTTTTATTACTAACACCGCATTTAAAATTTGATTATAACAGACCAATTGCACAGGCAGCCTTAGAAATCTCAATAAAATTCCCATATACATGGCAATCAATTGTACACTGGAAATCAGGTCTTCAAAGCTTTTAAGCCTTATTAAACTGAACTGACTCCATTTCTTTTATTTGTTGCATTACACTTAATCTGAATTTGCCAGGTGTATGTCATAACACACCCTAAGGAGATAAATGTCAAATTAATACTAAACCTAACTTTTCAATTTCGTTTTTGACAGAAAGTGATATGTGATATATATAATTATATATACATATGTAATGTATATATGTATGTGCGTGTATACATTGTGTTTTAAACACATTAAAACTACAATTTTTAGATATTTTATTTTTAATGGTATTTTAGATGATTTTGTGATAGCTATTGTTTTCATAATTCACTGACTTTCTAACATTGGCCATGTTCCTGCAATTTATTGCCAAGCTAGGCTTAAGGCTCGT
Organism: Bimastos eiseni; assembly: GCA_959347315.1. Classification (NCBI taxonomy): domain Eukaryota; kingdom Metazoa; phylum Annelida; class Clitellata; order Crassiclitellata; family Lumbricidae; genus Bimastos; species Bimastos eiseni. The sequence continues at coordinate 10,153,892 of OY365806.1, read as the reverse complement.
TACGAGTAGAAAGCCTAGAATTTCGTCTAGCCTAGTATGCATCAATCATAAGCCACAGTTTAGTTTATCTTTTTCAAATTCCAGGCAATTCTGTCCATGATTGGTAAAGTATTTGTCATTTCAAAGTTTACAACTTTATAAGTGAGCAACTGAACCATATTTTAAACTCATAACTTTGGAGAGGACCATCATGGGCCAACTTCGAACTTTGTGTAATTTTTAAGGGAGAGACCTAACCATTTAAAATGGCATATGACAATCAAATTGTAAAAATATTGAGTTAAGTCTGGTTTGGTAAGATGGGTTACATATGTGCAAAAATTACACAGTCTGCTTACACCAACAATTGTTAGAGAAAAGAGTCATTATACTATGGAATAGACAACATTTGTTATTATCTATTCTTGCCTTGCCTTAGAACAAAAGTGTCAAGCCTTCCCTTAATGGTGGGCCAGTGGCAATATTTACCAGTAAGTGTCTGGCCGAGATGACGTAGATGCCTGTGGAAAGTGGAGTAAGGGTCTGGGGAGCGGCTCAGGATAGGAAACGTTTGCAATATTAAATAAATTATATATGGTGCATTTGTTAGCATACAACCAACCAATTATGATTTTAAAATCTTAATTTTTATCTTCATTAGCAGTCTTTTATTAGCACAGCAATTTGATTTACTTCATATGCAGGGAAAATTTATATATTTATACTTTTAGCCTCAAATTGTGTGATCTTTTGTCAGAGATCTGCGGACGAAATGACCCACCAACAATGTTGTCAGGATCGACATAGATTCTGGAAAGTCATAAAATTGAACTTTTCAAAATTTGAAGCCTGGAAAACAGGGGTTTTCCCATTAAACCCAGGAAAGTCATGGAATTAGACATAGCTGGGTCATGGAAAGTCATGGAAAATCATTAATTGACGTATTTGTGATCATTGGTTGTTCAAAGTACCTCTGGTAGTCTGTATAACTGATACTGTGCAGGATGTTCATTGCTTTGATATATGATACACTTGGACCAACTGTTCCTGCCAGTCCTAATTATAACTATTTTGAAATTTACATTTATGTTATATTGATAAAATTTAATGATAGTAGGTGATGGAAATAAGTTTAGAAAGTCAAGGATAAAGGTCATCGGTTTTGCTTTTATTAGCCTGAATATAGCATGCTAACTGTGCAGATGTCTATGGATGATTTGCCTAATATTGAGGCATTGGGTAAGCCAAGAACTTCATTTGTTGGAGTCTGGAGATCAAAGCAGGCTTTATTACTGTCAGATCTGTCCAGTCATGGACCATTGATGTCCTGTGCAGGAAATCTGAGCACACATTAAGTTTTATTTGATCCAGTGGCAATAATCTGTAACCAAGCACCACTATCTCTAGCAGCAGTCTGCAGCACATTTGCATGAGATGCCATTTTCACTTATTAGAATTTATCAAGTCTTTGCTTGTGTCGCCTGTGTGTGTGAGTGTGTAGGTGTGTGTTCAGGTGTGTGTTTAGGTGTGTATGTTTGTGAGTGTAGGTGTGTGTGTGTCTATGTGTGTTAAGAACAGAGCTTAATTTATTTTTGTTAGAGTTTAGGCCTACAATTTTAGACAGACAGATTTATAAGCAACATGGGCATTTTGCTACTTTTGTTTTTCCATTTTTCTTCCTTTTCCAAACATCAAATAAAGGTGTTGTTTTTAAGAGTCAATCCTTAATGGATGTTGCTTGGAAATGTTGCATGCCAATCCATAGCTTGGGTAAAGATGGATTAGGTTATTCATGTATCTGAATATATACTTCCTTAATGGTTCCCACATATCAGTGTAACATGTAAATTGTAAAGGTTTTCATGTAACGTTGACCCGTCACATGTTTTCAGAGAGTTGATATGTTTGAATGAGTGCCAGTGAAGGTCCTTTGTAGGCCAAATAAAGCTTAATTCTGCTGTAAGACTGATATGCGATACTAAAATGATGAGGCATTATGCTTGTGATCTCATCAGAAGTTGCATTAGCCCATTGCCTCTATGAGAACATAATTATACTACATTTGATGATTATTCTTACCTACTTCAGCACAGGATATCTTCTTGCAACCTTGCACACTACATAAATTATCTTGGTTTAATGCTGTCAAACCATTTTTGATACAGCAAACGCCAAAAACATTATTCTTAAAAAGCAATGATTAGAGTTTATTGAAAATGATTAATTGCATTAACATTTTATTCTGCAATATTCATTATGAATAATCACATGTATGCATGCAATGTGTTCATGTTGTAAAATGATAACCCAAGTTACGAATGACTGTGCAAGTAGACCAGTGAATTTGTCTTTTAATTCGTTTTTACACAAATTGCAAAGGTTTAGCAGGCTCAGACGAGAGCCACTTAAAATCAGCTGTGATGTGGGCCACCCATTGGACAGTAGTGGCTAAGGGCATGGTAGCACACATGTCATAGGTTACTGATACCTGATATATCGGAGGAAAAGTAAGTGAGTCAACATTACAGGTTATGCTTATGGTTATACTTTCTTGATAATGTTGTGAGTATTTGCAATACCTGCTTGACTATATTTAATTCATATTTTTACTTATTCATTTAATTCTTCTTCTTCTGGTTCTCTGCCTTTCTATGCAGGTTCCTAAGTCTAATGTCGCCATTTGTCACGTTGTCTTGCTATCTCCTTCAACGTTCTGTTATGCCCCTTCATCATCCAGTTCAATAACATCATTCTCAGTCTCCCTCTTGTCTTTTCCCCTCCATTCTTCCCTTGATTATAGTTGTTAGGAAGGAGGTAGTCTTTTCTCATTATTTGTCCCAGCTATTTTCTCTTTCAGCTTGTAATTATTCTTATCAGGAATCTTTTTTCGTCCACCATTTATATCTCTTAATTTGTGCTGCATTCCATTCAGTGGACTCTCTTCATCCTTCGTCATATCCACATCTCCAGGGCCTCTAATCTTTGATGTCTTTTTTTCATCATAATTTCCATCCATTATAGCCCACACTCCATGTAGTTTACTTTTGATTTTTTTTATTCCATTTCATTATTTTTTATTTTTGCTCTCGTTAATTCCCTTCATTTATAGAGGGTTTCTTTTCAATCTAATTTTAATTAGTAGTTTTCTTGATAATTTTATTATTTTGGATGTCTTTGTCTGTTCCTTGCCCTTCCCTTCTCTTCCCTTTCTCCTCATCTCTTCCCTTTCTCATACCTTTCCTTAATCCTCGGAATGACGAATGATGACCAAGTGAGAATATCAAATTTCTATTCTGTTAGATTATTAATATCAATGTTTCTAGTTATTAGTGTCCTATTCTTGATAAATTTATTCATTGTTGAGGGTGTAGGTGTGACTCCAGTCAGATCACATTGTGTACTGGCTCAATAAAACTAACACCAGGCACAAAATTCCGAGTTATTTTCGTTAATTAGACTACAGCACCTTTATTAGACTCCACTAGATTATCCAGTGTATGATTGCATTTCTCAGCGGTGAGCAGATCAGTTGCTTTCTGGAGAGGCTGTCACTTTGTTGGAACAAGGTGCACCACAGGTGATATAATATACCAGTATATAGGCGTGTGGAACGATATGCACTTATTGTCTGTGAGATGCTTCCTGTTCTTTGTCTATATTCTCAACTTGACTTTTATTTGAATCCAGTATAGCCTTCTTTGAATTGGCACAATGCCTGATGAGCTTGGACAAGAGGCTAATAATACATTTGTTCATTCCCTGTGGTGTGACTCGCACTTTCTAGGAATTGATATGTAAGTTGCTGTTGGATTATTGTGTAAAATTGACAGACTGTGTGCATGAAATGCTCACAGTAGCGCACAGGTTATTAGGATTGGATGATATCGGATTAGATTGAAAGCTGCTTTTAAGGCTGGTGCCTATGATGGCCTATTCTGCGCTTCTTCATCCGTCTGATTTAATCATTTATGATAGCATTTATATAATATCATACAATATGATACAACTACCGTTGATATCATTCCTCTTCCAAAGTTTCACAGAGCTCAGATGAGTACATGCCTTGGCAATTACAATTATATTGCTTAGCAATTGTATAATCGAGTTTTTAGTTAAGATCCTTGCCTATCTCCAATCTTGTGATTTTACTAAATTCCTCCGTTTTTCCACATCTAAAGCTGAAACTTGTCAGTCTCCCCAGTTGCATCTTTCCATCTTAATTAGTGTATAGTGAGTGGTGAAGGCAATCATGTTAAGTTGTTAACATAAAATAGTGTTAAAGATACTTTGCATAATTTTACTTTCATCTACAATTTTCAAATGAAGATTTGCGTATAGATATTGCAGAATTTAACTTCTCACTGATGTATAGTTATAGTTGCAGGGTAGGTCATACCTGGTTCTTGCACCAAGTGTTAATGTAGCAAGTGTATCAATCAGTGTATGGTCACAGATACTTCCTTTATAAATGTGCCTTATTTTAAAGGCATTTATTGTTGGGGCGTTCTCAGGAGATTCAGTTTGTAGCTGAATTCATTGTAAGAAATTATTTTTGCTCTGTGCTCTGGATTGAAAGGAAGAGAGTGACATATAGACTTCTCTATGTAAATGAATCAGGCCTTACTTTTTGAGTAAATAGTGCAAATGTGAAAGTGATTTCCTAAGTACAGGAAGGCATCTGCCCTAGGGCAGGTGTGATGCTACATAGTGTCCAAGGTGAAGATGTGTCTGACGAATACTACCATTGGTTCATGTAGCCGATGATGATAGATCCACATTAAGTAAAACGTCTTAATTTTGTTTGTTTCAACATGTGTGTGTGCTCCAGGTTTCTGACTTTGTTTCTCGTAAGATTCCTTTGTCCTTTTTCCATTTATTTCTTAAAATAGAACTGAAGTCAATGCTGCATATCAACAGCACTGTGTGTCTAAAAATAATGGTTCAATACAATACAATACTTTACAATGGTTATTTGATTATGCCCTCCGTGTACAAAAGTTTAGAAGGGTCATGATTAAGAGGCATAAGCAAACTGGAAGAGGTAGGTTTCAGCTGTTCACAAGTTTAAGTTTTCTTATTTCTCTGACTAATGTATTGTTTTGCATATTATTTTGCTATTATGTTTGAAAGATATTCCAAATATTAACGCTACACATGTCCTTCAAACAGCGTTGTGTAACAGTCATTGATCCAGACATGATTTCATTCAGATTTCATTCAGACACTATTGGGTACGATGTGCCAAATGCTTTATTAACGGCGCCAGCAGAGCACATCTCCACCTAGGACACTATGTCGTACCACACCGACCTCATGTTTTGGATAGAGTGAGGCACATGTGACAGTGTAGTGCCTCTGGTGTCAACCAATGCATGTAATGATAGGGTAGGGCGATTCCGTGCAAGACAGCTGCTCCCTTTAAATACTGCTTTGCACAAGCAAATGCCTTCGGATATACGTGTCCTTAATAGAACATCAATTTGCAGTGTGTGTCAGATGGTATTGGATAGTAACCCAGGAAAAGTTCTCCCCTTGATGAATGACATGGAACAAACTTCTTAGCACTTGGACCATCAATCAAACGGGTTGTCACTGTAAGCATACCTCTTTTCTGCTGATAACAAACACTCTGGCAAGAATTAACTGGGGTCACAGACTGGAGATTTCTTAATTATTGAGCAGCTTAGCTTGACCGTCAAAGAGAACGTTGGCCTAACACTACTAACGGAGTACACGGGTCTCTAATGAGGCTTGTTACTTTTGGCTCTGTTTGCTTTTGCTTTAGTTCTTTTCATCTTTTAGTTTTCTTAGACTGAAACAGAATTGTCCAAAGGCAGGGTCAGAGCCAGGGCAGCTGCAGGTTCAGGCAGTACCATGCCACAAATGTATAAACATGTTCCAATCCAGCTTTGGACTTCTGTTGTCTCCTCTGATGTCTGATGGTTACCGAAATCTAATACAAAACAGACACCAGGCTTTTTGTATCTGTGATGATGTGTAATTTAATTCTCAGAGGAGTTCTCACCAGACCCCCCATATCTCTGGATAAAACTCAAAGTTTTACATTTTCTAATCATGAGGCTTTCTGTGTGGCTGTGTGGCTACAGAACCTGAAACGACAATCCTTTTAAAGAACCAGTTGAGATGAGAAGCTGAGTAAATTGTCATTTGTATGATTACAATTACAGATGTGAAAATCATCTAAGGGAGTCCTGTGGTTCTGAGATTGACCTTTGGGAGATCTGTTTGGTGCATTACTATTTGGAAGGCATAGGGCAAAGTAAAATCATTTTACCCATAGCCATGGAGTGGATGGATTTTACCAGTTCAATTTGATTGGGCAATGTAGCTCATACTTGCATTCATACAACTAGGCAGGATGCATCTAAGCTCGCTCAATCGTCCAGAATCACTTGATGCATTAATTTATACCAGGTAAAGGTAGGCCTACATACAGATATTTTATAAAAGATCCATGTATTCAAGTAGTTTTCAGGAGTCCCGATAGCAATTTTTATGGTCGTGTTCTACTGGCGTGTGTGGGCTTGGCTTGTCAGTTGGAAACTTTCTGTACTTGTTGGGTATTATCATTATTATAAAGTGCACTTTTTGCACATATTCTGTTTGAATATCATTTGCATCTGCAAGTGCTATAAAAGTTTTCGTTGCATTACATTGCAGCACATTTTATAGCTGTTTGTGACAACGGCCTCTTGAATAGAAACAGAAAATGATTAGACTTAAATCAAACAGTCTTTGAAACGAGACTCTACACATGCTTATTATCAATATAATTATTATGTTTTTTTCCACCCGAGATATAAATGATCCCTCAGGCTCTCAGAAACTATCCTATCCGAAGATGCGTTGTTGTTTTGCAGGAGTTAAAAGTGCCATGTCAGCAGATATATTGTTAGTACTATTATTATTTGTTATTATTAATTATTATTAACATGATTAGTAAATAGACATCTGTGAACACCCACAGTTTCTGCAATGAGTGCAATGACGTCATTATACTCAAACAGAAATATCAGTGTGAAAATCCCAACCCTCATTTTATGGAAAGACTACCAATGAGACTTCTATGCAGGTCCAATCAGCACATGTGTGTTAAGATTCTCTTTGAAACAAGTGTTTTATTCGTCTTTCATCTCAATCAGTTTTTGTGTGCAGTGAAACAGAAGCTACCTGTATTTTCTCTGGGATTTATCTGTAAGAAAAGCGTATTGGCACAACCACTGCACCAACAGAGCTAAGTCATTTAGATAAGTTGAATTTGGTATGTGATATATTTTTCCATGAAAAAATTATTCTGGTGTTTAGGCTTTAATTAAGTAGTGGCTCTTCAAAGACTCTCTCAGGCCATGTGGAACATAAGTGCCTATGCACCTCTGACTGTTAGCGTTATTGTGTCCTATTTATAATGAATTCATGTTAAGTTTGAGTCTATGTGTGTAACATCATCATGCTCTTTAAGTTGAGGTAGGCTGATGCATGGACCCCTGTATAATCTCACATAGAGGAGCCTATGGGTGATGTGTATAGAGCCTATGGGTGGTGTGATTTACCTGTCCTATAGGTGCATTTTATTTACTTACTTACTTAGGCAGATGTCAATGTCTTATGCAGTTTGACAAGTTATTATACTTCTCAAATATGATACTGTGAAGGGAGGGATGGTGGCCTGACCTGATTAGGGCGTCTGACACTATGTGATGCCTGGGGCTGGTTGTGGAAGTCATCACAGTCATTAGTAGTGAAGGCAACCGGTCCTTTGGAACTCTTAGTCGTTGGGGTAAAGGTGAAGGCGCTATCAAAGGTGTTGACCCGTGCCTCGACTGGTTGCTTCAGATCGACGGTGAACGGATGTTAGTTAATGATGAAAGGGGTCAGATGTCAATGGCAGAGAGTCATCAAAATAGAAAATCTAGACTTGCTTGGTCTTCGGTCTCATATTTGGTCTTTGGTCCTTTGTCCTGGTCTTTGGTCTTGAGCTGGCGCTGCTGGCTTCTATTTTACCGGTGGATTATGTCTTAGACTGAAAGGTTTAGACCACAAACATCACTGCTGAGACATGCTTTGCTGATGTATTACGGCTCATAACTTTAGTATCCGAGTTCAGACACACTGATATCGCCTGGTATAAGTATCATCCCTATCGAATATCATAAGTATCACTGGTATCTTCTGGCATAGGTATCAGCAACAGGATCTTCAGTTCAGACTGGATTGGGGCTCATAATGTCATCAGTTAAGCCATAACTTAATGAAATTATCACCATTAGCCATCTAACTTGTTGGGATCGTGTAAAATAGCCTGTTGAGTAGCTTAGATAAATCCACAGAAAACTTGATAAGAGCTGTTTGCAGAGGTGCTAAGTCAAGTGATTTACCTGTCCTACAGGTGCAATTTATATGATTTTCCCCATGGGGAACCTAGTCATTAATTTAAAGGTTTGAGCATGAACCCTGGTTGGGGAGAGCAGTCAGGAACATGGAGAAGGGCAGTGAGGAAGGGAAGAAGATTAAGCAGCTCCAGACAGCACGGTAGATAAAACTGGCAAAATATTATGCAGGGAAGAAATAAGAGAGTTTTTATGAGCCAGTTGGGAGTTCATTGTGGATCCAGGGTAATCAGGATCAGGAAACTGAATAAGCAGAGATGATAACTGAATTGATTGAGGATCATGACATTATCTAAGAAGGTGCAGTCCATTGCTGAAAGGAAGAAGCCTATTAGCCTCCATTTTGCATGCCTTTAGTCTTGTAATGGGGCACATTGATTCAGGGTGGAAGTCTTTGTGATGTTTCATTCTCATGGAAGGACCGGTCTGATTTTAATTGCTGTCCGGGGACCCATTGATGCTTTGATTGCAGTGCCGGAAGTGATTTCCAATGCTGGATTCTGGTTGTGAGTTATTGGAACCCTATAAACACAATTCTGTCTGTGAGGGTAGATTTTTTGTTACATCATTCCCTTCATTCTTCCTGGGATGATGAATCTTGGGAATTATTTGGAGTTTAACAATTATGCTCACTGTACGATTCAATGTCAAATTTTAGTTGCTTTGTATCACATTCTGTATATACGTACAAGACAATCAGACTCTCAATCAGTCGATTAATATTCGTTTGATATTCTGTTTGTCATGTGGAATATGCATACACTAACAGGAGTTTGCATTTCTTTGAATATTCAAACATCTGGCAAGAGCTGTTTTAATCCCAACGTTTGACATGGCTTACCTGTGCTTAAGCATTTCGTACCACATAAAATTTCTTCTTCAAGCCTTTATATAAGTTTGCAGCCGTGCACTTGTTCTTTCGGCGCTTCATCATTAACATCCTCATCATTATCATAATAATCAGTTCTTGATTTAGCCACTTTAATGGCAATGGATGTATAAATGACATCCATTTCTTCTGCCATTTGTCATGTCCAGTGCTTGTCTAATGTTTATTCTAAGTCTTCATTGGTCTCCGTTTATACTGTCTATCCGGTCCATTCTTCGTCATAATTTCTAATTTCCTGCTGTGCGGAGTCTCTTCTTATCTTGTTTAAATTATATTCTCCAGCATTCTGATTTATATAGGAAGATGAGTTGTATGATCATCGTCTCATATATATGCAGCGTGTCTTCGTCTTCTTTGTTATTTGCATGCTTCTTCATATCCTGCTTATTTTTTTAAATGCTTGGAAAGAGCATCCACTTCTCCTTTGTGTACCTCTTTCCACTTGGTTTGCTTGCTGGAGTTAAGTTACTGCTGCCTGAGCTGTAGTTACTTTGTGAAACTAATACCAAACGAGCTTTCTGTTTGTACTTACAAATGTGGAGTGTCGCTGTGAATGACTCAGAAATACACTTAGATACAACTTCTTTTGTCTGTCCATCGCTTCAAATTGTGTGAATGTAACCTTTACTCTTTCAGCTTGTTTATAAGACATCTTTGTACTAATAGAAATTAAACAAAATTACGAACGTGCTCTTTCAATAACTGTTGTATGCCGATTTCTAATTATTTGATGTGTTTTCAATGTGTTTAATAAATTGTTAAATATGTGCTCTTTTAAATGACGCCAGGATTCTAAGCAGTCATGTTTACCTACCATAGTAAAAAAACAAAGCAGGATTGCAAAATTGCATCAGTAAATTGTTGCAATATCAAGGTGAAGCCCTTTCCTTATTAACTATGCATCCTGACAGAGGACACTCGTTTACAAGGGGTTATTTTGTGGATGGCCAAGAGTCACCAGATGCTCCCTGTAAGACAGAATTTAGATCCGTATCTAGTACTACATGCTGTGTTATGGGTTTTTTTCAACAGTGACAATCAGTTTTATGTCGTTATGATTTTATTATCACAGTTATTTGGAAAATAATCAACAAATCACTTTTAAGCTGACGTATGCTTACAGCATGGAAAGTATCACTAATTAATTGTCAAATTAATAGTCAATTCAGTTAACAGGATCCAACTCAACTGTCCAAATTTGTATATCACTGCAAGAAATTATTACACATAGCATTAATTCTGTTAAAATTTTAATTAACATTAAAATTTGTTGCTTTTGTTGCAAACTTTACTGGCAGTAAATCAATAGCCGCTGTATCAACCTCTTTGGCTAGCTTGAAGATTCAAATTGTTGCCAGCTATAATTTACAAATAATCTGTGTGTATCTGGACTGTCATAAAGCACATTTTCTGAAGCTCTATTAACCACATCCGGTATCTTGAAGACACTTGCTGTAATCGGCAGTTACCAGTGAATAAAAAGAACCTGTTCGTTTTAAAATGCTTTCTGTAGATGCTGGAGAGTAACATATATAGACAAGCTGTATAAATCTGATGTGTATGTTGTAATCACACGTCATTTCTAAATTTACACATTGTGTGGACTCATGGTCTCAATGCAGACATTTAATCTAATTTACATGGAAAACTAATATTTTGTTATAGAAACTATCAGTTTTGCTTCCATGTGACTCAAAACAACTGGCGACACTGATTGAACTGCGCAAACAATACCGCACTGTTGGAGCTCTGTAAACGGAATCCTATGATGTTCTGTTTGGACTCACGCATACAAATGCCCTCCCATAATCTTTTGGTTTATTCAGTTAATTTGTTTTAGAGCGAGTGTGTTGTTTCTGGTCCTAGTACTTGAGCAGTGTGCCTGCAATGCTCTATTCAGAAATGACAAATACAGTGCATTATTCTTTAAACTGTGTACAAGATACAGTAGCATACCAATGATATTTTATTTGCCTTGTATCTGTATATGTGTGTGTGTAGCTGTGCGTATGTATTTTTGTACACGTGTGTGTGTGTCTGCGTGCATGCGTGCATGTCAGAGAGAGAGAGTGTGTGTGTGTGTTGGGTTTGAAATTTGTGGACCATCACATTAACTTAAGAATTCACTCTAAATTTGAAGGAAAAGTTGCACAGTTGAGCCTGACTAACTGTGATAAATGTGTGAAATAAATAGCTTGTTCTTTACTTTACCTTACTTCAAATCTTCAACTTACGAGGCCTGCCGACATCCAATGATAGGTCTTGAGTCTTGAGGTCCAAGACTCTCCTCTGATATGCAGACTGAATCTGCTGATAAAGCCAGCGCTTTAATGAACCGATTGACAAAAGTCTTCATCTTGAATGTTTGCAGTAACCCTTGTCATGCTTGTTTGCGTAATTGTTACTTCAGATGTTTATAGATGAAGCATTCTTGAACTACAGCTTTATTGAAGTCTTTTGTCCGTCCAACATGGGCATTAGATAAAGGGTTCCATCCGATCTATTCTTGCAAGACTGCAACAGCAATGACCTGTCTTTGTGTCATTGTATGTGTGTCATTGTATGTGTGTCATTGTTTGTGTGTGTCTGTCTATGCATGAGTTATCACGATGTGCCTTTGTATCATTTCCAAATTGTTCTCAGTGCTTGTTTCTGCACAAATAACAATGTCTGCTGCCATGCTTTAAAGACTTTGAGTTTTATGTCTCATTGGGATGCATTGATTTTCCATCTGTCATCGAAGCACAATAAAGCCCTGAAAGAATGATTATTAGCAATAACCGGACACTTTCTGTTGGACCCTGCAATTCTGGTACTGTTCTTCAAATTGATCTTTTTCGTTAAGGTTGTTACTGTGTGTAATGGTTGGTAAGTGCACCAATTACACATGCTCAGAAAACGGATTTGAAATGACAGTGATTGGGTCTTGAGGCCGTTGTCTTGGAATCAAGAAAGTCTCAAGATGAAAATTTCATTAGGTATTGGTCTGAAATGTCTTAGTCTTAATAGTTGTTTTATATTGATGGGTGTGCGAACTACTAGTAAAGACTTTTGTCTTATGAGAAGCTAAGCTACTTGCTGGAAAGTGCATACTAGGTATGCCTATGCAGAGCTTTAACCTTTAGCTTTACCTGTTGAATAGGGTTGTTGTATTTCGGACAATGTGTGTCTCAATGGGTTTGGAGGCAGAGGACAAACCAATAGTGAAAGTCACGAGGGTTTTTATGTTGCGGTGAAAAGTTTTGATTGATAAATGTCACACACACAACACACACATAAACACACACGCACACACACACACACATACACACTTTAGCTATGTAGTTGAGACAGTTAATTTTTTAACAGTCTAGAAACTCAAACTACAGTCAAAATCTAAGTGGTGGTAATTACAGTTTAACAAAACTGTGTGATAACAAAGATCACTAGCGTCGCCTCCTCCTTTATTCAGACCTGGGACTGGCATTACCTGAGTGCTAACAGTGGCGGAGTTTAGTCAAATATAGATACCCTTCTCACCTTTTATATAAAAACACAAATGTTGTCTAAAGGGCCTTGCTATTTAGCAATATAATTATAGGTAAATATAACAATTTGTTCATATATAACCATTGGATTATAGCTCACTAAATGAGCTGAGCAGATTGACCTCATCATCATGGTTGGGATGGAACATGGTTCCTTTGCCACTGAGCTGGAACATGGTTCATATGCATGGTTCCTTTGCCACTGAGCTGGAACATGGTTCATATGCCACTGATCTGGAACATGATTCCTTTGTCACTGAGCTGGAACATGGTTCATTTGCATGGTTCCTTTACCACTGAGCTGGAACGTGGTTCCTTTGCCACTAAACTGGAACATGATTCCTATGCTACTGAGCTGATCCACTGCTGATGTAGTTTTTTGGAGAGGTGCAGAATTTATGATATCTGATATACTGTGTAATAAAGGATAGCGATATGTAGGTAAATATAATAATTTCTGAGCCATCCGCCTGCCTGTCTGACCTTTGAATTATGACTCATGATTGAACTGGAGTGGATTGACCTCATCCTGGCGGGAGGGATGGATCGACGGAGTACCTACCCATGTTTTGGATTAAGCTGGTTCCACTGACTTAGTATCCAGGAGCATTGCTGTAGAGTTTATGAAGTCGGATATGCTTTGTAATGTAGTGCATTATTTACACAGTGTTCCTTTGAGATGGTTCTCTTCGTTGAATCAGATTCTTGGTCTGGGCTGTCTAATTTTGTAAACATTTTGTACCATCATCTGGTCTTTGCTGCTCTCTAGTCTCTGGTTAGATATCTGCTTCTTAGTCTGATCTCTTGAAAGCAGAATTTTTAACTCCAATATGGTTGTCGTAAATATTCCGGTCTACACAGAAAGTAGTGACATAGTGTTTTTGCTGGGGAGTGGGTCACTTGCAATGTTTAACCAGCAACATCCATATTAATCAGAATGGTGGCATTTTGGGAAAGGGAGGCTTGAATTTTGCATGCATTGAAAACTTGAATTGCTTGTTGACTGATATGCTTGGTTGATAATGTGCATAATGGATGAGGTCTATGTTACAATGCTTAGTTCGATTTGTTGAATTCTGTGTACACGCAGTACCATTGACATCAGTCGATGGTCGTGAAACAAGGCCCAGGGTCAAAGTAAACAGATAAAGTTCATGCAATTGTTTTCTATGCCAAACTCTCCATAAGCATTAAGCACAATCCCAAGGTAAAAAAGTTACCAACGATCACATGAAACAAGTATTAGGTATACAAACAACTGAGGCAATGGGAGATGGTTTATCCATAACCATTGCTGCCAAATGGATCAGATCAGGAACTGATGACGATGGATAAGAAACTGCCCAGAAGTGCAGTCCTGAGGGTGAATTATCATTCATCCCAGGCGCTAACAGGACCACAGCAATTCTATGAACTAATGTCTTTTTTAACTTGTTAACTTGAATTTATATTATTTTTCTATGGCTGAACCATAGTATGATGTCAGCCATGCTAGGTTCTATAATTAGAACACTAAGTACAGTGCTATATAAACTTAATTGTTTGTTTTGTTTAGTTTCCATCAATGGCACGTATCCAAATCAGCGGCTAGTGGGCTTCATGCTGGTGGCGGTCCCTGTAAACGCTCAGGATGAGACTACAGCCATGGGTACATTTCAGGTGAGTTCCTCCCATTCACTCCTGAAATTGAATCTGCCTCAGCCGCTGCTGTCATAGGTGCTTCTGAGAAGTAGTTGTGATTTAGTGCCCTATTGAAAATCAGTGCCCCATGGGAGTTGTACCTGTGGTGTGCCTCCACTTGCCATTTGTCATACCATGCTTCTGAATGTTAATCATACCTGTATAGAGTATAGGGTGTGCCTTGTCGCAAGGTGGACTCCTATATGGTTGCATATATTATTTATATATTATATATACACATACATACATATATATATATATATATACATATTATTTATTAATTTATACATGTTTCTGGAGGTGAAAAATTTATGTTTGCATATATTTATATTGTTTGTTGTTGAATATAGCTGAGAATTAACTCATGCTTTTGACTCTTTAGATGTACCTTTGAATCATTTGAATCTTCTCATCTGTGTGTTTTTATCAGTTTCTCCTAGGGTTCTTCAATAGCATTCTTGCAGCTCTTTTATTTGTAACAGAAGAAAATTAGGTGAACTTAATATGTACGGATCTCATGTTTCTCTGCATAATATTATGTTGATTTGTAGCTATAATTATGTTAGACTTATTGGAGTCACTGAAGATGTGTAGAAGGCAAAATCCAAGCCTACAGGCATGTCGGCTAGACTTTTCCAAGAGGGGAGGCCACGGAGGGATTGGATGGACCGAGGAATCTGACAGAGAACCAGTTGGATGTTTGTTTGTTTTTCAAAACTGAAAGTGGACTAAAATTTGGGGACACCAGGGTGGTACCACTTTATTTGGTCTGGCACTGACCCCTCCTGGTCTCTCTTTAGAGCTGCCACTGCATGCAGGCAGGCAACAAATTGCTGCAATTTTTCTGTCTAATTCACTTAATTGCAATTAGTATGTGGAATGTTTGTACACAGGACCCTTGAGCCTTGCCTTCTGGGTCTGTTTAGGGTTGTGCAATGCAACGTGATGGCTGGGTTGGAAATGCTAATGACTATGTTCAGATCTCTTTCGATGAATGAAAACAAGACAATGCATCTGAAAGGAAATAGTTGCAAAGGAACTCAGCTATGAAAGGAAGGAACTTGATACCTGAGAACTTAAATGATCTCCCTGGTATTGAACAATTTTCCCATATAATTCAGACCTCTAGCCTCATGTGTAAAATGCAGCCCAAATTTTAAAAAAAAATTTTTTTAATAGAAACACGAAAATGTAACGTAAGTTGATTCAAACTGGTTTGATATCCCATCAGTGTTTCTGAAACACATTTTGTGTTGTTTTTATCAGACAAACATGAATGGAATTATGCAAACATTATGAATGCATAATGTACGTTTAGTATTTCTGGTTTGAGACCAGTCATATATGGCATGAAGGCAATGGAAAGGCAGAGGAGACTTGTATGGTGCCATTTAGATGGTTAAGAGAAGCCACATGTAATGCAGAACATGGTTCTCACTTGGTAAAACAGAAGGTTACAGTTCAAACTTTATTGAGATGGTCAGCACGTGATAGCCCTGAACGGGTTCTGAACAATGTGAACATGCCACCACTTAGAATTGTTCATTGATGATGATACATTGTATAGTAGTTCTACATAAATATGAAAAAAGAGCAGCCGTTGTCAGTAACCCCAAGGGGCAGTCGTGGCTGTGAGGCGTTTGCAACTTCATTATTTGGCCTTGACATATGTGGGCCAGCAGTGTCCCTGTAGGCATTGTAAGAAAAAGTCATAAATTTTGCATTGTAGGTGTTGTGTCCAGACAAAATCATTTAGGCTGAGATTGAATCAGATTGAGTTCTAGGTTGAAATCCACAGGGCATGCTACTGGGAGGAGATACTGAATATTGATTTATAGGCGGATGACTAGATGGAATTGCACTAGACATAAATTGTACTGTTTTCAACATATACTTTTTTGATTGTTATTACTTATATTGCCTGACACATGAGCCTCTGGGCTTTTTGGACTGACTGAGCTGCAGTCAGGTCTAAGCCCCTGACTACCATTATGAACCATATCATATAGCATATATAAATTTTGGCTTTTGCTTGGCTTTAAAAAGTATTATTCGCTTGCATAAGCGTTCCAGTTGAACGTGTATTGTTTCTGCTCATCCTTTGTGGCTTGTTCAGCTGTTGTGTTCTTGGAAGCTAGTTGGTTAAGGGTCTGATGTTCGTTTAACTTACACTGGCAGGCATTTTAAAGATTCCTTCCTCTGTGACAGAATAATCGAGCCATGCGCTTTTGGCTTATCTCATCTTGAATTGATCTCCGATTGAAATTTGCTGAAAATGGATCCTTTGGGAAATCCTCTGCTGAAGCAAAACTGATATTTGAAACGCTGTAGCATTTGTCTATAAGTGTTGGAAAGTCTAGGTTTACAATTGCTGTATATCGACTGTTTTTTTTGGTTGCAGCTTATTGATACGGTCCAGACAAAGTTTGCCAATGAATGTCCTCACGTGATCACCCACACCAATCTTCGGCCAAAGGCTGGAGTGGACGTACTGTGGACAGCACCAGCCCCAAGAGTTGGCTGCATAGAATTTCGGTAGGAGTCCCAATTGGCACCAGTCTTTGACTTGGCACTCGTTAGGCCTCTTTTCTATAGGGTAATTTCAGGCACCATTGTTATGAGTTGCTGTGGATGGATAAACTGCAATGCTAGTCCAATCCTTTTTGCCTAGTTCTACTGCTCCATGAATGTTTATGCTGCTAACTGCATGGGTGTCTATTCTCCTAATTTTAATTATAGTAGTCTTTGGATTTCTTCAATGCCAGAGAAGTGAATTCCAGGGATGAGCTCATTCACTGATGCTCGGTCTTAAGTTGACTATGGCACTTACTGGACAATTGTCAGCAAAAAGCAGATAGTAAATGTGGTGTAATGCTTCAGAAGGTGAAGCTAGGGGCCAAGTAATATTAAACTGAAAATAATTTTAAAAATCCTACAAGCCCAGAGGCCAAAGTATTAAGCAATATAAAAATATTTAATAAAAATCGGCATTCCAATTTTCTGTTTTGAAAACGAAAATCAGATTATTTAATGTACAAAATGACAATTGACCTAACTAAAAACACAAATACTGTTAAGTACTATTTGTACTTACTAGTCACTACTTACTAGTCACTACTTCCTGTAAAATGAGGCAAAACTAGGCAAACTGTCAAACTATAAATCAAGAAAATGAGACTTTCTTTAATTATTTGAAACTCGGACTTCGTCCAATTCAACTCGTAATACTCGGACTCTGCAGGAAATTGACACTTGGCTCATCCCTAATGCGGTATATAATGAAAAAATGACAGAAACGCTGGTCCATCAAGTTTAGTGATGCACATCGGTTTCCATAATACAAGGCTCTTCTACAATGATTAGGTAGTTTAGTGAAGCTCAATAAGGCAAGTCATGAATTGATTGCAGGACAGTTGCACTCAGAAAGGAAAAGGTTTTGCAGTTCATTCAGATTCATTAAATGCCTCTGGCAGCATTAGACCATAGAGAAAAAGCGGTCTTAGTGTTTTGTAGTTGGATTCAGTAAGCATTATCTTCAGAAGATAAGAGTATGAGCTACATAACACAGAGCTGTGACAGCCAGCTGATTGACAGAACCTCACAGTTAATCTGTTGAATGTTGACAAGAGGAATTCTATATATTATTGGGTTCTGGTTTGTTCTACTCCATTGTGATGCATAGTGGTCTAGTGGTTCGTATGCTGGATTGTCTGAAGTGGGGCTTTCAAATTCATGCCAGGGAGGAAACATGTCTCAGGATTTCTGCTCCACTCGTGCCACTAGTGAACCATAAAATAAATACGCTGACTGTACTTGGTCAGTGGAATCAGTTGGTGAGTTAGGTTGGACTGGTCACCCACTGTAATATAATTTTACCTAGACTAAGAAGTATGAAGTCACAACTGCTTACCCATGACTGTGTCTCAAGGCTAATTTAACTAAATGCTCAATTTTCTTTGTCTTCTTTATTTTGACTGTTGTCTTCTTCAGTTTTATTTTTGTTTTCTTTGTCTTCTTTATTGTCATCGTTGTCTCTTTCACTTCTTCATTTTCTTTTAATTGTTTTCTTCTTTGTCATCTTTATTTTCATTGTCGTCTTCTTTTGTCTTCTTCGCAGCTCAGTCATTATCTGTTTTGTTTTCTTCATTGTTATCTTTTTCATCTTCTTCAAAATCATGTTCATCTTCTTGTCTTCTATGCTTTTCTCCTTCTCTTTCTCCTACTTCCTGTTCTTTTGTAACATATTTTCAGACTAACCATCAATTGTATGTAAATGCCTGAAATGGTACTCAACTTCAAATAATCTCCATACTTCGTGTGCACTGCAGAATTCTTAAATGTACCACTCTATGATACTGGGTATAATAATTTTAATTCTTGCAACAACAGCCTGGGGTGTTATGTATGGGGGAGGTGGGGGTGGAGTGTTGGATGGTAGGGGTGGCACTAGTGGAGTTTGGTGGTCAGCCTTTGACTAATGAAGACAGTAGAAGACTTCTGAGTTTATTATTTATGAGGCAGGTCATAATAATAAGAATGACAAGATCATTGTATTCTGCTGGAAGAAGCCCTGAACACTGCTGCTCCTGTTGGAGCTGCTGTGGGAAAGCGTGGTCAGTAAATCAGCGATTGTCGGCTGCTGTGTGTGAAGGGGTCCTGGAGACCACTGCGTCTGGAATCTTTAACTGTTTTGATCAGGTTATCAGTGATCTGATAACCCTGTCTTGATATGTCTTCTTATATATCTGGAGGAAAATGATAATGGTGTAGTTTATTTTGATGCCTGGAGCTGTTTGCAGTTGCTAAAGACGATTCTTCAAAGTCAGAAACGATGATAAGTTCCACTGTGTTGGCAGACAACTGACAGTTACCATGTAGGGAATATTGTGAAACTTGAAAAATCGCTTCTCTTGATCCTTCTATTTGTGGTCGGCTGTTGTGCAGGAAAGCAGAAGAGTAGTACCTTGACCTTGCCTGAGAGACAGCAATGGGTGTGAAGTGTTAGTGACTACTTTTTCGTTGCCATGGCATAATGAAGGTGGATGGATAATAATTATGCCTCTCCCTCGCTGTGTCTTCTTTCCACTGACAGTTTATGGTCAGTATACTCATTATAGCTAATATGAAATGGGGTATAGAAAATCTCAAAATTTCTGCCTTGATGTGAATTTGAACCTCAAGCTCTCAATTGGACCCATTCAGATAACCCTGACCTTGCCCTGGCATTTAGCAGGAGATTTGGTTTGTTCAGTGTTGTTTGTGATATACGTTGTCTGTTTATTTATATGTGTTGTGTGGCCTGTTTTCTATGTGGATGCCTGTGTGTGTGTGTGTGTGTTTGCTGTGAGGCCTGTATTTGTGAATTTGTGTGTGTGTGTGTGTTTGCCGTTAGGCCTATGTTTGTGAATTTGTTTGTGTGTGTTTACTGTGATGCCTATGTTTGTGAATTTATGTGTGTATGTGTGTGTGTTTGTGTATCAAAATTGCCATTTCAATCCCAAATATTGCTAAAAACAAAAATAGGAAGTCAGCTCCAGGGATCTGATAAAAGTCTGCAGTGATGGAGTGCGTGATGAAGCAGAGACAGCGCTTACACTGGGACTGCATCATTTTTAAAACAATCTCTATACTCCACAGATAGCATGCATAAAGTATCCCTTTTTGCAGTTATTCCAAAACCTCTGACACGTTTTTGGCCCAGCACAGGTTAACTGCCACACAAAGCCATGCAAGTTTATGTCCCAAGGAACTCATTTATAACTCTTATTTGATCAACTCAGGGATGAAAGCTTAGAGAAACCATGCACAAGAATGCACTTTAGTTGCAAACTTGCATTGCTTGTCAGATATGCAACGTGCCAGTGGGCCATTTGCCAGTGCATTCACCGTTTGATCCAGTGATGTGGCTTTTGAGCTTACTGAGTGATTGCCATGCGTTAACCCTGTTCAGACTTTTGCAAACAGTTGCTGGTGTCTACATGGAGTGGAATTTGGCACTGGGAAAGTCTGGCCATTCCTTCACTGTGACATCCTCCAGACCACTTAGAAGTTGTGGATCTGAGAATCAGTTATTTTTAGTTGAAATGAATCTTGAATCGACTTGGCCATAGAAGTTCGAATTTGAGTCGAATCTCGAATTGAATAACTGGGTGCCAGTTTGATATTCATCTCACGTGTATTTTATAGCACAGGCACACAGTTATCAGTATATCAATTTTGGCCTAGTAACTTTTATGCAGTTAAATGTCAGTTAAATAAAAATATTGAGTTAATTAACTTAATTAAAATAGTACAATTTTTCTCAAAATATGGGCTAATCAATTTTCGAATCAAATACTTCCATCCAATTAGATTTTGAATCAAATATCGAAGCTTTGCAGTTCCCTGTTAGAAGGTGCTGTGTTAATGTTAGAATGCATTACATTAGATGACATTGAGTTCTGTGGTGGAGGGCCCTGTTTGCCGGACTGAATGGGATTTGTGCTTTGCCCGATGAAGTACCCGAGGAAAGAAAATGATAGCCTCCTCTATTTAGGACTTATGAGACTGTAATATTCAAATTTGACATGACTCTACAAGAAATCTCCCTACACTGCTAGTATTCTACCATAGCAAGTTTACATTTTTATTGAACAATGTAATATCATGTAATGGATGCTCAGTGTTTCTGTGCTTATCTTTCAAGCGTTGCTTTAGAGTGGGGTTTACGATTACGATTACAAATGAACTGTGACTGCAATGACTAAGTCCTGCAGAAAGCTAGCTGTATGTTATGTATGAGTCATTGGTTTGAATGGAGGAGTGTGAGTCTGTGAGATCGGTCAGTTCGAGACTGAAGTGCTGTTGAAGTTGACAGTCTGATGGACAATTGGTTACAGATGAACGCAGCAGAGATTGCTTCAGTTTTCATCTAGATGTCCACAATGAGTCCAGCAGTCGTTGCCGTAAGGACTAAGCTCATGCGAGGGGATGTCTGCCCGGTCAGAAAGCGCCCCTCAGTTAGAGATATCTGTTACTGTCTGTGTGTCTGTTTATGTGTCTTCCTTCGTGTGGTGTCTGTGTTTAGGCATGTGTGGCTATGGCTGTATGTATCTGTGTGTGTTGTCTATCATTCTCGGTATCTGACCTGATGGATGATCTGGTCTGACATCATCAAATCTAACAATCTGAATTAAATGCCTTGCAGTGGAATACAGTAATAAATTGCAATGCACGGACTGCATGCATTTCAGGAGCATGAATGGATGGCAGAATAGTGCAGTTCTATGTAGCCTGAAAATCTAAAACCATCGGAAGTATATTTGATCGCTTAGAAAAACTTGGGCAGGCTGGAAATGATATCTGATGTGGTAGGAGTTAATGAAGGAATTCAAGGATAATTTATGGGTCAACTGCTTTTGTGTGTTATTATAAACTATAATTATTTATCAGTAAGATTATTCATCAGACAGCAGGTAGGATGCTCTAGTAAGCCTATTTAACAAGATTTGTTATTGGTGTGCAAATAGCTAAGTGTTCAATTTCTTGCCAATCATCCACAATACGGCACGATATGAGTATACTCGTTATTTGCTTTGCACTAGCATTTCTCACATTACTAGTTTGATTTACCAGCGCAAATGGACACATTTCTCAGAAGACGAACTTTCTTTTGACATAGCCTAAGGCTTGATGAACAAAAAATGAACAATCACATATATATTGTTGTTTCTGTAAATACCAGTGCTAACAGAAAATTCAGTCTGTGGCTTTCTCAACACTTGCAGGTTGTTGTGGATGAATTTATATTGTTTGACAGTATTTGCAATTTGTGGAGCCACAAAACTGTTTTTGACTGTCCAATAATGCAGCTTAGAGGCAACGTTGCCAATTTGTCTTATTAAATAGACAATGTTGAGTTGGACAATTGTGTAATTACGTCCAGTAGGTACTAAGTTTTGATTGGTATCACCTGAAGTGACTATCAATTCATGTTGTGTCCAGTGTGATGATCTAACTCTAAAGCAGAATTTTTTTCGTTTTATCCCAAGAAGAGCTCACAAACGGAACACTCTGGTGATATGAAATTTTTTACAAAATGTTCTTATGCAAATATCTAGACTATTTTGCGCACAAGTTTACTTTATATTCTGATATGTATTTGGACTTTTTTACTATTGAATTGCAAAATTGGCGGTTATGAGATATAATAACAACCATCAAATACATTCAGATCATCTGAAGGCTGTGCTAATATAATATGCATATCAGGTTCTCTAGTAAGACAACCACGGTCTCACTCGGAGCCTCTCCAAACAGGACACTCACGCTCAGGCAGATAAACAAGGAAAAAATTTCTTATGCAGCACAACCGCTAAGTTCAAAATTCAACCCCAAGCTAGGCTATTGTCTCTAAAATGGTTACATTTAAGGTAAGCCCATTGTGAAAACAAATTGAAGGTGATAGTACAACAATTTCCATTGCTAACTTTATGAAATGTGCTGTTGCTACAAACGTAATTGTATGCATAAGTTTCGTGGCGCTTTTTCGACTCATGTATGCTGATTAGACCTGTGATATATTGTGGGTGGTGTTGCAACGAGCTGAGCAATTCTAGTAGATGTGTAGATATGGTTAAATGAGGTCAAAATGTCATTGAATTGTCCTTCCAAGAGACATTTCTAAGACTTATTTTGCTCATTGCCTGGAACATCGCGTTGTGGGCAGGCACTGTTCTTCGAGCTGGACCTGATTGATTTGGACAAACTGGACAGCAGTGGTCATTATTCACTCCAGTTGGCCCTGCTATGTCTATTCCCATTTCAACAGTGCACGGACCCGTCCTTCCATCCGTCCGTCCGTCCATCGACCTGTTTTCTCTCCGGTAGTCATTGTTTCGGATCCGCTCCTTCCACACCTTGTCCGAAAAGAATGGACGATGGTCATGCTAATTCGGCATTTATTGCCATTAAAGACCTGTTCGTTTATGGCTGGAAGCCATGTGGTGCTGCATCCCTTTGTGTCTGCCTCGTGTTGTGCCGAGGTTTTGGCTCTGCTATCGATTGTCTAAGTTTTTGTAGTTCATTTACTCATGCAAGGTCTGTGCATTGTCTGTGTCCTGTGCTTGTGGACGCCAATTATAAATACCCGGATGACGAGGACACTGAATGGCTTTGCGGGAATCATGCAATTGTCATGCGTGGACTAGATCAATGCTTCAGGCCATCGTTTGCACTTCTGACATAATCTGGACTTCTGGCCCAATCTGTGCTGAATCGTACAATGCATGCATTGACACCAGTGACATTCCAAATGTTTCCTTAACACAATCGTGTTAATTGCAGCAGCTACAGATGCGCATGTTTGTTGACAAACAATCTGGGTCCTATTTGGATGGTTGAGTAGCAAGTCTCTTTCATACATGTATTTCTCTCCAATTTCACTCTTACTGTAATTGTAATTGGCAGTTCTCCATAGGGCATTGCATCAATCAGTATTGACAGTAATTGCAACTGGGCAATTTTAAATTTAGTGCATACCGCATAATCTGGTAATTTGGGTGCTTATAGTGTATAGGTAAGAGATGAGATGGAATTGCTTGCCTGCTTTTAGGTATAATTTATCTGAGATGCTCTTTTATAACACAGTCAGAGCATGGATCAAATAATTAACTTTCCTATAGAAACTAAAACTCGTTAAAACATAACCTCATGATAAGATGCTTCTTAATGCGGTTCCAGAAGAGAACAATAGGATAAGTTAACTTATGTCATTTTATAGCTTTTCTTTGAACTGTATTATCTTTTTTATTCAACTTTGATTTAAGTGATTTTCCCAAATGGGTAATAATTCTAAACTCATGTATATTCGTGTGTTGAATTAAGTTCAGTAGATTTAAATCATATCTTACATATGGAGACAATATCATATCACAATGACTATTATTGCTGTGATAACTATGAGAAGAGAGAGTATTCTGTTAACTGATACTATAATTTCTGTCTGCTATTATTATCGTTCAGTATCTTGGAAGCTGCGCGATGACAGTGATAAACATCCTGAATGTGTAGCAATACGAGAGTTCATGAGTCAGAGCTAGCATCCAAATGACTGTACGATAGCAAACCCTGTGGTCATTCGACCAATATTATCATCCCTATGTTAGCGATATCGTTTCGTTGTGAAGATGTCCCTTTGGACAGTGTGTTCAATATCTAGCTGGCTATAGTGGACCCTGTACCAGATCCCCAACTGACCAGCAAGTCTACCTAATCTGTCTGAATTGCAGGCAGCAGGCACCGTGTCTGGCAGTAGCGGCTCCACAGACCAGTATTTTGCAGAGTCGTTGCTCTATGGTGGGTGACTTAACTTAGCCCGATCACAGAGTTCTGATATTTTATTAGCCAGAATTGACTGATTATTATTCCCAAAGTGGGAGTATTTGGTTGGCATGGATGCATCTTCCTGGAGCCTGCGCTTGGAAGAACTCCAGATGATCAATATATACGCCAGGCCTTTATTGGCGATTGTCTCTGCCCCGGCACGAAGCCGTTGCTACCGCCTCTGCCGCAGCTCCATGGAGAAGAATCTTCCACTCTCTTCCAAAATAATCTCGATTGAAGGCCAGATAAAGAATGCGATCGGTCCATCGCTCTGACTCTTCAGGGATCGATGCTTTCTCCTATCTTGGTGCCTCTGTCTTTCTTCAGGTTCAGTCAAGCCTTAAAATGAAGGTCGTGAAGACAAATCGCTCGGCGAACCGGAAATTACTTCTATAACGCAGTCTGTTGCAACAACTCGGATTCTGATGTATTGCATTGGCTTTATTCGTTTTCCTTATTCTACTCAGTGTTGTCAATAAACGTTCTTAATAAGAATGCTGTATTTTGTCTAATATTATGTGCTGCATAGCGTGGGAATGCAGTTTGATCAACAGAGAATACACTTACTTACTTATTCATATCATTGAAGAAATTGCTAACAACCCTTCTAATTATTTAATCTCAAAATGCAGTTTCTTTCTTTTGTTACCTGAAAGTAGAGTTTAAAGAAATTTTATATCATGTTTATCTTTACCTTACTACATCTAGTGCAGACTAGTGGATATTTGTTTATTCCTGATTATGTTTGCTGTCCACAATAGCAATTAGAGGTTTAATCAAAAGGAGTTTTGTCAGTGAGATATTGAGGTAATTACTTTGATTACATTCCATTACATTACATTACATTACCCTGTAGTAATAATAGGTGCTCTGTGGATCATTGGTGTGTTCACAATTCATGCAGAAGAGATCCATAATTGCAGGACTGTGATTTGGAGGGCTCTTAGAGTGATATATTGGGAATGAATTTGCGGTCATAGGAGAATTGAATGATTAGGATGTGTTATTGACCAGTACTTAACCTTGTCCACCTAATGGGACATTGTGTCCGCTTCTGTACGCATTGCTTCCAGTTTTACCAGTGCACTTAGCTAAGCACTTCAAATGCATGTACGTTCATTCATTCATTCAGAGCATTTATATAGCGCCACCTCAAGAGCCTATTCAGGAGTGCTCACAGCCATGCCACAACTAAAAAAAAAGACTCTACTAAAAGAAAAAAGACTCAAGCAACCTGTAAACCCTGCTGGTTGGACTACCAATAAAGAATAATCACATGTCATTTGAGTGAGCAAAGTTCAGAGTTCTGGTTTTCATTGCTCATGCTTCAGTTCAGCAGATTCGAAGCGCAGTTAAATGTTTTTCTTGTTATCCGACAATTATTTATTAAAGCCCTGTTGAGTGCTTCTGAAAAGAAACATTGCTTGCTGATTATATGAGTTAAAACCGATGTTAGCAGTTGAAATAAAGTAAAACCTCCAGAGCCTAAATCCCACTGACACCTACTTTGCTTCAACTCTTTTGATTAAAAAAGACACTGTGCCTGTATTATGTATCATAGTTATATGAATATATAGGTGTTTAAATTTCTGCAAGGGGCAAACAGTGCACCACAGATGGTATTCGTGAGTCTAAAGTTGCTTATTTACAAACCACGGCAGAATATGATAGGTACAAAGAATTTTGTCAGATGAGACTGCAAGCAGCAAAACGTCCCGCCAAAGGCTATAGGCTGTTTAAAGCAATATGTGGAAGCAGACATGCCAATTTAGTCACAACACTTGCAGACATCTGCAGGTGTCTGGTATGAAGACACAACTTCTGTGGCCGATGGCATTTTGTGCTACTTAGCTAGGAACGATAACTGTTGTGAGATCTGTGTTTAGAGGCTTTGTGAGCCTCTTCAAACGAGCTAAGTGAGCGTTCTGATATACAGAACAGATTGAAGCGTATTATGTATTTGATACCAGAACTGATGGGTTATTGTTGTCGAATTCTTTTGCGGTTGAGTCCATTGATAGCAAGCAGTACTTTTAAGAGAAAATGCTTGCGTCGTTTTCTTTCTTGGTTTCTGTTCGACTATTAACTGGTTTGACCTTGAAGTTAAAATTACCCACACAGTTTTGTCTTATGATTGGTTTTGATTTCAAAGGGTGTAAAATGCTTTGAATGTTTTTGTTCTGCAGAGCCACAGTGATAGAACGTGACAATGTCTGGTTCAAGGATGATGGGGCTTTGACCAGAGAATTCTGTGAAGATAGTAAGTTCAACCATGAAACATCTCCCTGGAATATTTTTGCTAAGTTTCTTATTAAAAGTATTGCATTTTGTGAGTTGGTATCTGTTTCATCAATGACCATCGGCTGTTATTGATCCCATCATGCAAACAGAGTTAAATTGCCATACTAAATGAGACTAAGTATATTCCAAGTTTATTGTCAAGGAGCAATGGGGTAAGAACAACACCCTAAACACCCTAAACAACACCCTGCTGGCAGGGTCGACCTTGCATAGAGTAAATGATGGCAATTAGACTGGATCGTGCAGATTTGGTGTTTTGATTGCTGAAATTGTTAACAAAGCAATTAAAGAGTTAAGTGATGATAGATGACTTGCTAAATCAGCATTAGTCATACTTTCTAGAAAAACTCTTATTTAATTTCTCGAATTTGCATCGACAATAATTATTGACAAATGCAATTTACAACTTAAGTGAACACTTACTATGGCCTATTTTCAGTAGGCCTACTTCACAAAAGTACCATAAGTGCAAACATTTTGACGCACTTCAGAAGTCGCTTGTTACTTACATTGCTATGTGATTTGTAGTATTTAACAAATTCGAGCGGAGATGTCAAATGAAATTAACAAAACACGATATTTGTAAGAAATTAAATACATATAAAATCATAAAAAGATATGTTGATAACCAATTAGTGCAAAAGGCCAATTAGCTTGCTCTGATGGTGTCTTAGTTCTAATGGGACCAGTCATTTCTGATCATCCCTATTCATGATTACCTGCATATTTTGTGATCACTTGTTATTAGTGATCACTCATATTTATGAACATCCTTTATTTCACCTTTATTTCTATTCAAGTTATTATTTACCCTTTATCACTAACCTTTCACTTTAATTACTATATTTGATTAATTATTTATTGCCTCCTGATGTTCCCATGAACAGTGAACAGCCAATTTTTTCATTCTATACATAAGTTCACTAGAGGCACAAGTAAATAAATATTATTTGAAATATCTCTCTGTCCGGTCCAGAATTTGAACTTGTGACTTCTCGTTTGATAATCCAGTGGACTTACGTTAGACTATAGACAAATGCAAGACAGAAATGAGGCGATCCTGGGTTGTAATTGTGTGATTGGATTGCCAGTTATACATGCTGAATTTAAACCAGGAAGCAGTCAGCTTCAGCGGTGAAAGGCCAACTCAGCAGAATAACAATCAGCCAGAGATCACAGGATATGGACTCTCTTGGGTTGGGTTACTTGGGGATTGATAGCCAGCTGGCAGTCAGATTGGTGGTCCTCTGACCTTTGGCCTTTGTGCAGTCCTCCTCTCCCATTCCTTACTGGTTGATTGCTAAGACTTCATCAGGGTTTTACAGAAGTGAATATGTTTGATTGGTGTGTTTCTGTTAAGCCCTCATGTTTCTCAAACTCCTGTTCTGTACACCCCAGGTCCCTCTGGTCCGATGCAATCCTCTTGTTTCATGCTATGCTGTTGTCCTGTACAACCTGATTTTCCTGTATCTCCTTGTTCTCCGAGGCAACCTTGTTCAAGTGCAACTTCTGGAATCACATAAATAGCACGAGGCAGGGTGTTTTAATCCAGATGTAGTGTGAAGGTCAATTCAAATGTAGTGTGAAGGTCAATTCAGATGTAGTGTGAAGTTGTAAATGACTCAATTAAATTAACTACCAGAAGCGCACAAGCAGCCAACAACATTCTCCTTTAGCAACCAACATTTTTATATGTGTTATATTTTTTACAAATATCATGTTTTGTTGACGTTCAATTACTTCTTTATAACTATTCAAGTACAAATATTTGGGTTGCAATAGAAGTGCAAGTACTTGAAATTGGTTCTTGATCAATTGCAAGTATCAAGTAGGTCTTAATGGGAGGTGTGATTAAATGCCACACTAGCCCAACAGCGTTTACCATTTATGGCTTCTGCAGCTGCATTTGTTTGGGATGCTTAGCGTGTGTTCAGCTGTTCACGGTTCAAAGCCTTTGATTTGAGCTGTCATCCTTTGATGGCATTTTGGACCAAATGGTGTGATTCAGATCAGAATGCAATGAAGAAAACGAAGCTTTATTACTTAATCAGCGGATGAATCTTGTTCAGTTGCTACAGGAACCAATGTTGTTTCTAATGGCTTGTGGCAGTTATTGGCAGTGATAGATGATGGATAATAATGAAGGCCAAAGGGAAGTAATAGCAACGCCACGTTATGACTCATACTTGGAACAACTGTCACTAATCAAGTCCAGTTTGTGCTCATCATATTTGGCCTCATCAAGTGCCTTGATGTCAGTTGTCTGTTTTGCATCAACGCACGACTACAGTGTTAAGATGCACTTCTGAACCTCCATGAAACATATGCCTCATTACAACAAATATTCTGTCTGTTTGTTTGGAAAGTATGGATCAAGTAGTTATTCAGCTTTAGAAATTCGTCTAATCATCAAACAAGCTTATTATGATGTAATTAATTCTTGATATGGCTTCCTCAGTTAGCAATTAGACACCATCAGAGTAGGGCAATTGGCCTTTTGCACTACTCCGTTAGCAACCAACATTTTTATACATATTATATTTCTTACAAATATCATGTTTTGTTAGCGCAATTAATCTCTTGGCTCAACGTTTTTTTTTACATATGCTAGTCACATAGATGTGTCAGTAACAAGCCACTTCTGAAGTGCTTCACAGTTTTTATTGACAGAGCTTTGTGAAGTAGGTTTACTGAAAATGTGCTCTAGATTTCAAGAGGATGGCTGTCAAAAATGGTTAGTGTGTATAAGCTTCATTTAAAATTCGACTTCATTGTCTCCTTGGCTTTACCATTGCCAGTGACGCCTACAAAGGCATGGGTACACCTTGTTATGACTCATTAGTCTGAGGACGGCTTTCCCCGCCCCGATGCCCTGCATCTGGTAATAAATGTCTGATTAAAACATATTAATATCAGTGATCGTCCGTCCGTGGCTGAGTCATTTGTTCCTGGGACCTACGTGATGCATCCAAGTGATTTATTTTGTGATGCATCCAAGTGATTTATTTTCCGCAGCCGGAAGGACGGAGAGCCAGAGGTCAGCGGAATTGACTCCGGACTGCTGTGCCTGTGGATCGGCCAAGTACCAGATGACCTTTGAGGGAAAGTGGTCTCAGCAATCCCATCCTAAGGATTACCCAACGCGTACGTCGTACATTGACTCCTTCTGTCTTCTCGCTTCAAATTGTATTTCAGCTTTGAATGGCCATGTGAGGCACGCACGATCAGTCAATTCATTGTGTCCGTTATAATACATTTATTCATTCACTCATTCAGTCAGTCATTCATTCATTCATTCATTCATTCGTTCATTCATTATAGCACCCTTCAAGATAACTACTCAGAAGCCGTCCAAACTTCAGCTCAGACAAAAGGTAAGTTTTCAAATGGTCATAAAACGTACCAAAACGTATGAGCTAGTTAACAGGCATTGCTTCCAAGGGAAGCCTTTCCTTACCCTATAGCATATACGACAGAGGAAGCATTGCTGCTGTATGAGCAAGCAGGATCACCATAATCCCCTTTCAGCAGAGCAAAGGAAGTGACTAACCCAGGTCTGCATACCCAATGACAAAGGTCTATTAGGTAGGCTAATGCAAAGCCAAGTTGGCATCACCAGACCAGAGAGACAACTATATGCCCAATGCGCTGTCGGGCAGAAAGCCAATGCAGAACCTTCAACATATGACTTGAAACTTGCTTGCAGTAAATGATCGAGACAAGACATCCTGCTGCTGACAGACCAGAATAGAGACAGCATAGAGAATTTAGCAGCAATCAAGCCATGCTGTAATGGAGGCATGGACAAGAGTAGTAGCAGGGCTGTTCATTAGCGAATGTGCAACAGTACGGAGCTGGCAAAGTTGGTAACAACAATAAGGCAATGCAGATGTGGTTCAAAGGTAAGCTTCTGATTCAACAGGATACTAAAGTTGCTGGCTGTAGATGAGAAATTGTAGCTAGGAAATTTAATAACCACATGAAGCTTCAAAATGGCGGTTGCTGACTGACTAGTAGGGCCTACCCAACCACATGAACTTAGTCTTTGCTCAGTTTATACATAAGCAATATGATGACAGACATATCTCCAGCCTGTCTAGGGCTCCAACCATTTTCCCCACAGCCATATCGGCATTTGCAGGTCAACTGTGAATATATGCCTGAAATTTAGTGGCATAAAGCTGGCCTTGGGCCCCACTCTCTACCAGAAATGTGGAAATCCCACAGGTATATATTATGTGCAGGAGCGGACCAAGGACAGAGGCCTGGGGGAGACCGTACTGAGCAGGGACCCATCTAGATCTCGTATGACCATGAACCACACTAAGCGTATGCCCACTGAGGAAGGAGCTAATCCATTCAAGGAAACACCCACTCAGCTCAAATGTGGCATGCAACCGCTTTAGTATGATGTCTTGGACTACACTCTACAAGATAAAAAGCAGCGCTTGCATCAAAAAGTGCCACCAACGTGGGGGGGGGCTCTGAACGATCGATAGCCCCGTAGATGTCAGATCGGAGGTAAAATAGCAGTGTTTCCGTTGAATAGAACTTCTTAATCCTGACTGGCACGATTGCAGTAGGTTGTTCCTCTTCTAGCTAGCCGCTATAAAAATGAAAAATAGGCTAATGGTCTGAAGCTTTTGGGTCCAATTGATCCAGGCCATTGTTTTTTAATGTCAGGATCAGTATAGATCTCTTCTGCGACAGTGGTAAGACACCTTCCCCGATAGATCAATTACTCAGCTCCAGAAGGAGCAGAAGTAATTAATATGTTTTGCACTTTGTAATTACATTACACTGTAATTACACTACACTGTGTAATTAGATTAGACTATGTAATTACATTGCATTTTATTGTCAATTGATTCTTTGTGTTGAAGTTTTACTCTTTTCTTTGCATTGAAGATTCCAGTGTCAGTGAGAAAACTTTATAGACTGCAGTGAATGTCAGTTGTTAGATTGAATGTTGTGTGATATTGCAGACATATTGTGGAGCATTAGCAATATAAGCATCATCTTATGTGGTCGTTGTGTATAGACCTTTAAACAGAACAGCAACACATCATTGCTTTTAGGCATCAGACATTACTTATTAGATTTTTTTTCTATGTAGATTCTAAATATACTTACCTCAACATTGTATTCTAGCAGACAAAGGTTTATCTTTGGTCGCTAAAAGGGTCAGATGCACCAATTTATGCTTCAGATATAATATTACTGCGTTGATAGTTAGTAAATCAGATGTATTCATGAGCTAGTAACTATAGCATTCCGTGTCTCATTCTTCGCTACCCATTTTTTTAAAACACTGCAAGCCATATGCCAAGGGGATTTGTCTTGTACAGTGCTGTTGTTTTGTCAGTACTTATCTGCAAAGAGGCTAATCTAATCTTATATGAACATTTGTAAAGCGCTTCTCACAACAGAGCTATTCAGAAGTGCTCTCCACCAATGCACTTCAATCCTCCCAGCCATCCTACATCTGTCAGTTGTTCATGGTCCACTTCGTTCAACCCGTTCCTCTTCCACCCAAACACTGCTCCGCCCTTCTGTCATCTCATTCGCTAAAATTTGCAGATCCATGGCCATGGCTGTACGGCCTCTTTGGAGCAAATTCCTGCCAGCATTACAACAAATATCTCATCCGTCATACAAACACACCAAAATCTCACCTCTTGCTTTCTCCCCATCCCCACAGGTTACTCAATAATGAAAACTGATTTTTCCCAAATCCTATCCGATTTCCTCCTCTTCCTCTACCCCCTCTATGTTTCAACTCTAAACACCATCCACCTTTGCCGTCTGAATGTCTGCCTGCCTGCCTGACTCTCTGAGTCTTGACCCCACTTATCGATTTTGTTTTGGTGACCTGTGAATAACCTGGTTCTTACGACTTCACTTTTGTGGGCACTGTAGAAATCTTGAGTTCCTACTCATACATATACATGCATGTGTACGTGTGTGTCTTTTTGTATGTCTACATGTATGTATGTATGTCTCTGCCTATTTATATCATGCCTCTTAGGTGTTCGTCTAGACGATGTATTGCCTGCTACTTATTGGAGAATGTAACACTGCAAGTTAAGCATCTTATTACCATCATATTACATTATAAATTGGCCAAGATATTACGTAAGATTTGATACGAATTACATTGTAGTATGAAGTCGTCATTACATTATTGCTGTTATATGATGGTACTTTAAAAAAATTATTTAACTTAATTGAAAATACTCACATGAAGGTTGATTTATTAGCATGCGATTACATTACATTACATATGTATTATTTGTATATATATATATATATATATATATATATATATATATATATGTATATATATCTATTATAGAGAGGCGATTACTGCATTGGTCGAACCTCGTTGGCGCATCGCACAGTAAGAATTTCATGGTCTGGCAGTATGGCGATTATGCCACAAAAGGCGTGAAGGAAGTGTGTGAGTTTGGATATCCAAGAACAGCAGAACAGGAAATTCAAAGCCATGTAGGTATTGTTCTTTAAGTGAAAGCTATACTTATTGCTTACTTATTAAATACAGCACTCAGTTTATTCCTTCTCCATGCACACTTGTGACGGCAAGGTTGTGTTATGGTGCCATATAAATTGTCGTCATTAGTATATGCTTTCCTAATGTTGCTTTTTAGTGGAGGAGTTTTACTGAAACTTAGTGTTTATACATATTTATCGAGCCACTTTATATTTACCACTGTGGTACCTCTGAAAATGCTGGCTTTGTTTACTTATTTACTTTTCATTACAACTTAGGTAAATATTTTGTCTTTGATTGTTAATTGATGTAAGCATGGTTTGTTGTCATGCGGGCAGGAACCAGTATTTTGTTTATTTAGATGAACAAATATTTCTATTATATTATTTAGTGTCTTAATATACTTCAGTTTAAATACTTGTTCTGTTTTAAATTGCTGAGCAAGCTGTGGAATAAATTGTTATTTGTATGATCGTTGTATAGGACCTTTTTATTATATTTTGTCAGACATTTTTATGCTTGCTTGTACATTGTGCTCTTCCTTGCTGTTGAAAACAGAGTCGAGAAGTTCGGAGTATCATCAAGACTACTGGCATTTGGTGGAGTGAACCCCATGGCCTTAATCAGAAGAGAGATGCAAGATTTAGTACTGACAGACGTCGCCATCTCGTCTCAATGCTAACGATGGTTGGGCCAAGTCCCGACTGGTGTGTTGGTAAGTTTGATCAAATCTAGTCCAAGTCTCTGTTGTCTCTGCTCTCTATCTCTCTCTCTCTTGTAAATTGTAACTGCAGCTCGCTTACTACAAGAACGAGGTTAATAGGCGTGAACTAACATCTAACACCAACACACCAGTTCTTACTGTCTTCATATAATTTGTTTGTTCAATATGGGTCAAGTTGTTGTAGATAGTTTTGTTGATGTGCTTGTTTTATCCACCAAGATGCGGGAATCAAATCCCTGCATGGATAGCACAATAATTCAAGATTTATGTTGCAATGATGCCCTTTAGTTGAAGGTTGGGCTTATATAACTGCAATGATCGAAATCATTTAAGATTTCTCTTCCAGTCTTATGAACTCAGCATTGAACTGTGCATGTTGACTGTACAATGTACGCTGAGGATGAGAGGTGAGATACGGAAGGTGAAAGCTTAACCACCTGCTTTCGTATGTGCAAGTTGAGGAGTCTGTAACACTTTCTATGCATGGCTGCTTGGTTACTCAGGGTAGCTTAAGAGAACTGATCTTCATGTAGCCTAGTTTTAGCCGTTGAGCGAAATGTTGTGACTTGTGAGCATTGTTGCTTAATGTGCTGTTCAATGAAAAGCATGCTGATTTTGTTGAAAACGAGAGACTGAGTAATGTAGACAAATGATGGATTCAAAAGAAGAGTTTGAGAAACCGTATCGTTTGACTTTGCACTTCACGATCTGTGTGAGGAGCATTTGTGCAGAAGAATTCACAGTGATCAGCTGGAATGTTTTTATTCACCGCACAGAAACTGTATTGTTCGTTCGGGTCGTCTTGTTGATCTGAAACCAAGCATTGTCTTGCTGTTGAAACCAGCTGTTATGGTTACAGAGTTGGTTTTTGCAATGCTTGGGATTGAGTGCCACTTCCAGTCAATTAATTCCCTGTTTGCAGTCACTCTGCCTCAACAGATTGACCCGAAATTGAGTGGATTTGCAGCTAAGCACCGTGATGCGCCGTCGGTTGGTGCTGCGCTTCGAGTAATGGTGCCACGGAACGTATGAAACGGGATTACGTTAGATCAGATTAATTACGTTGCATTAAGAGAACAAGAGATGGGCAATGAATGCCAATGTGCCCAGTTATACATGTTGTTCAAATGGGACATCTCTACAAACAAACAAAACAGCCTTGTTGCCACAGAACTACAACACATTTGCTCTATACTTTTATAATTATACATATGTTTTGTTGATTCTATGCATAATGAGTTGTTCTGCCTTGAAAAATAGAATCCTATATTCACATTCTCTTCAATTTAAAATCTAACTTTACTGACAGTATTTACAAACATTTTCACATTGCATAGCTGTTGACGTTCTTGTAACACTATCTGTGTCAGATCTTATATCATGTGATATTTCTCTATCCTTGGGGATAATAAAGTACTCGGATCATTTTATCATTGAATGCTCTCGCTTACTACTGATCAGAAGCAAAGCCTAGTTCTTAATGACATTTAGCACGATTTAGGGTAGCTCAGTGAGCGTCTCTAATTAGTTTGCTCTGCTAGTAACACTATATAAATGTTCAATTATAAAATTACAAATACGATTACAAAGCGAAGGCCGGTTGCTGGCAACGTTCGTCCGGCGTGGTTAAGCCACTGTGATTTAGCTCCTTTATGGATCGTCTTCTGCATTGCTTCAGTGACTCTTCAATGTTACCCCCTGCAGTCCATTGAGTAACACCATCCAATTACGTCGTATCTGGTTGGCTTCGTCTGTCAGTTGATGTTGCTAGTTCTACATAAGATATCTCTTTGTCTCAGTCATGATTGCAAAAAAGCATCTCCAAGCCGGGTATGGAAGCAGAGGAGGTGAGACGATGTCTCTGCTTCCTCCGTGCAGTGAGATTGAGTAAACATCTGGAACATTGTTACTGTATGTCCATAATGATATTCTGTTCGGTTTAATTTTGTTGATGTTGTCCAATCTAATTAACACAGAAAGGTGAGACCGGGAAAGACATTCGAGCCTTGTATTCTTGTGCAAAGACTGCAATATGGAATTATCTCTTTGATTTTATTAACGCTCATTCTTTTGGCGTGCTGCCTTCTTCTTCGGAGAAGCTGGGCTGATCTATTGATTTGTCTTCCACTCCACGTACATTAGTTCTGATCATTTATGATTAAATTCTGAATTGCCATTCAGTGATTGCATTTTTTAGCTTTCTTGCTTTCTGCCAGCTGAACATGAAGAAGAGCTTCAGGGTTGCTCTCATTGTGACTGTACTGTGCTGCATTTTATTAGAAAATAAAAAAATCCAATCACTCAGTATGACCAAATTTGTCAAAAGGTGTAAAGTGTGAGACCTAATGTTTCTGGATTACGTTCCATGTCGTCATTTTGGGCACGGCGATGAAAAGAATTGCTATATATTGAAAAAATCAATAAATTAATTATGTAGGTGTTCAAGTCATTGTTATTGTTATACAATAATGAAAAGACGAAAGGTGCTGTACATGTTGTTAAACATGATTGACATGTGAAACAGAAATTCAAATCTGAGGTGTGGTTAGTTTCTTACACAAATTCAAAGCTATTTGATATCCAGATGTGGCTAAAAGCTGGTGCGATAAAATGAGTTTTGAGGTGTTTCTTGAATGAAGATAAAGGAGCAATCGATTCTTTCAGAAACATGGAATGCTCGAGAGCCCGCGATAGTTCTGCATCATGGCTCAGCCCAAAAAACCGTGCCTGAAGAAAGATTTCAGGTGGCTGAGAGGGATCGTGTAGGGAGTGTGTGTGTACAAATGGTGCTTCTTGTGTGGTTTTAATAGGTCAGACAGGCCAGTTTAAATCTTAGTTTGAACCTGAAACAATGCATCAAACCCAGTTGGATTAAGGAGTTTGCACGAAAATGTGCATGCAGGTTCATGTGAGCAAGAGAATTTTGGATGCATTGAAACTTGTTGGCTTCAGCATCTTAGATACCTGTAAAAACCAAGTTGGCATAATCAAGGCGAGAACAGATAAGATAGTGAGCTTTGTTTTGTGTGGTATCTCTGGTTATGGCAGACCTTATGGTGTGTATTGCCCTGACATGATAGAAACAAGATTTGCAAAATATTTAGTGGAAATAAGAGATTACTGCTAAGAGTTACCAAAGTGTTTTTGACAGAGGAACAGAAGTGCCAGCAATGTAAGTTCTGGGATGAGAAAGGAGAAAGCACGCGTTGGTGTGGACTACTGGCTCATATTCATACCCACATTACTCAGTCTGCATTGTATCAGAATTTGTGCCTGAGTGAAGCATGAGCGTAATGAAAGTCTGAGTGTGAATTTTTTTAAAGTTTGTTGGTCTCTGTTCTAGGTATCAGTGCAGTGGACTTGTGTCTGTCAAACTGTACATGGACTAAGGAAATCACAGTTGATCTCTATCCGTGGGATGCGGGAACGGATGATGGAATCTCGTACATGGTTGGTTGGGTTTAAACTTTCATTATTTCTGCTTAGTTCTTTATTTCATCATGTAAAACTCAATCTATCACAACACACCAGTTGTGTAGTTGCCAAAAATACCAATGGCCCATAGGGCCTCATGCCCAAACACCAATTTTGGTTATGAAATTAAGGTGCTGAAACATGCGCTGTATTTGACATGGCTATGCAGTTTAAATTTGAGGAGGCAAGAAGAAAAAATGAACCATCAAACAGTGGACTCATTCGTGGTGAGTTCACTTGAGTTGCAGATGAAGTCTAAAAAGCAAAATGGATATCTGCTTAGGTAAGGTTTGAACTTATGA
Organism: Bimastos eiseni; assembly: GCA_959347315.1. Lineage (NCBI taxonomy): Eukaryota > Metazoa > Annelida > Clitellata > Crassiclitellata > Lumbricidae > Bimastos > Bimastos eiseni. Next base: position 10,115,735 of record OY365806.1, on the reverse strand, counting down.
CCTGTTGATTCAATGCCCAATGTGCTTACTCTTATTGACTATCTATCGTGCACTCATTTTTTAGCATGCTAGAAATACCTGATATTTGACGAAATTACACCTATGTACTTCACGTGTATTTGCTTAGTAGAAATTGCACATGCTGTCTACCTCTCTCTTTAAATGCAGTGCTGTAGATACTCTGGTAAGCACCAGCTAAAGGTTGTTCTCCTTAAAAGACAGCTATTTGCTAAATATTGCTGTTGTGTTGCTATGATATGTCATAAATTGTGTTCACTGCATAGCCACATACGTTCATTGCCACAAGCATCATCGTTAATAATGTCATCAGTGGTGTACCTCTGTTTGGAGCATTGCTGCTTCCAAGACGGCGCCAATAACCACTGTCTTGGACTCATGTTCAGACTGTGTGTATGCTGAAGCTTGGCAGGTGGTGATGATTTCGTTTATTGTTAACTAAACACATGAGTTGACCCACTGCGAACCAACTACATATTGAGCCTCTGCCGGATCCATATATGCATAAGCCATCCGACTGGTCTATTCTAGCTCCTTAGTTTGCCGGATATGAAGGCTTGAACTGCCCTTGCATGGTCCTGTCTGCCATCTCAAACATCCGAAGTACAATCATCTCTGAAACATGAATCCGCATTGACTGCCAGTGGCCCTGAGGTATTAATGAGAGGGAGAAGCATCAAGAAACAAACAAACAGAGACAGACAGACTGACAGACAGACAGACAGAGAGAGAGAGAGAGAGAAGGAGAGGCAAAGACAAAGAGAAACAGAGAAAGAGCCCATGCAGATACGTTGATACACCGTGTCTTTTGGCTTCATATCAATAGGCACCTTATAATGGTGTTGCATTATAGCTATTTCATTTCTTACAGCTTAACAAATGTTGGATGCATCTTTCTGACCACCTTGTAGCAGATTTCATGTTATAACAAATCATGTTATTGTGTGTCTCTTGTGTATTTCAGTCGCCAAATGCAAAAAGTGATCCGCAGCAGAAGATACATCGAATAACAAACGCTTTTCCAAACAATGTGGCCTCTCCTTTCTACGGCAGGGAACCAGTCAAACCGCTTGCTTCGCTAAAAATAGAACGTCTCAGTGGAAAGGATGGAGATGACGCTTCATGTTCGAACTATGATGGAGATGACTCGGATGTAGATATAATAGGAGGAGGTGCTGGAGTGGATGGACTATCGGAAATGGATAAACAGAAACTGACGATGATGCAAGACGGTAATCTAAGCAGAATTTTCTCTATTGTTTGGATTTTATGCAATATGTGAAATTTAAACGTTCTCTGTATTTTTCGGTTTTTTGTATTTTCAGATTTTTCAAAATTTTTCACATTTTCTTAATTAGTTGCATTTCTTGCATTTTTATAATTTTCTGCTTTTCCTAATTTTCAGAATTTTTTGCATTTTGTTAATTTCATGAAGTATCTCCCTAATTCCTTACAAGTGATTGAATTAAATATGTTCAATTTTAGCTGCTGTTCATGTTGGTTAAATTATTTTTATTAATTAGGCAAATGTGCTGTTTCTGCATGGGAGGATTGGTCTGGATGTTCTGTAACATGTGGTGTTGGACAGAGGTTCCGGAAGCGCATGTACCTCAAGGCGATGGTCGATGAAACAATGTGTGGACTACCAGTCATGGAGTCAGAGAACTGCATTGGTTGGTAATCGTATATTGACTGCTACTTCGAATATTTTTCCATCAGTTTTAGAATAATATTGGGGAGTCATATTCAAAGCTGTGTATGACGATTCAAAATGGGAGTTAACGTTTGCAATTCATAAAGGATTCACATATTATTGCCATTTCCTTACAATAATCTATAGTTGCTTCAGTAATTGCTGTGTGAGTTTTTGTCCACACAGAGGCAATTGTTGCATTTGACAAATTTATTGTTCACTTTTTATGACATGGTATCCCAGGTGTCAACTTTGAATGACGATGTGTAAATGACTGTAGTGTAACAAAAGTTGTAAATTATAGTGTTCTACAATCTACATTGTTATACGATCTGTACTATTTGAGCACCCAGTTGTTCAATATATTTCCTTTGGCAACGTTTAATTCTCTGTGGCAATGGCAATGCTGTGCAGGACTTGAAAACGAATGCGAAACAATTGAAGAGGACTGTGCTGTGACTCAATGGTCCAACTGGTCCCCTTGCAGTGTTACCTGTGGCAAGGGAACCAGAGAGAGGCGCCGTTTCTATCTGGCAAAGGAGGACATGGTGCGTTGCAGTCGAACAACGGAAGAGCTGGAAATGTGTGCAGCAGCGACTCTCGACTGTGATGGTGCAAGGGCACGTAAGAACTTCACAGGTAACTAAATATATTTATGAGGTTTGTCATCTGATAACATGGTTCCTAGTCTAGTGCCTTTGTCAGGTTATGAAGTGTGCCATGTAAATAGATATGTACTTACAGCCACACTCTGGATTGTATGTATCGGGACACTTAATATGACAGATTTTAAGTAAGGCACAGAACCAAAACCTATCTAAGAGATCTAAACAAGTGCGGTTTAAGACCGTCTTGAAATGTTTGCTCTTCAGAGACAAAGAAAACGGGCAAAATGCATACATATCTACATTGTTCTGTTAGTTTTGGAACTGAAAAAGCTTATGTACTGTTATTGAATTGGATTCACAGGTGGTACTCAGAACTGAATTTTTTTGGGCTGGTTTTTGGGCCATGTGTCCTTGTGGTAGCCCTGAAAATGTGATTGTATGCATATTGTAAGAGATTATAGCATTAGGAGTTATTATGTGTGGGAGTAACGGGCACTACATTAATCATCTATATATATATGTATATACACACACGTCAATAATGACCAATATGTATAAATGATTATTATATGCTGGCCAAATGTTACTTGTTACAATAATGATAGCATTCAGTATATGAAACTCAGTTACGTTTGCATTCGATCCTAAATTTATGTTGGATTTTCCTTTTGATGTCAAACACTGCTATAGCAGTTTGAAAGTTTTTTTATATGTCATTTAGTGGTCAGTTGTTACCTGTTTATTTGATAAAAGATTTTGATTATTTTCTATTTTCTTGTTTTTCCAACTGTGCAGCCATATGTTCTCTGCCGAGTTTGACCGGTCCTTGTCGTGGAAACTTTGAGAGATGGTACTTTGACGTTCAGATGCAGAAATGTCTGCCATTTGTTTATGGAGGTTGTCGTGGGAATGAGAATCGCTTTGAGACAATGGATGAATGTACAGAAGCATGTTCATTGATCCATGACACTGAACAAGGTGTCCAGGAACCAACACAAAGAACATTAGCCACACGTGGTCAGTACACGTGGCTCATTGATCTGTTCACATATATAAATTTACTTTCCGATTTTGGTAAAAAAAAACTGGTGAAGTTTTTTAATTAAAAACATTTGTCTATATGAGAATATGCTGAAGTTCTCTTCACAAAAGCAACTCCATGAGGCTTCAATGAAACTGAACAAATTGCCTGAAGAACACACAGTTGCATCTGTAACGACCAGCGTTATTGACTATATCTTAGGTTTTACTACATGCTGGTCGTTAATAGGTTAGTCATCCATGCAGAATCATAATTGTAAGCTCCAAATATGAAATGTCCTTTAAAAACTAATCTTATTTATGTGCACTGCATAATAAGAGAGGGATTGTCCTGAGTTATAAACTGAAGATCTGTGTCTGGTTGCAAGAGAGATCTCAAAAAGTAGACAGAGAACCTGCGTAAGTGGGTTTTCTCTAAGTCAAGAAAGATTGGGAGGTGTTAGCATCTGGTGTGGGTAGGAATTCTTGAAGAGTGAGACTTTAATTTTCAATAGAAAGTCTGAGAATATATAGAATTGAAGATTATGAGGCCGACCATGATCGCACGAGGCTATACTGATGGACGAACCAAAGGTGATGGAACCAACAAGATCATTGATGGCCCAAATCTTGTCCCCTATACTTGTTTTTTGTATTCAGATCTAGTGGGTACAATCTTTGAAACAGAAAGCACAATTTCACGTTTTCTTCAAAGATGAATAAAACTGTATACACCGAATTCTGTATAAATAATCATATTGACCTTGATACTGCCTGCGACTTGCCCAAAACACTATTGTCTGTATAAGTTGTATCGAGGAAAACTTGTGATTGCAGTAACAATAAAATTTGATGGAGTGATTGATTAGGTATACGTAATGCAGTAGCGAGATTATTCCGTCAGTCTCTTAAAACTGTGAAACTAACTTGTTTGAACTGTTTTTCTTTTTTTTGTTCATTTACTCACATAGTGTAAGTTATTTTAGTCAGAATTATTTATTTCAAATGTGTTTTCTGATTGTACAGCCAAATGTTCTCTGCCAAGTTTGTCTGGTCCATGTCGTGAGAACTTTGAGAGATGGTACTTTGACGTTCAGATGCAGAAATGCCTGCCATTTGTTTATGGAGGTTGTCGTGGGAATGAGAATCGCTTTGAGACAATGGATGAATGTACAGAAGCATGTTCATTGAGCCATGATACTGAAGTTCATGAGCCAACGAAAAGTACAATTGCTGCACGTGGTAAATAAGCATGGTTCACTGAACTATTTGTATGGCTTTATGGATTTACTCTACAATTTTCTGTATACCAAAATTTATATACCAAACTTTCATTGGTGTATAAAATTTGAAATTTTTTTCAGTATTATCATTTGTTTATTAAACTCTGGTTGTCTCAGTAATTGATGTGTAAGAAAAATTCCAGACTGGTTGAATTGTATTTGTAATTAAAAATTTTTAAATCACTGCTCATTGCTCAAGATCAAGAAGTTCCCTACACAAACCCATCTCCAATAGGCTTGAAAAAATCCACTCACATTTCTTTGTGCTCATTCAGCAATTCATCCATGCAGAATCTTGATCATAAGCTCCATCTTTATAGAGCACCAAATATGGGTTAAGTGTGAGGCACCCACTGATTCTTCAGTGCTGTATCAAGTCAGAAGAGTTGTCTAAATATACCAATTGGAGATTGGAAACTGATTGCCAGAGCGACCAGTGAGAGGAGACAGTGGCGCTTCTGTGGTAGGTTTTATCTTGGTCAAGAAAGATTGGAAGGTGGAGGATAAGATTGGTCAGGGTAGGAATGCTGGATAAGGTGAAATTTTAACTTTGTGAAGAAAGGCTAATGGGCGACACACAGGAGAGACTGAGGCAGATGATGATGGAGTAACGAATATTTGTGAAACTCAAGACCAAAATTATTTGAGAAAACTGGTAATGCAGTAGAACTGCTTGTTCACAGTTTTTCTATTGTTTTGTTTATATATTCTTGTTCATATTAAAACATTATTATCCCATTTGTCCCTCGCAGGTGCCTTAACTGAGATTCCCCAGAAGCTATATTCCTAGAACTTAGTACAGTCTCTTTATGTTTTTATTTAGTTTGTGTGTATTTTGATGCAGTTTGACAACCAGAGAGATATTTTAAATGAATACCTATATATTTGTGGTCAGGACTACTAATGTTAAACTGTGTTTTCTGATTGTGCAGCCAAATGTTCTTTGCCGAGTTTGACTGGTCCATGTCGTGAGAACCTGGAGAGATGGTACTTTGACGTTCAGATGCAGAAATGCCTGCCATTTGTTTATGGAGGTTGTCGTGGGAATGAGAATCGCTTTGAGACAATGGATGAATGTACAGAAGCGTGTTCATTGAGCCATGACACTGAAGAACGTGTCCAGGAGCCAACACAAAGAACGTTAGCCACACGTGGTAAGTACGCATGGCTTCTCATGCATCTACTTACATACTTTGCAAATTTATTTTAAAAAATTGTGTATAATATGAACTTTTTATTGAAGATTTTTCAATTTAAAATATTTTTCAACGTTGAGAACATGCTGAAGTTCACAAAAGCATCTCATGAGGCTTGAATGAAACAGAAAGCCCAATTTCATACATTTCTTCAAAGTCAAATGCAACTTTATACCCCAATTGCTATATAAATAACATAATATTTACCCTTATGCTGCCCACACGACTTGCTCTGAAATACCATTTTCTGTATATGTTGCATCAGTGACAACTTCTGATTTCATTAACGAAATATAATTGATTGATTGATTGATTGCTTTGCATAATGCAAGAGCGATATCATTCGGTCAAACTGGTTAAGAGTAAAACTGAAATTGTTTTTCTTATGTTTGTTCATTTATTCACATAGTTTTAGTTATTATGGTCAGGACTACTAATGTTAAACTGTGTTTTCTGATTGTACAGCCAAATGTTCTTTGCCAAGTTTGTCTGGTCCATGTCGTGAGAACCTGGAGAGATGGTACTTTGACATTCAGATGCAGAAATGCCTGCCATTTGTTTATGGAGGTTGTCGTGGGAATGAGAATCGCTTTGAGACAATGGATGAATGTACAGAAGCATGTTCATTGAGCCATGACACTGAAGAACGTGTCCAGGAGCCAACACAAAGAACGTTAGCCACACGTGGTAAGTACGCATGGCTCCTCATGCATCTACTTACATACTTTGCAAATTTATTTAAAAAAATTGTGTATATTATGAACTTTTTATTGAAGATTTTTCAATTTAAAATATTTTTCAACGTTGAGAACATGCTGAAGTTCACAAAAGCATCTCATGAGGCTTGAATGAAGCAGAAAGCCCAATTTCATACATTTCTTCAAAGTCAAATGCAACTTTATACCCCAATTGCTATATAAATAACATAATATTTACCCTTATGCTGCCCACACGACTTGCTCTGAAATACCATTTTCTGTATATGTTGCATCAGTGACAACTTCTGATTTCATTAACGAAATATAATTGATTGATTGATTGATTGCTTTGCATAATGCAAGAGCGATATCATTCGGTCAAACTGGTTAAGAGTAAAACTGAAATTGTTTTTCTTATGTTTGTTCATTTATTCACATAGTTTTAGTTATTATGGTCAGGACTACTAATGTTAAACTGTGTTTTCTGATTGTACAGCCAAATGTTCTTTGCCAAGTTTGTCTGGTCCATGTCGTGAGAACCTGGAGAGATGGTACTTTGACGTTCAGATGCAGAAATGCCTGCCATTTGTTTATGGAGGTTGTCGTGGGAATGAGAATCGCTTTGAGACAATGGATGAATGTACAGAAGCGTGTTCATTGATCCATGACACTGAAGAACACCTCCAAGAACCAACACAAAGAACAATAACCACTAGTGGTAATTAAGCATGGCTCATTGATATATCCACATAAATTTACTTTACTATTTTTTTCTGCTAAATGTTAAATGTAAAAGATCAAGTTGTTGGGTATTTTAATGAGGAAAAATTAATTTTCTTACATTGGAAGCCAGTTGTTGAAGTTTTCCACATGGATCCATCACCAAGAGGCTTGAACAGAACTGATCACATTACTCTGTGTGCAATTAGTCACACATGACTAAATTTAGCTAAACATTTAAGTTTAAATAACTGAGCCCAAGTACATGTAAAGGAGCAGCTCCTATTTATTGATTAAGCAATAATACAATAGTGCGCAACTAGTCATCAATACAGAATCTTTATCATAAATTTGACATTTCTGGAGTGCCATTTAAATGCCAAGCACACGGCACCAATGCACTCTTTTGAGTGTTGCGTCAAATCAAACGAATTTTCTTTTAAAAAAGTCCAAACTAGGCGAGTCAATGCCACATATTTATTATTTCAGTATTTATTTATTCAATAAAATACGTTGTTATTTTTTGTCAGAAATCTGCCATTTGCCAAGAGACCCTGGACCATGTCGAAGCAACTTTGAATCGTGGTATTTTGACACTGCCATGCAAAAATGTTTGCCTTTTTCATATGGTGGTTGTTTTGGCAACCAGAATAGATTTTCAACAGCAGAAGACTGTTTTGAACGATGTATTGAAAGTGCTGAACAGCCAATCGAAGTAATCTTGCCACCCATTCGTACAGTAAAGCCATCTAGAGAAATTTACTCTACAAAACATTTCATCACTAACCGCCCAACATCACAAGGTTCACCGAGAAAGCCACCCGCTAATGGCAAGACCATTACAAGTAATGTTATCTTCTCAGAACTTCAGAAGTTTCTTCCTCAGATATTGACATTTTCGAAATTAGATTTGATTTATTAACAGAAAACAAATTATGAGTAATACATGTGTGAATGTAAAGAAATTTTTAATTTAATTATCACTAGTTAGACAATTACAAGTATGAGAAATGTGTATGTAATCATGGTAAAATAGAAACAATAAAGTCAGTCTTGATTCCTCGGAATCATCATCTTTCAGTTAGATCAGCCGACTGTCTTTCTCTGGTCATACACAGAACAAGAACTATCCTTGATGAATGAGCTTTTTTCTGACGATAAACCTAGATGATAGAACTCTTTCTCTATATCGACCATTCTGCTAATTTGCTTATGTCATGTCATTTGTCGGCTTAGGACTTACCTTTGCCTAATTTCTTTGCCTCTCGGTCTCTCATTTGACTGATATTAATCTGATTGCAACTTAGTTTTGGTGTGACTTCGGTTGATGCATTGACTGAAGTTACCAATTGAAACTAGACTCTTCTTTATGATATTGTAGATTCATTGGTCAAACCCACCACTTTATATCCTTGTCTTTTTTGCATAGTTATGGCTGGGCTGGGATTGCTTCTGGGTAGGTTCTTGAAGAGCGCCATATAAATGCTCCAAATGAATGAATGAATGAATATGTGTGAGGTCTGAATTACAGTGGTTCGGATGAAATGGCAGTTTGTCCTCGATGCATGTATCCCAAATGGAAAATCTTCCTTTCATTGGTTGGTTATAAAAGCCAAACATCGAGAACTACGTGATTGTCTGCGATCGCAGGGCCTCTTGTTGTTGCCTTGCTCTCACGATACCACAAATGAACACCGCCTCTCGTGGCAGTAGACCATTCTTTACTGCTGTGCCAAGATCCTGGGGTAGATTATCCATAATCTTTCACACTAATGAGTCACATGCTTTTCCTAATAAGGCTGCTTTTATGCCTTACATGGAACTGACCAGATTGCCAGTCTGTTACTGAATGCTGTTGATAATACCTAACTGCTTAATTATAATAGTGCTATAATAGTTCTAAGGTTGAATCATTGTGGGCTGCTGTCATGATGAGGAATGTGGTAAAACATGCACGATACAAACATTCAGTTATATATCAGCATGTACAATAACAATACAATGCATACTTACATATATATATATATATATCTCTTTATATATATACTTTTGTGTGCAGCTGATTAAATGATTTATATATACATAAAAATAAATGTAATACTTACGTAAATAATACTTACATAATGAGTAAAATTATATGAAGATTGACTTTTTGCCTTCTATATAATTGTTTATTTTGTTTTTGTTTTGTGTCTATCTTGTGTATAGATAAGACATCTGCTATTGCTCCTCCAGTTGATTGCATGATCTCTCCATGGACGGAATGGTCCAGCTGCTCCGTCTCATGTGGTGCTGCTGGGTTTCACGTTCGACAGAGAATGATCAAACGAGAACCGGAGAATGGTGGCAGAAGCTGTCCGTCAGGTTTGGAGAAGAGGAAAAGGTGTAAACTGCCACCTTGTGAGTAGTTCTCAAACATTGTTCATCTCTCTTCTAATAACTATTTATTCTGCTTAGGTTGTAATCTCTGAGCTTCTGCAGAACGATCAGCTTCATTAGAGCGCGATGTCTGTTGCCTTGCTCTTTGTGTGCATGAGGTTACTGGTTCACATACTAATGGTGACTTATTTCAGAGATTTGTATCTGGAACTAGATCCATCAATATACAGGAATTGTAAATAGTATGGCATCCATTCAAACAGGCCTTCGGCTGAAGGATCTTGCCCAGAACGTCCCATTTGAAAATAGTAATCGGTTGGAAAATCGATCGTGCTAGATCGAGTAGGTGAGTGATCCAGCAGGTAAGCTTTTGAGTGCAGTGTATTTTGTGTCGTATACTCATGGATGGCTGCCAGGCGAGCGATTTATCGCTCTACCGGACCTTTGCTAGGCGAGCAACCTAGGAGAGCGATCAAAGCACCGATCTTACCAAATCAAGTCATTGAATATGAACAGATTGAGACCATAGTAGCTGACTGATTAGAGAACTTACCTTGTAACGCAAAGAGCACTGGTTCGAGTCTCATGTGGTATCTTGATTAAGTCTTTCACTCATAATTGCTCTGTGCCATAGATTGATGATGGGTTATTGATTAGTGGCATTAATGAAAGCATCATAATGATAATTTTGTAAGCATGTACATTTTCTTTTAGTGTGCATTAGAAGGCACTTACAACTGCTAATCATAGAGTTAACTAAGTTCTTACATATGACCTATGTCATTTCACACATATTATTGAATCCTAGAATTGAACCAGATCACACACACACACACACACACACACACACACACACACACACACACACACATACACACACACACACACACACACTCTCACACACACACACACACAAATGCAGATCCTTCAAGTTGTTGCTTTGATGTTCATTATTGTAGTACAGGGTGTAATCGGGTGTATGTGTATAGGCCTATTGCCCCTGAATGTCCAATATACAAAACTGTTGCCTCGGTTTACCTCCTTCTTCTTCTCTGTTGGAGAAATAAGGATAGCCATGCAAGTAATGTAACACCAAGTTGGTCTATCAAGATCGTTCTGCCACTCTTTACAAATAAAATCACTTATGGCTATTCTATCTTTCTCCATAACACTAGTCTTATGGTGACTGAATGGTGTTCTCCAACTTTCGTAGAAATTGTCTGTCATAAGATGGTTTCTGATGTGACTGGGTTGCTTTTCCACAGGCGATGCCTCCTCCTCCTCCTCGACCTCGTCGTCCTGTCAGCTGGGACCATGGGGCCAGTGGTCGCCATGCTCCACGACGTGTGGATCAGACGGAATGCAGGAGAGAGTACGCCAGATGCTAAACAATGGCGGTCAGACTTCAAAGTGCAAACTTCACATGCAGAGGCGAATCTGTGCTGAAGAGCCATGTCCCAAGGACTCCAGGTTCCTATGAAGACAACCACGCTCCTCTACTACGCACGTCCATTCGTACGCTCGGATCACATCCAGATTAGCAGCTGTGGATCTTAGTGAAGCAAACGTCCAGTTGTCAAAATTTCATTCAACCTCATCCTCCATGTTTGACTGATTGGCTTATGGTACTGGAAAATGGTACTGTAAAGGTGCTATATAAATATACAGACATATGCATGCATAAACACATGTATATGAACATTTGTACACCTAGTTGATTTTCATAAGAAAATCTTGATTCATGTACACCATGAATAGTGCTGCAGGATCTTAGCGGTCCAATGAGATAGTGTCCCATATTGGAGAAATAGTCTTACAGGTTAGTTTTCACCATAGTGTAGTACAGCAATATTTTCATAGCGCCCTTTAAAGTACGAGAATAAGTGCTGCGTCGATTTTGCTATTTCATTACTTTTTACGTATGAAGTAACTTTTATCAGGTGTAGTAACTGCTGCATTTACGATCAGTGACTACATTTTGTACATAATGTATATAAATAATGGTAGACTTTTACAGAGGCAAATCCAGAAACAAGATTATTCAGTTGGGACTAATAACTGACCCTTAATAAAATTGAAGAAGACTTCAAATGGATGACACAAAAGACTGCCAATCCAACCTTTTCAAAAATCTTTTCTGCTACCATATTGGTACTATAATAAGCAAATAAGAACAGTAGGGTTCTTTTATCGTTGTAGGGGATTGACAGGGAGTGTGGTCCTTCGTGTGAACTCCCTTCCTCTGGATCTGCCACTGCATTAGCTATAAGCGGTTCTATTTTTACTGCTGGTTGCAATTGGGCTGAATTTCACCAACACTTGCACAGACTATCATGTCAATTCGTTTTAGAAGGCTTTATAAACTTGTCAACGAATTATATCCTACTTGCATTATTTTATCTGATCACTTTCTGACATTTTAAACAGTCTATATGCATTTATATCTGTTTTCGTAATTAATTATAGTTTAAAGGCATTCATTTCCATCAGTACACTGAATGCAATTTTATACAAACTCTGAAATGGTCTGAGTAATGGTTTCTTCCAAACAAAGTTGCCCCGAAAATACTAAAACTAGTAGCCTATATGGCCGAGTATGGAACTATTTCTATTAGTATGATTGCTTCTTAAGTCTGAGGTTAAAATGGTGTCACTTTTAACTCTAGGCATCATAAAGGATGGACTAGTTGGGTTGCCTGCCAATATAAAAGTTCCACACACATTTTGTTGATCAGCTTTGAATTGAAAACATCTGCTCCCGAGTCTTAACAGTATTGTGATAAATCAATCATCACTTGCTTGGTTCAGTTTTCTGCTAAATTAAGATATTCTAAGCCAAACAAGTGTTCTAAACTGAAATTGATTTGGTTTAATTTTGCAAATATATATTATATTATCAACTAAACTCAATTAAATAGACCTTGCATCAGTCTGCATGCTGACAAACTTTTGATAGGATTCATAATGGGTGATGTATGGATCCCATTTGCACACGTATGCAATGTAACAGTTTTACAACTCTTGTATATAGCACAGTTTTATTAGATGATAGTAATTTAATTGTCTCCTTGTATAATGTGGAGAAGTATGGATTGTGCCTGGCCAAATTAAGCAGACTGTACTTCTTATCAAAGCACAGGCATTTGCCTGATCTGATTTGCTTTGTCCCTGCATTTGCACTGTTCGATAGTGGCAGATAATATAACCGATACATTTTGCATTGCTTTTGTGACTATATGAAGATGCTTTGATTGTACTTTGTGAGCTGGTTAGGACTACAAAAACATTCTTGAAGCAACCACTGGATCTTGTATTTACGGATATAGATGTACGCTGCATTTCATTTTCTCTACGATGTTATTTACTTGATTGAATAAGTCTTGTTTACGGTTTTTATGTACTGAACAGCGGCCAACAGGAAGGTCCTTTCTATTATCCTCTGCCTGCAGTCATCAACTGTTTTTTTATTCTGCAGACTTCTTAATAAATCTGTTTATTCGTTTAAATGACTTTATTGAGCTTGTTTCTGTTTTCCCATTACTAAAAGGAGGCAGAACAAAGTGCTTGCACATTCAAAAACTTGCATTAATTCAGTTTATTAAAAGGTAACAACAACCAAGTGTAGTACAATTAATTATTAAAAGTTGATAAAATTAGTTAAGAAACGATGGTTAAAACATATGAACATATCAGTAATTTACACTTACATACTTCGTACAGCAACAAAACATTGCATTAATGTCAATATTGATGTTTATGCATTATATCTGCAAAATGACATGTTCACAAGAGATTCAGGATCATTACTACAGCAGTGTTCAATCTGGAATCAAGTTAACTATCCAAAGAGACTCGACGTTTAGGTTAAGTAGCTCTCCGAAAATCAAAGGAATTATTAGTGTTATAGAAAAAATTAGCCTACCAAGGCCAAACATGCTCAAGACAATAGAAAATAAATTTCATGAAATGTCATTTTGTCAGAGGTCCAGATTGTCAGGTATTAAATACTGGAGTAGTCCTGTTATTGTCTCACTGCTTAACTTCACAAAAATGCTTTATTTCTATTCTCATCTTAACCATCAGAAACTATAGAGCATCCAAAGTTGAACTAATCTAGTCTTAGTTGAATCTACTCTAACACTGCTTCTTTAAGACAATTTGTGCTAAATGAACAGTTCACTTTTAAGCGATGATTCAACTAGTGCTCAACAATTTAACTCTGACCACATAAGGAGTTGACCATGCTTAGAATTAACTTTGACTAACATAAACTGACTACATGTAACAATTGGAATCGGAAAGCAATCAACAAGAACAGCATAATTACATTAAACGATCATGTTCACCTGATTCAAACTTTGTCCAAACACATGAAAGAGAGGATTCATAAACACCGTGAATTCCACTGGACAACCAACCATTTGCCACAAACTGATTACTCTATATCAAGTGCAAAAAATTAAAAACTTCTGTTAACTAGACTTAAAAATTGCTGTACTGTATGATTACAACGGATATACTAGCCATAAAAATTGAAAGGTAAAACTCGATTTATCTAAGGTTATCTAAAACCAAACAACAAATTAAGCTTGATTAACCTTAATCTAAATGCATACTAAAAGTTAACTAGACACAGTATCTGAAATTTCTTTACAAAAGTAATTAATTCTGCTTAGCTTAATTAAGCCCATTACTTGATTGATTGATTGGATGTGAAAATGTGCAAATGATTCAAAATCTGATTCCTCGCTGAAACCCTTTATGTCAGATAATCTTAGAAACTTTAATCTGCATCCTATGATTCAAAACAGTAACTTCATGTTAATGCACTGCACTTGACAAGTCAACCTGATCAATTTCTAACCTATGTGAAACAATTTTCCTCTGTCTTTCACACCAGGTGATGTCTACCAACATTTGATTGCTTAGTATGAGATTCAGTTAACTAACCAACAACCTAGAAATACATCACTGTCAGGGCAGATATAACCAGTTCATTGTCATGATATGTTGGTTTCAAGTCTTCTCTGCTTTATCAAGTCCCTTACACAGTTCCAATTCATTGTCTCAATGCAATGCCATAAATTACTACCAACATCAAGGCCCCACCCACCATCAATCAGTTTGACATCAAAGTCAAAAACAATTATTTAAACTACTACTGTCCAAAAATCATATGACAACAATACAGAAACCAAATGCATATCTTGCCAAGCTAATTGAAAGCAGACCTTTAAGAAGCATCTACATAACCATAAAATCAATACATTGGGAACCCAAAAATAATCAACTCAAGTGATAAACTATGAAAAATGCAGAATGACGAAATTTTGCAACCTTTATACCTCCAACATAACAAAATGTAAAAATCTGAAACCCCACACAATGCATTTAGACGTGATTATGACAATGAAGTGATTAATCAGTGGGATTAACAAGATGGCATCTAATAAACAAATGCAATTACAAGTGTATGCTAAATAGTCTGTCTGATCATAACAGTGCAATCAATTTAAAAATTAAAATCCAAAGGGATTTTAATAACACCAATACCATGATGAAATACTTCAAAATAACTAGCAATAAAAATGTAAGATGGGATAAGTTCCATAGAATTTCCTGAAATCATTACAATCTATGTACTCTAAAGACTGCACTCCACATGATCAACAGACTAAGGTTGGAAGCTTGCAATAGCTATGGTAAAAAGACTGCAATCGTAACCAGATTAAACCATGGCAAGAACTGTAATCACTCGGGATTGCAACCAACATGATCAAATAACCAAATGCATAATCTGATATAGACACATTAGGCCGCGACCTGCATTAAAAATCGAACTAGAATTTATCTGATATTGTAAGTGTTTAACAGACTACTGTATACAATATCTAGTGCTGTCATCTAGTGCTGTTATCATCAAAAGGTATCAATCAAAGATCACAATCAGTCAGACAGTGGTTATCAATTATCAGATGCCTCAGCTGATAAAGCCTAGTCCACAGATTTCGGTGTATGGTCCTACAGTTGAATAACCTCTTCGTTTCTTGTAGATGCAACCCCGTGATGTCAATAATTTCACAACCACATAGCCTTCCACTACAAAGAACATCTTAATTACTAAAGTTAAATGGTAGGAACCAATTTTACTTATCTGTGGCAAAATGGAAGCTGATTATAATGTCTGTCTATTTCACATCACAGTAGTTTTAATTGCTTTCAGGCAATTTTAGCAAAAGTGAGAGCAGTGAAACAGTTAATGTCAACGTATAATCTCTCATGATAATCGGCTAAAAGTAGAACCATGTGCAACCTATTTACAAAATTCAGTTTTGATAAAGCAAATAAATTGAGATCATATTGATCAAGCACAGACTGCAACTTAAAACTACTGGACAAGCAAGATGTCCATAACATCAGTTGGGGTCATGGCCTGGTCATTTTTCACTGAGAGGCACGCCACATCCCACTGGCATCCAGTCATGAGTTCCTCTTCCTCAGGATGTTTCAAAACAATAGGAAATCTATCGGTCAGCAGGTGATGTTCCAACTGTTCCTGGCAAGATCGCAAACAGATCTAACGAACGAACACAATTTAACACTTGAATTACAAGACTCATCTAATATAAGTAAAAATCTTACCCCATTCTAGTTGCAAGGCTATCCAGATAATTACAATTAGTAAGTAAGCAATGGCAAGGCAAAGTAAAAAAAATGCAAGGCAAGTTAAAGGCACCGATTGATTGAGGCAACAGATGATTAAGGCAATAACCCAGTTTTTACAATTGTTAGAAAACTGATTGATCACATATGATTAAGGCAATAAACCGCATTTAACAATTGATTGAGCACAGATGACAAAAGTAATAAACCCTGTTTTTTTAACCATAACCACGGATTTTTATTGTTTCACCATCATCATACAAATGTAGACAATAAATTCTCTGCGAACAATGTCCATATATACATCATTTTTCATTTAGTTATAAACTAGTAGCATCATACTGAGAATTAAATTTTCATGAATACCATCTGATGCTACACAGGGTTATAAATAAAACAATGGAAAACCCTTAAGGGACCGAAATCCCAATAGTAGGGTCACCCAATTATGGAGATGAAATTAAGTGGTGGTGGTTGACAAATTTAGTAAGGTGGCAAAGTTTCTAGACTTAACTAGTTCATTAATGTAAAGTATACAGAGTGAATAGATAGCAAAGAAATAGAGTGAGTCAACAGGTGCTCACGGAGTCAGTATTTAAATGTTTCATAGTGGATAATATTCCGTATTTCGTGTGGTAGGCAATTCCAAGCCATGGGACCAGCGCATGCAATCGAGAATTTACATGTGTTTGTACGAGGAAAAATAGGCTGATAATCATTAACATTTCAAAGACAATATGGATTAACTAATTGAAGTGGTTTGAGGTGGTTCAGATAAGCAGAAGGCAGTAATTTATTCATAAATTTATATACAAATTCATTGGCCTGGTATAGTGTTATTTGGGATACCTGTAATATGGGAAGGGAACAGGCATCTGACAATGAGGTTTTCTAATGATTTCAAATGCTCAATTTTGAAGTACAACTAGTCTATTCAACTGTGATAGTTTGCAGCCCAGCTGATTGAGTACATGACTAAGATAATAAACCTAGTTTAACAACCATTAATTAAGCACAGATGATAACGATAATAAACCTAACTTAACAACTGATTTAGCACATAGGATCATAATAATAGACTACCAAGTCAGCAGCAGTTATCTTCTGCAGCTTCTCAATGAGTTGGTTGATTCCTGCCTCCAGTTGCTGCTGAGGAAAACCAAGCCAATGAATGGCAGTCAGGATGCTTATGGCAGCAACAACCGATGGAGGAAGAACTGCAAAGTTCAGTTCTACAGATCCGAAAAATTATTTATTATTATAAATAACTTTACCATTATAGTATATTGCTACTGTAACAGTAACAACAATTGTAACTATTATTACTAGCATTATTATATTTGGGTGTAAGAATTAATAATAATAAAATATTATAATATTTATAATACAAAGGGCACATAAGAACTGTGTTTGCTGTTATGGGCCCATCTACCTGGAATGGCCTTCCTCCATCACTAATGGCTGAACTAAAAACTGGCTTCTCTCCATTGGCTTCTCACTCTTTAAAGGCATTTATTTTTCACCGGGATTTCGTGCTGAGAGCGCCTCTGAATAGTTATACTGTGAGAGGGGCGTTATGAATCCAATGATAATATGCGATATGATAAGGCTTGTGTTTAACGTGTCAAACTGTCAAAACATCATAAGTCACCAACCAGTTGCACTGAAGTCGATGTAGGTGTCAAGACAGTTCTGAACCTTCTTTCGGTGATCTGTGGAAAGGATCAGACGTGTCAGGATCTGCTCCACAAAATCGTAAGCAGTGGCCACAGAAATATCCCACTTCAATGTCTGGAGAACCAAGAGTTCCCATTCCTAAAAGAAAACCATGACAGTGATAAAAGCAACAAAGCAATATTTATAAATGACGTGACTTAACCAGAATAAAAAATGTTGTAAAAAATCTTCCTCTAAACAAATTAACAAATATTATGTTACAGACCCTGCGCAGATGTTTTGGCATCTAACGCAAGGTTTCACAAAGGTGTCAAAGTACCCTAGATTGAATATCGAAAACATCAAGTTGGCAGCCAAATTTCAACCAACCAACAAAACTTAGCTCCACAGCCGAATGTGCAGCAACCAGCAGAGAAGAGAGCAGAGGGATGATCAATGCCATTTTCGCTAATGTCACAAATTCTGACCCTGAGTCATAATTGTTGGCAAAATTCAGTATTTATAAAGTTGGCGGAATACCCACCACCAGCACCTACTGACAACCCGAGAGAACAGATATCAACATCCGAACTTTAATTTAAGTAAAACAATACAAAAATTATTTAATTACATAAATTATGTAAACCAATCTAAACAGTCTCTAAAACTGACCAGAAGCTCCTCAATTGTAACTGAGCAGTCGGTATATCGAACAAGATGTTCGATAACAAATGGAGAGTTATCTTTAAGTTTGGAAGCTATCAAAAGCGAAGCTGTTCCCAACAGCTGAAGCTGGCTTTTCTTTACAGGAACCGAAGACAGGAATCGATCCAAATAATTCATAGCCAGCAGGAACACTTCCCTTTCACAATGCTGTTCCTTGCACACCTTAAAGAAATACAATTTTCATTTCAATTTCAGTTTTCACCATAGAAGCACATTGTTAAATAGCTATGGATATCAAATAGCCATGAAATTACATTACCCTGCACAATGCATATTACTTCAGACCAATCACAAGATCATCAGCATGCTCATTTACGACAAGTTGTATTAGGATTGGCAAGTAAATAAAATAGCAAGTATCCCTCAAATTTTATTTTTTTTCCAATCCTAATACATCAATACTGAAGGTAACAGCTGGAAAGAAATGTCAGCGGGCAGCAACTGCCGGCTGATTTTAAGTGGCCCCCAGTTGGCAAAATGTCCACAATTTGCGTAAAAATTAAGTAAAAGATAAAGTCACTAACTTGCATAGCATTTTGTTCGTAACTTGACTTGTCACTTGACAATGTGCCATAAATGGCATACATGTATGCGATTAATTCATTATCATAAGGCCATAGTTGACAAACTCTAGTCGTACAGTCCTCAGCTTGGATGACACTGTTCTAAGCCTTTACTCAATATTTGGCATCAGCCAACATAATATCGTGTGAGTGGTGGAACAAATTAATTAATTCACTAATTAACATGTCAAGTTAGCGATACTGCCTTGCTGAATTGTTATCAGGCTTGGGTTCATACACAATAACAAGAATCAGTTTAGATGGATGCACACTTTGTGATATAATCGATAGGCCTATTCAATTTCACATGTATACCTCGCGCATCCATTGCGCCACCTCCCGTCTCATGTATGGCTTGACCTCCGGCTGAAAACTGAAGTAACCCCCGCTGGGTAAGAATCGCTCCTCCAGCGTTAGCAAGTTGGAAATGACCCTTTCATCTTCCAGCAGCACTTTGTCTTCGAAGGCGCGAGGAATTCCATCCGTCTCCGAACACAACAGGTCAACATCGCATCGATCATCCATCGCCATTTTCACGCCAAAAGCCCAGATCTACACACCACCAACATAAAAGTTCGTAGTTTTTCGCAGAACCAATTAATAAATTCTCAGAACTTCGTTCTCTTTCTTTTAAGCTCTTTAAACTATTTTGTAATTTACTTCAAGTAATTTTATCCAAGCACTCAAAATGGGACTCATGATTCCGTCAATGTATGATTAATTATTTCAACTCCCGCGTCATAGAAAGTTGCTCCCGAATAAAACAATCAAGTAATTATGTCTTTATTTTGTCCCAACTCTTTTATATGACTCCTTTCAATTCAGAGGGGTTTTGACTCTCATTACCCACTTCTGTAAGCATAGGCCGACACAGTTTCAACCTTGGGCACTCGATCCATATTAATCTTTAAAAATAAAAGAACAGATAAATCTAATTACCGATTAGTATTTAAATCCTGAGTGACACTTACATCGTGTCCACAGTAGACATGTATACGAGCCTTCTGTTCCATGTGAAGATCGAGACGCACAAGGTCAGAAATCACGTGCACATGCAGATGACGTCGTCTAAATTTAGATCAGCCCGCGCTTCTTTTTTTGTCTTAACTTATTGGTCACTGTTTCTGCATTCAAATTAGCATAAATCTCCATAATCAAACCGTCATTAGAGATATGTATACAACTTATAGAGCCGGAAATGTTACAAACGCAGGCCAAAGTTGAATCTGAAGCTAAAATGTAATTAGTTTTATTTTCTAAATTTTTTATCAATTATATTTTATAAAGCGTCTGCATAATGTGGCATAATAAGCTGATAATAAGTCCAATAACTGGACGCTAAGCCACGCCTAAAGTCCCTCAACTCATACCGGTTTTTATGATGTAACGAATCTAACGATCCTTGGGACTCCCGCCAATCTCCAGGATTCTCGCCAATTTTAGAGCGTAACGGTCCTTCAGGTCATCTGCTAGTTTCTGGACGCAACGGGCCTAGGGCTAAAGTTTACTAAATTTTAGCACCAAGTTTATGAGTGCATTCACAAGGTCATTAACATTTTTACGAGTTACATTATCTAATTAGGTTGCTTTTACCGTGATTATGAAAGAACAGTCGCAAGTTGCAACGTAGGCGTATATTTCGCCGTCTATAGGCCATTACTGACAGCCTTACTTGCAGGCGAGCGGTACCAATCCCAAGCCTGGATAAAGGAGGATGGCGACGCTAAGGGTCTTTGTTATCACACAGTGTCGGTTAACTGAAACAAACCCCCAGGCGATCTATAGGGCATATAGCCTACCATTAAATAAGATCAAAGGAAACCCGGTGACCTCAGGCGGTTCTCATGTCATTAAATAAGTATGGATAATGGATGCCTGGTTACCTCTTGCGGTCCTTATGCCACTAAATCTAAGGGTGGACACCGAGTTACATGCAGGCCTAAATCTTCATAAAACTTCTTTGACGCATTTCATTTTCGATTCAAAGACGTCGCTAAATATTAACGTTGCAACTGTACGTTTCACCGTCCCTTACCATGCGTATTTTCGAGACTTCCGGTTTTAATCAGATGACTTCTCATGTGTTTATTTTAGGAGATACAATTATTATTATGCGATAGCAAGGATTACGCACTGGGTTTATGTAAGAAAAAATTAATCTAGGTTACGTTTGCCAGATTTTAGCGGACTTTTTGCATTTACACTAGGATGTTGTCTTCAATGATTAAAGATCATCACGCCAGACATCAGTTTAAGAAGGAAGTGCAAGGTGAAAGAAAGTCCTGCTTGTTTGTAAAAATTTGTTACTTTAGCCTATGTATTTGTTATTAATAAATCTTCTGTGGCCGAATACTAACGAAAATTTTACTTGTACGGCCGAACCCATGCAAAATTTAGCGGGAAATTACCTCTACGCATGCTCAACCTTTTGTTTTAGCACCCCAAAAATTAACGGCAGGCAATGTACACAAGAAGACTTCAAAACTGTCCCAAAGCAGCATGATTAATTTCATCAATCCAGCTTCTACTTAGATATATGATCCTTTTCATCGATCCAGCTTCCATTTATGTTTATTCTTGTGGTAAAAGTGTATTTTAGCGCAGCCGGTTTGATGCGAGAATGTCGATGCGATGGATGTAACAAAGTCGTGTACACGCAAAAACTCGATTGATGAATAGAAATATACCTAAATGGAAATTGGATCGATGAAAAGAAATATACCAAAATGGAGGCTGGAGCGATTAAAATAATATTGCTTAAATAGAAGCTGGCTCGAAGCATTAGATAGTCTGTCTCACTTGTGACCTGAACTATGCATACATTTCGTGGGACGCTAAAACCATAAATAACCCTGTTAAGAACATCCTAAAATGTTTAATATGCATTGTGAGGGTTGGTTAGGGTCAGGTTAAGCATTGTGAGGGTCGGTTAGGGTCAGGTTAGGTGCCTTGAGGGTAGTTTAGGGTCAAGTTTATGTCGTTTTTAGACAATTTTCAGAGAACTTTCGGCCGCAGAAGTATTTTTTTTGTGCATTGAGGGCCAAACTTTTGGCTGCAGAAGCTCCACACTTTTGTAATATGCGTCTTGGGGTCGTTTATTGTCAGGTTGGGCATCGTGAGGGTAGGTCAGGGTCAGGGATGGTGGCTGTCCTGCTTGGCTTGAAGCTCCCAACTATCTTACTTTGCCTTTAAAAAGTGTATTCTAGTTCATTTTATTTTATATTTCATCTAGAAAAGAAGAAGAGAGATGCATCTTCTGCTGCCTCTGCTTTGGCTCATGCACTTGTAGACCATCTTAATACTGGGTAAGTTAGCTCTGTGGCCTTTCGTTTTGATCTTTGATGTCTCTCTCCCAGCCAATGAATAAGACCTGTAACTATTCATGCCCATTAATGAAATCTGTGAAATCCATTAATGAAATCTGTGAAATCCATTAATGAAATCTGTGAAATCCATTAATGAAATCTGTGAAATCCATTAATGAAATCTGTAAAATCCATTAATGAAGTCTGTAGCACCAACAGTGTTGATCTCGGGATGTAATGTAATGCAACGCTTCAAGAATGGAATGGGACCCAAGGAAGCTCCAGTTGGTCGATTTTAAGACCCCACTTAAAAACATACTTGAGATGGTGTGTGTGTGATGGCTTCATTAACTGTGTGCTCACTTTGACATCGATTGACTTGCTGTTTATTGGTTAAGTATATAAGTATTGTTCAATAAAAACACGGCACCACTAATATATCTATACATGATGCTTAAAACTGTAATTCTTACTTTTCTGAGAATGATATTATTGAACTGGATGATGAAGGAGGGTTACAACAAGTTGTAGAAGAGAACCAGAAACGTGACGAATGGCAATATTGGATGTGCGAGGCTACCTACCAAGGCAGAGAGCCAAAGGATGAAAAGAACTGATAACAGAAGATTAAATGAAAGTGACTGACCACTTAGAGTTTACTTGACGTGGCAATAGATGAATAATTACTTTCATGTATGTTGGAACTGTTGATTGGAAATAACTCTGTGCTGTTTTATTGTTGTACAGAGTTGCCCAGGCCTATGTCAACCAGAAGAAGTTGGACACAGAGACGAAGATCCTCCAGGCAAATGTTGCTCAGTTTTCAAAGCAGACGACGCAGTGGCTGAAACTTGTTGAAGACTTCAATCAGGCAGTCAAGGTCAGATCATCAGTTTAAAAACTGAATGTGTTGCAAAATCACAGAACTCTACATTGGGAAATTTTCTGAATTTTGATCCATGTAATGACTTGAAGGGTAAAGAACAAGGCAGACCAAGACTATGCTGAATAGATATTTAATGAGGACATGACATCATGTGGACTGGCAGTATGTGGAGAAGTGGACTTGGAAAATGACCGAGGACAATGAAGATCGACTATTTGTACCCACTACCACAGGAAATGATGATGTTCATACATGATGATGCTGATGATGACAATGATGATGATGATGATAATTTCTTTACATGATGATGAAGATGAATGCCTCAGGTTGACTTGTGATTGAATATTTTAAAATGAAAGTTTGTTGTGCTATGAAGATTACATTTTGTCTTGAAAGCGCAATGTTTTATTGACATAATTAGTTGTTTGGCTTTATGCTCTTCAGAAGTTTTTGATATTGTCTGCAAAACTTACCATGTTTTTTATTATTAATTCATATGAAGTTATATTGAATTTTAGGAACTTGGCGATCTTGAGAACTGGTCAAAAAGCATCGAAACTGACATGAGGACTATTTCTAGTGCGCTTGAGTACGCCTACAAGTCTACGTGATTGACACATCTGCACGAGTTGGTCATGCAGCATAACCCACTAGTTCTTCTGTAAATTAGCCCCTTCTAGTTTGGACCTCATGCAAAGTTACATGCCAAGTATCGAGAGTCCAAAGCTGTTTGACAGTTTTGTTTGTTCTTGTTTAGATATGAAACTGCTGTTTGTGTCGCTGTTCAGCGCAGCCCAGTAAATGTTTCTGGAAGAATGAAGTTTAAGATTTTTTGGCTGGGACCAGACTTGTGAGTCTAGGACTCAACCTAAGATGAAGATAATTTATCTGTTAATTGGTTCCAGTGTAAAGTTGCCGTTTTATCATCACCATCATCAACACTATCATCACCATCATCATCACTATCATCACCACCACCATCATCATCACTATCATTATCACCATCATCATCATCACCTGTGGCTTGCCTTTCTCTTGAGCATTGCAGTTTCAACAACATGGAACAGAAAGAAGAACAGAAATGACTTGAGTTGGTGTGATTGGTAATTTATGGTAATGCACAAATGTGTGCAGTTTATTCTTCAAATGATTGGAGAACATTGCGTTTTTGAAATTATCCCAGTGAGGTAAATATGGTGCAAGGCAGTGTAGTGGTTGATTTGCTCTATTCTTGCCCCAGAAGCTGGGTTCTCAACCCTGCCAGGGCTGAAAGCTATTTTCAGTTTTATTATCCATTTGTGTTCCTACTGAATGTTCCGATGTAATGAGTACATCCACTGTTCACTGTCAGTGGGAAGATCAGAGGTAAATGTATAGAAATTGGTGCTGTTTTATTGTTGTACAGAGCTGTACTAATTTGCCGCTATAGCGGTCTTCAGAAGCATTGTCCTTTCATCACAATTTTTGATCGAAGGCGACTTATGATGATTGTCGTATTAACTGCAGCGTGTCTACTATTCCATTGGTTCTTAAACTTTTTGACGTTAGTGTTAATACCTTTAACAATGGGTCAGCCATGTTGGATTTCAGAAAGCGCTCCAGAAGAATCTTCGGGCTTTTAGTATGTTAATGTACTCGTATTCCTAGAGCTTACCGAAAATCAGATTGGTATGAGATATTTCCACTTTATGATTAATGTTATTGGCCTGTTAGCACGAATTCGCAGACGTTTCGGTAACGATCTGAATGCATTGCGGTTGTCCCCCAAGGTGTGCGTGTGTGCTAAGTTTATTTAATGACGCACCCATCATGATCTATGAACTTCTCACACACACCTTGGTCCTTGGGGACAACCGAGGGGCACGCAGACTCTTTTTATACTCGCCTTAAACTGTTCTTTCTAGCCGGAGTCAGGAGCGCCTCGGAGTAACAACCTAGAAGGGCGCTATATAAATTTTCGTAATGAATGAACGTAGGCTACGTGTAGGTGAGGAAACCGCTATAGGCTACGAAAGTTTCTGTTAGGGCCTACGTTCCCGATGGAGGAAATTACATCATAATTGATCGTATCTGAAAATTTACAAAGCGCTTCTTACAACCGACAACCTTGAGGAAATAAGAAAGCCCTCAGCCAACGTTGATATGAATGATGGATCCACACTAAAATTAGACCTAGCAGATTCCAGCCTTGGTTTAAAAAAGCCTCTGATATATATATATATATATATATATATAATATATATATATACATACATACAGATGTGGCGTTCTCGTTTGAGAGGTGGGGTGGGACTCCCAGAGATGTTAGAAATTGGGGGGGGGGGAAACGTATGACATGTCCCCTCTATCTAAAAGGTCGAGGGGACTTGCCCTCTCAGCCCCCCGGGATCGCTGTCCCTGTATAGGCCTATACACAACCATTTAACATACAATGCATCAGTTAGTCGATAGCTGACTGATGACATGGATGTTCAGAGTGTCTTCGCGAACTCTTCGACCATCCAGCACTGCGCTCGGCTTTTGTGTGACGCCTTAGAAGTTAGTTTCGATAACGTCAGAGGTGGATAGCGCGTCGGCTTAGATCAATAACTGATCCATCTTAGTCTCGTCGAGATTGAATCGTACGTGTTCAAGCACTATGTTCGCCATTCATCCAAGGCTCTATCCGATAAAGACGCGTTACGACTCACAGATTCAATCTGTTAATGATTAGTGAGAACAGGTTTGCGTATCTAAGATGACTGAGGCAAAGGTGTAACAAGGTTTTGAAAAGTGGGGGGCATAATTTTTAAAAATATTGCGCGAAGTGCCGAACATTTTTTTGCCCCCGCACTTTTTGAATTTTGCCCCCCAGAAATGTGAAAAATGGGGAGCAAAAATTATCTTAACAAAAGTCATCTTAATAAGCCATTGGAGAAACATAAAAAAGAACCGATTTGGGGGCACATGGGGGGCACTGAGTACTAAAACGGAGTACTAAAACAGTTTTGAAACTGGGGGCCGGTACCCCTCTGCCCCCCGCTTGTAACACCTCTGGACTGAGTTGTGACAGGGATTAACAGATCTTCTAAAACATGACTGGTGGTCATAATACTTCATAACTTCGATCATCCTTCTAATCATCTATTAGTTGTACTATCGTTGCCGTAGATTGGGAGACAAACCCAGAGCGGTTCTTAAACAGGAGTCTGGTTATGTACAGGCCATTAGGCCTAACTTCGATCATCCTCCCAGAAACTCCTTCACTGTTTGGATTTTGACAGTGCCAGTCCCAAGCCTGGAGAAAGGAGGAGGGCGACACCAAAGCATCTTCGATATCAATCAATCAATCAATGCAATTTTATATAGCGCCTCTTCAAGATAACTATTCAGAGGCGCTGCCGACTCAGGCCCGGTCAAAAAGGAAAATCTTGAGAAGTTTATAGAAAGAGCCAGACAGGTCGCGCGGGAGAGAGCGCAGGTCAGATGGAAGGTTGTTCCACACACGAGGACCCACAATTGCAAAAGCTCTATTTTGCCTGGTTGCGGTATGAGCATGTGGAACAACAAAGTTGCCTCTAGAGGCCGAGCGAAGAGATCGGCGACCAGAAGAAGCCGAAGTTAAGGTGAATAGATCCCTAAGATAGACAGGCGCATTGCCCACAACACAGTGCCAGACAATGGAGGAGATTCTATACTGAATGCGCTGCCTAACCGGAAGCCAGTGAAGGACGTCCCGCATGTACATAGAGATGTGGCCAAATTTAGGAACACAACCAATCAAACGAGCTGTAGCCCTTTGAATCCCATCCAAAGGGTGCAATCGGACCTGAGGGAGCCCACAGAAGAGAGACTTACAGTAATCTAATCGATTAACGATAAGGCATGAACCAAAGTGACAGCAGAAGATGAGGAGAGAGAGAGCGGGAAACAACCCGCAACTGGCGCAAGAAATAATAGCAGAAACGAGTCAATGCAGGAATGTGCATCACAAAAGACAGTTCTTGATCCAGAACTACCCCCAGATCCCTGACACAGGTGGAGAATACAAAGTTAGGGAAGTCAGAAGACAGAGCCCAAGCCGAGCTTGTTCAGCTGCTGGCGGGTACCAAGCCAAATATATTGAGTTTTCTGCGGGTTAAGTCGCATTCGATTTGATGACATCCAGGCAGTTAGGGTATCTGTAGCTTGAGACATTCTTCGGACTGTAGAAGAAGCCTGGGATGATGAACAATGCACATACGATTGAACATCATCTGCGTAAGAATGGCTCGCACGAGAACAAGATGTGAGTAGAGACTCGATATCTGCAGTGAAAAGAATGTAGAGAAGAGGTCCAAGGACCGATCCTTGGGGGACACCAAAGGGGGCAGGGCGCCAAGGCGAACGAGATGAGTGAAAGACAACAGATGTAGAACGCTTGGAGAGATAAGACTTGATCCAGATAAGTGGAAGGTCTCTTATCCCAAAAGTTAAGGAGAGGCGACTCAAGAGGATATCATGATCTACTGAATCGAATGCAGCGCTTACATCATATAAGGCCAGAAGGGTTACTTGGGACCTGTCCATGGCACTATATATCGGTATGATATGGAACGGTGTCGTTAAAAAATCAACAACACGCTCATCCTTCCAGATGAGTTGTGTTATAGTTGCGGGAGATGGGGAAACAAACCCAGAGCGGAGAACAGCTAGAGCGAAATGACTGGAGCAAACCAAGCATTGTATGACGCTGGCAAGTATGTGTGCTTGTGATGTTTCTTCGTATACTGTCGGAGATTTGCTATTATTTTGTTGCATTTGTCGCAGGGTTTACGTGTCACATCAACTCGGTTGTCCAGCTGTTGAGAGACACGCCGCACTTTGTTGAGCAGCTAAAGAAGATTAGCCAAAGCCTAACGATGTCGTTGGTTGTAAGAACTTTATTTTAGTGAAATTATAGGCGAGCACTTGTTACATTGTCCTTGTCTGACACAATACGTCGTGTGAGAATTATCTTGTGGTATTTCTACTTTCTTTTGAAAATGTGTTTAGAGTTGATTTGTAGCAGGCAATATGTTATCTTTCTTCAGTTTAAATTACTAAGAGATACGACATGTCGTTTTAAAGGGTGTCCGCTCGATAATCCGAAGGTTCAATAGTCCGAAGGTTCGATAGTCCGAAGATTGTATAATCCGACATTAATTTAAATAGCAATCCAACATTAATTTAACTAGAAGGTGGACTAACATGAAAAGAATGTGCAGAACTGGGAGCTGGATTGATATAAAAAGAATCATGCACAAATGGAAGATGGATGATTTAAAAGAATGATGCAATCCAGCTTGTAGCCAAACAGAATTCTTTCATCAGTCCAGCTACCATTAAAACCACAATCTTTTCACCTATCAACTGGCCACCATGTTATCTTCGGACTATCGAACCTTCGGACTATAGACACAGAACCGCTTTAAAGATATTCAACGAAAACTACCTGTCGACTATCATGCTTCCAAACCCATTTTTGTTGTATCTCCTTACAGCATTCACATTGCTGTATCTTTAGAAGAAAATACCAAGATTATTTCAGTATTAAGTTGTCATTGCGGAGATACTGCAATGTAGCTGTGGAAAGTGTAGCAGTTTTGTGATGTTTGTCCCATGAAAGATCACCACTGATTGGATGCAGGAGATAAGACAGTATAGTTGCGTTTGGCAATTACTATGAAATACAGCCCGATATAAAAAGAAATGTTAGTTGTTCTGTAAAGTTTTAAAGTGATGTAGATATTTCATGCTTCTTACACAATTATTTAATTTACTCAATGTTAAACGTAAATATTAGTAAGAGGACTGGAGTTGCATTGTGTAGCTAAATTGCTAGAATTAAATTCATTCTGTTGGCCATTTTCCCAATACTTATGAAATTAGCAAGACCTAGTTTTATACAGTGTTGTATGCAAGACTTGAAACTTCAAGACCAATACGAGACCGAGACAGGGAGGTGTCGAGACTGAGACCGAGACAGTGAGGTACCAAGACTGAGACCGAGACACTAGGTTCGAGACAGTGCGAGACAGCAAAAGACAAGTGCTGTAAAATACTAGTGTATCAGTTTTCCGGAATAAGGTTCTTTTGTAATTTCGATTTGAAACTTATAATGTATAGCCTATAGTACCAATTGCTAAGAATAGTTTTTATATTGCCGCGTTTTATCTTTATCGATATCTCTTCTCTGGCCTATCTTCTGAGTAGTATAAAGAAAACCTTAAGACAGTTAACACAAAACTTATTTGAGACTGAACAAGACTTTCACTTCAAGACAGTTTCTAAAAATTCGAGACACTACCTCGAGACCGAGACGGCAGGCTTCCGAGACCAAGACCAAGACACTAAAAAACTGTCTCGAGACCGAGACACTGTCTCGAGACCATACAACTCTGGTTTTATATCTTAATGTAAATTATTGTGAGTGATACTACCGGAAGAACAACCAAATCCCTTATTGTTGACCTTTTGGAAACCAGATGCAGAGTCCCTCAGACTATCCTTTGGACAACCCCTCTGATTTGATGCAGTGCTCGTGAATAAGCTGGTGCCCTACGCTTAGTGTCAAAGTGGCGCTTTTGCAGTTTGGAGATTACGATTACAATGTGGTTGGGTCATCGACTTCGTGCTGTAATTATAATAAAAACTAGACTGCAGCTCTTTGGTGATATGACTGTGTTTTCTATAGGTCAAATTTGTTAAACCTGTCTGTCTGGCATCATGGAAAGGAAAAACGTCCTAAACGTTTGATAAAGGAAGCCATAATGGTTGAAAGAAGAGAGCAGTAGCAGTTAAAGGACCTGTGTTGCAAAAAAAGAAAACACCAAATTCGTGAAAGTGAACTATAAAAGGTAAAGCTAATGAACAAAAACAAAAATTTAACAGTCAGAGCAGATTAGTGATGCTGCTGTTGAAGAAAGATTTGACAAATCAGAGCAGATTAGTAATGCTGCTGTTGTAGAAAGATTTGACAAATCAGAGCAGATTAGTAATGCTGCTGTTGAAGAAAGATTTGACAAATCAGAGCAGATTAGTAATGCTGCTGTTGAAGAAAGATTTGACAAATCAGAGCAGATTAGTAATGCTGCTGTTGTAGAAAGATTTGACAAATCAGAGCAGATTAGTAATGCTGCTGTTGAAGAAAGATTTGACAAATCAGAGCAGATTAGTGATGCTGCTGTTGAAGAAAGATTTGACAAATCAGAGCAGATTAGTGATGATGCTGTTGAAGAAAGATTTGACAAATCAGAGCAGATTAGTAATGCTGCTGTTGAAGAAAGATTTGACAAATCAGAGCAGATTAGTGATGCTGCTGTTGAAGAAAGATTTGACAAATCAGAGCAGATTAGTAATGCTGCTGTTGAAGAAAGATTTGACAAATCAGAGCAGATTAGTAATGCTGCTGTTGAAGAAAGATGTTAACAGTTATTTCTTAGCGGTGTCGGTGAACAGGGATAAAGTGAACGATGTACATAGGATGTTAGTCATACCTTTGAAGATGTTGCCATGGTTATGTTAGGTTCTGACATGAATGTTTTGTTGACGAGCATGGATAAGAATTATCTATATAATGGCACATACTTTCAAAGGCTCTGTCAAATTAAAGATGGTTCTTGGTGTCTTGATTTAACTGGCACATCATTTGTCTTGCCTGAAAATGCAATGCTACCAGTTGACTGTATTTCGTCTCTGAATAGTACTGCTGAATGTGTCATGCAAGATAATACTGACAGATTTTCAGAAATTATTCCAACAAGTATGCTTATGCTTTTCTTTACACAACACAGTTTAAGAAACGAAACCTATGTGACTAGTGATGGTTGTGAGGTTTCTGAGTCTAGTCAAATAAATGACACAAATGGGACTAAATCCAATTTAGACATTTCTGAGTCTACTAAAACATCAAATGTACTAGTTAATAAGGGGCCGTTCACATATTATATAACGCTCAAGTGGTAGGTGGGTGGGTTCCGGTTTTGTTAGCGTTATATTGTGTAGGGTGGGGGTAGGTTGAAGATTTTGTTATGTAACAAACTTTTTTTCAGCTTATGCTATTTTGCCTGTTTGCCTGCCAATTGGAAATTCCGTGTACCACGGACCTTCGTTGTGAACCAAAACTAGCACCATTAGCTGTCACCTGGCATATTCTTACTTATCATTTATAAATCCACTTTTAACAGTTTCCTATCTACAATTTTAACAATTTCCTGTGCATAGCTTAAAACGCTCTAAAATTCAATTCTGTGTGCTTTGTTTTGATTTTGGTTTAAATTATAATTAATTCACTTGAAACAATTATTTTGGTAGGTATTATCATAATGTTTGATTTCGTATTCTATAGTATGTGTACATAGTTTATGTTTGCTTTGATACCCAATTGTAGTTGTAGTACGCACTCTGTATACATCACACGCTATTAAATAGGTAGAGTTGTACCGCGAACTTATGGATAAATACCTGATAGTGCAATATTAAACCAATTCATTCTGTGTGATACCATGATGCTCATTTCTAGTGCAAAAAGGAGGGAAACTAAAATAGTGCTTTTATATAGGACTACCATGTATTATCATGCTGTTTTAGTAGGCCTACATGTAGATAAATGGTGACAATTGTGGACTACCCAATTAGTTACCGTAATTAATACAAGTGAATTTAGCGCCATTAAAAGTCCGAATATTAAGATGCAGAGGAGCATGGATCCACACATCCGGTCTAATCATCATTGGCACGAGAGAGTACGCAATTTTAAGATAGCTTTTGTCACATAGCTAATTGGGTGTATGATGATTTTTTACTATAGTTCATGAAATGGATGAAGGCAATTATCACTACTATTAAAGTGCTAACTAACATTGTATTGTTATAAAAGTTTCAAATTGTGCAATACAATTATGCCGATTGTATGTCTTTTACTGTGCTTATAGACTGGGGTGGGGTAGGGGGTAGGTAGCATATCTGTTATATAATATAGGGGTGGGGGTCACGGCTGCTGTTATATAACGCTATTAGGTGTAGGGGGTTGGGTCAAAAATTGGGATGTTATGTGTTATATAAATTATGTGTACGGCCCCTAATGGCGCTGTTGTCGTTACTGAGTCAGGTCAAACTATGGAAGCAAATGAAGTAATCTCTGATGTTTTGGTTAAGGAAGGCAAAGAATTTGATCATGTAAAATGATAATGCTGTGAAAAAATCAATAAGTAGAAAAAGACAAATCAATCAGCAGTTATGGAAAGCATATGTCAGAAAGAGGTTGAGGCAGTCTGGTCATGAGTATGTGGATAGTAGAGGAAACCTCAGAGCAATAAGGGAGGCAAAACTACAAAACTGTACACACAGTTAAACATTTGTTTTACTCCACAACATTGAAATACAGGACGATGGTCACATGACTGTCCATGATTGGACATACAGCAACATACAAGTTTGATGGACATACAACAAAAGGTTTTTTATAGTTTCGAATGCACAGTGCCGAATGTCCATTTTTTTACAACATTTTCATAAATTTCTCAAAAACAATTTTACTTTTCAATTTCGTTTTAGTGTACAATCTTTAATGAAATGTTGATGCTTTACTAGGACTTATGCGCATTGAATTTTATTACACACATTTTTATTAATTTTCCGTCCAAGGCTGCCAAAACTTATACCTCGTTTTTCTCGGAATATTCATAAATGGAGATTCGCCAAGATAATTCTCACACAACGAACCTACAATACTAAGGGGTTACAGACCAGAGGTTTATGGCAGGGGGTTATTGGCTAGGTTTTTTTTAACCTAGAACCGACTTGATGTAGTATAGCGCTGGCGAATAAGCTAGTACTTGGCTTTTGTGCATGCTAATAAATTATCGAAGAGTTTCGTTACATGATGCACATAACTTCTTGAAATTGATTAGAAACTATATTGGTTTTCATTTTTTTTGTAAAGGAAAACGAAAATCTGGAGAACTACATCATACTCTTTGAACTGGATTCTGTAAGTGCGGACTTTAGATCCTCTACCCGATCATCATCCTGTCTCACCCTTTCTCAACCACAGGTCACTTCTCATCTCAAGTTCTCCAATCGAGTAATGTCGAATGCCGCAACACGTCTTTGGAACGATCTGCGTCCTGAATTCCATACTTTTTTGGTTCCTCCACCTTCACTGCCTCTCATCCAACATTGTCTGTTCCAACCTCCCTTATCTATCACCCCCCCGGGCTTAACTGTGAATGAGCTGGTTCTCACGACTTCGCTTTTGTGAGCGCTGTAGAAATTTTGAGATTACGATTACGATTTCCATTCTAAACTTAAGTCTCACCTCTTCAAGAATTCTTGCCCAGACTCCTTAGGCTTACTTGATGTTCCATCTGTCAATAATCAGCCAAAGCGACACCACCCTAACACCTACTCTTCCTCCTCTGACTCTCTGGAAACCAGACTTTGAATTTCTTTAGACTATCTTTTGGACAACCCTCGATTGTACTAATGCACTTGCCTTGCACAATGAAATGTAAGAGTTTTCTTCTCATTGATTACACACACATATGTGTAATTTGCATTTGTGATTTGAATTGCTTTTGGTCTGATTATTTTTAGCTTTTCAATGAGATGATGAAGGTGGTAAACCAAGACAAGACAGTGAAGCTCCAAAGATTGCTAAATGCATAAAGTGAGCATATTATTATCAGATCTCGTGCTTTGTTTATCATGATTTACATTTATCACCTGTAACAATCTAAAGGCCTGATTTTCATTAATAAAAATAACTTATCACATGATTGAGAATTTTGGCTGTTGATCAAAACTTGAATGTGGAATGTAAGACTACAGGAAGATTATTCTAGAAAGTACCCAACACCATGTCGAAGTTTAAAGAGTCGAACATTGTGTACAGTTCCATAATAAAAAGAATAACGCACAATAACTTTCTGCAAAATCAGCCGACAACACATTTTAGAACATTTGACAACAAATGGACCTAAGACATGTTATGTTATGTTATTGCATACAGTCCCTAGTACAATTTATGTGCTCTGTCCTTTGGAAATGTATTGATAATAAATAGCCCATGATAAAACTGTTTAAGTTTCTGACTATTTTAATTGCTAATTTTACAGATACAAACTATATGCTTTGATCGCTCACATTGGAACAACAATTCAAACGGGACATTATGTCACCTACGTTAAGATGGCAACTGGTGAATGGAATTGCTGCAATGATGACTTGAGAAAGATGCAGAGTAAACAGCAAATGGCAGACATTTTATGTCCAAATCAACCCTACATCATCTGTTATCAGAAACAGGTACAATAGAATTCTTTCACCAATGAGGGACTGGGAGGCGGGTTCAAGTTCAAGTTCAAGTGTTGCCTTGTGAGAGCTGCAAACTGATGTCGTTCTATACACAGTGGAGAGAACTTAGTACCTATCCAGAGTTAGTGGAAGAAGGTCGAAGCACTGATGGAACTATAACAGAGTAGAAAATGTGCTATGATGGAACACATGGTGTCTGATAGATTCACAGGTGAAATCACAATTCCAGACAGTTAGTAATGCAAGCGAGCTAGAGAAGGATGATAACGGAATTGGTGGAAGGGAGTGTCGTTAGAGTCACATCTTATGAAGGAACTACAGTTATAATGTAAATCAAGTTTTTTCCTTCTTGTCCTGTTTCATTTTGCCTTCCTTTTACTCTCCTTCAAGTTCAAGTGCCTGCAGTTATGAGGTGTAGTAAAGGCCGCCTATTGTGGTTTGCTTTGTTTGTGTATTTGTATTAGGTATGGCTGTGCTATTTACCTGGTTTGTTATTGACTTGTGTTTGTTGTGCCTTTTTCTGACTATTCAATTGGTTTGCAATGATTTGTGAAATTATAAGGCCTGGTCAGTGGGATGATATGTTCCTTTGGGTTTCCCCATTGTCGCCAACTATTAAACTAACTCATGATGGTTATGTTGTTTCTGTGATTGATGCTTTTCAATTTGATTGATTTGATAAGTGCACAGAAAACAATATAGTATGATAGAGCATTGAAGGAATTGAGCAATTGCGAATGAAGAACTTATTCAAGGGCCCTTTACAATGACTACTTTGGAGAAGACTCAAGCTTGCATCAATGCAATGAAGTCTCAAGTTTTGTAGTGCATCATTGATATTCGTTTTCTTGTTGGTACTTTTCTAGATGTCAACTGATTCTGGTGAGGACTCCCCTCCATTGAAAAAGACCAGGGTAGAGATTGAACCAAGCGCTGCAGATAACGACTCGGCTAGTGCTGCTCAGGCATATCCTGTAAGTTCTTCTAGAATTACATATGCGAAAGAAATTAATGGGTTAATTAAATAATTTAATCAAATACAGGATTCATGTCATATCCACTGTAAGCGATGAAAGTAAGATAATGTGTTGGCTTAGCAGCTGGCATAGCATGCACATCAGTGTTTTGGCCTCTCTACCAGACTTTGATGCTTGTTTATGTCCAGCAAACTTTGATTTTATTATTTTTAGTTAAGTGTATTTTTTAATGCATCTTGTTTTCCATCATCTTGCTCATATCAGATGATATGGAGTGATGGAGTGGAGTTTTGCATCCCTCATGGTTCAGTCCTCACCCCCATCTTGTACCTACTTTATGCAGCAGGCATTCCTTCCGAATTTACTTAGCCCCTGGCCACTGGATACCTCTGTGCTGATGACATCCAAACCTTTAATAATCATGGTTCTCTCAGGCATTAGATGAATGAGCTGCAGCACAGCTATGTATACATATGTACAAACTTTGTTTGTATATACTGTGTGCGTGTGCGTGCGTGCGTGAGTGCGTGTGTGCATGCGTGCGCGCGTGTGTGGGTATTAGGATACCTGCTGGTAATATAGCAAATATTAAGTGCCTCATAAAAGTGCTGAAAGCTGTAATCATCTTGGGAAAGGCTCAAACTCATATATTGTATGTATGTCCAATTGTCTGTTTTACAAGACAAAGTTTGTAATCCACGTTTGCTGTGTCAGACAATCTGTAATCTGTTCTGTAAGATTGCAAGTGCTGTGTATATAATTAGATTGATTTTAATGCGGATAGTCTTTTGTAAAACGACTGATGTCTATATTCTGCCACAGAATACACTGAATCTTGACCAGAATGGGATTTCCAGTGTCATTGACGAAAGCCTTTACTCTAGTCAATTGTAAGTGTCCATCTCAAATGTCTTTATTCACAGTTGAAGAAAGTATTCACATTTGAAGAAAGCAAGCGGACATGGTTATTGATGATATAGTTTCTCTGTTGCAAAATGATATTTTACTTTTATATAGTTATTGGTATCAATATATTTTCTTTTATGAGTCCTTTTAGGCAAAATTTAGGGCAGGTAACTGTGTCAAAATAGCGTGGAGCCTTTGTTAACTGATTCGCAGTGAGGGAAGTATAGCAATTGATGCTCACAATTAATTCATACTCACAGTTATTACATTTGTATAGTGACACTTCAAGGGTAACTCTTCAGAGGCACTCCTGATTAATAACACCAGATCACAATTGAATAGTATGGTTTAAAACACTGATGGGGCAGAGAAGGAATGTGTTTAAATTTGTGTCTAAGGCCCCATGTCGCTGAGCTTTGCGTATGTTGGCCCTTCAGCTTGGAACTGTCTTCCACAGTCCCTGCGCCTGGAGTTACTGACCCTCTCATCTTGCCAGTTTTGGAGACACCTTAAGACTTTCCTGTTCCCGCGCACAGACGCCCGTTGAGAGCGCTGCTGATTTGAGCGGCGCTATATAAATGCTTGATTACATTACATTTAAAAACGTCGCATTCTCTTGATTTTTAGTTTTGCAGTCTGAACAATTTTTATGAATATTTTGGTTTTGCCTTAGTTTACTCTAAGAAGCAGTAGCCAGTGAGCACTAGTAGTAGCAGTATTTGTGTTAGGTTGATTGTCGCTTTGCAAATAAAATAATTCGATTTTGGTTTTGAAAACAGGAAATCGGAAAGTCCAAGTTTATGCTGAGTACTACCAAACTCGACCGAGCCGAGTTCTGAGACGAGTTTCAGTTCATCCCTAATGATGAGCACATAACAAAATGCTTGAAAGACTTATCCCTCTTGTCATTAAAGGGTTAAGCCTTGATAATTGCTGATTTTGGATGATGGTGTAGTAAAACAGATTGGACATTATGTAGTTGTAGATTTGGATCCACAATATGAGTCTTGTGTGGCTGTAATGTTATAAGAAACATAATGTATCTACATTTGCAGACCATATAGCTTTGGCCTCATTTTGGCCAGTCCTTTATATGAAGAGAGGTTCTTCCTGCATGATAATGAGGCTTTCACTTTTGCATGTGTCAGTAATGTGATGCGGGGTGATGGTATTTCTGGATCATTTCTGTAGATACGTACTAGGCCATGATGCCATGAAACGCATGGTCACCATGAGCATACTAATATCTGGCATGTGTGGTGTTGGAGTTGAGATTGCCAAGAACATCGTCTTGACCGGTGTGAAATCAGTCACAATTCACGACCTAGAAGCTGTCACTTGGTCTGATTTCAGCTCACAGGTAAGCGCCTGAGTGCTGTGTTAATATCTATATATACACAGTGTCTCAAAATAAGCTTTTATTTTGAGACACAGTGTGTCTATAAAGAAGAAAAGTATGTATGTAACTAACTATATAAGTAAGTTATTTTGGATGTTCCACAAAAACTATTGATCCACTCTACCTATTGCTCCCAAATGTTGCACGAATACTTACCGATTCCCCATGCTAAATGTTTCCCCTTTGCGGTACTTCAGCCATTCGATATGATAACAACCGCCATTTGCTCTCGCTCATCTCAGGGCTCTGCTAATTTCAGTATGCAAATCAGGCGTGTTCTTTATAAATCCATGGCTTCGCTCGCTTTGATTTACATGTTCAAAACTGATAAGAAGACTGAAGAGAGAAAGTGAGAAGGCAGGCCTGTACTTCAACATAAAGAAGACAAGATAATGACAACAGCTGACTGGGACAGATTTGAGGTAGACGGAGAGGATATAGGTGGTAGCAAGCTTCATGTTCCTGTGATCAATAATAGAAAAAGATGGAAAATGTGATAAAGAGAAGAGTGTCGATAGGGAAAACTGCATGAACGGACTGGAAAAGATATGGAAGGACAAATATGTGAGCATAGATGCAAAGAAATGTTAGTGAGGGCAATGACTTTCCCTTCCCACTTGGGGAGAAAAGAAATTCAGGAATTGGGACTTCGACGGCTATTGAAGGTGCGATCAAACAAAAAGCACCAGAGAGAAGTTTGCATATTCCAGCCCCCAAGTTTAAAATTCAATACTGCTGATTATACAGAATTAATTGACTGGCAGTCATGTGAAATGACTGAACCACTTCTAACGAAGGACATAAAGGATGATCTGGAACAGTTGATCCGCAATGCCGCATTGCCGACTACTCAGAGATTGAATTACCTCACTTTCCATGCCATACTCAAGCAGTCTGTCACGGTAGTTACAGAGTCTGCATTGATGGTTGTTGGAGAGCATGCAAGAGATGGATTAGACCCTACAAGAGTTGAAGCTAGAAAGGTCATGTCAACATTTGAAACTAATCATGATTTTTTACTAAATAATTTCTTCTAAAATTTTAACTTTCTTGAATATTTTACTTGTGACAATGTTTACAGTGAATAAAGCTGAATTAAATAAATCTCACCAATATATATTGACGTCAGACTATTAAAATAAATACAAACTTCATATTTTTGCATTATTCTAAAATAACTTGCTTGGTAGAGGGTAAAGGACGTATAGGCTTACATAAAAAAACTCATATTTTGCACTTTTTATTTAGAGATCAGTAGGCAACTTTTAAGAGGTATTGGATTATAAAATTCCAAATTTAATTTTTGATCCACCATTTTCACTCCACCCTACCAGAGCATCCTAGATAAAGGGCAATTATCTAACCAAATACTTTTCAGCAAATGAGAACAGACATAGGGGGTTGTGTACACCAATTGAAGTTCAACCCAGGCAAAGCCGGGTACTTGAGCTAGTTAGTATTTTATATTATGTTAACATTTTTTCTTACGTAAAGACTGTTGGCGCTGATTCATTAGAAATTATTCTAGGTATCCGCTGATGACGCTAAGTATTCGGAACTCGTTCTCTGTCCATGCATGAATGTCATAAAATGAATGGGCTAAACCTGCACTCACCTGAATTAGCTAGGATCGGTATGGATAGCCGTAATTATTTACCATCTTTGTGAAACAATTCCAAATGGACATGGGTCTGTTAGAGTTTCCTATCTGCCAAAGCTGCATTATTTATCTGGAGCATAACAAATGGATTTCTAAACTTCCGGTTATCAACCTTTCTGCAGCTTTGCTTTGGTGCTCATTTGGTTGTGCATTAGACACCAGTACTGAAGATGAAGCTGCTAGTTGTCATGGTAGCCATATTTGCACGTGTGCCAATTCACTTCCAATCTGATGATGCTTGCACCAATCCATGCATGCTTGATCATTGCTGGTCATCTGTTGTTCATATTGGAGACACTGTGTAGCGTATCTAAGCTTTGTGTGTTTATAGTTTTATTATTTCTGTACTTCCAATTTTGTTTTGCTTATAGTTTCTGCTGCATGAGGACGATGTTGGAATGAATCGTGCCGATGCCACATGTCCCTGTTTGGCTGAATTGAATGCCTGTGTTCCTGTCTCTGTGTACAACTGACGTCCTTTCGCAGTTCCAGGTTCCAGGTTTGTTATATACATTGATCAGCTCTGATTTTTTATTTGTTTAATGCTATCAGGATGCCAAATTTAGTTTGGGTTTCGAAAACAACCTTGTTATGGCAAAAGCTTGTTATACGGTGGTCCCTGATATGGCTGCTAACGTTATCATTGTGAAGAGAATCCAGTGTATTGAGGTTGGCTGAACGTGTAATGTTTGAAATTGTTCAGTTCAGTTAAGTACAAGGAAGACATCAACCTACATAGGGCAGAATTTGTTTTGAGTCATGCTACAAGTGGTTTTGTCTTTGAAGCTGGTGAAGTATGACTTTTATTGGTTGACATGTTGTGAGTTGATTGATTGATTGGCTGATTGATTGATTGACAGGTGGTTGTGCTTACAAATTCATCACTCGCTGAGCAGATTGAGTATGGTGAATTGTGTCACCAGAATGGTGTATACTTCATTGTAGCAGACACTCAAGGAGTTTTTGGGTGAGTGGCACTGTTCTGCTTGTTTTGTGGATTTGCACAGAGTCTTCACAAGTGGTTTGCTACATACTTTAATTTTTTAATATGCTTAGAAAATTCTGTGAAATGAAAGCTGAGTAGTTGACTTAATGAGGAGTGATGGTACCTAGGGTTTGATAGCTAGGGTGGAATTATTAGTTGATTCTGTGTCAAATGATGATGTACAGCTGCTCGGGTCAGTTACAAGATTGGGTGTCGAGGGAGAGGATGGCGACCTGGTCTCTTGTTTCTCTACTCCATTTCCTCCTCCTACTCCTTGTCTTCTTGATTTATTTGTTTATTTGTTACTCTCTCATCATATCTCAAATTCATTCCCTTCCTTGTAAATGTGGTCCACAAATCACTATTTTGCCTTGGCTTTCAAGGCACCTGTATATCTAAGTGCATCTTCTACTGGCAGCTGTCTATTGGCGCCTCAGATTCATACTTTGATGTGACCATGCACAGTTGCACATGTTAAAATTTTAATTATTAAGTATATGTATGTACTATGTTTGTGTGTTTCAGTTGATCATTAGCTTCCATACCTGACTGACAACATTTTTAATGGCCAATTAATTGTTGTCAGTAATATTAATTTGTAGGCAGTTGTTCTGCGATTTTGGTGAAAAGTTCACAGTCACTGATGCAGATGGTGAACAGCCAATCAGTAACTTGATCGCTGCTGTTACAAAGGTCAGTCTTTCACCATTTCCTTCAACAGTTAGTTGTTCATTTTGTGGAAACTTCTAACCTCAGTGATGTTTATTGGTGTCTTGTTTGTTTGGTGTGTTGTATGTAGTCGAATTTTAGGGGGAATTTCTAGTGATCTAGGTCAGTGGTTCTCAACCTTTTGACATGAGGACCCACTTTGCAGCATCAGGATCCTAACAAGATCCACCACTCGGAAATCTGGCATCAAACCATGCATCAACGCGTTCTGCGACTGACCATGATAGCATATAACAAAACTATAAATAAGTCATAATAAAATTACATGATTTTAGACAAAACTATTTGATAAACCTTTTATTGTTTAACTCACTTTGAGACATAAAAACAGTACAGTTCAATTGAGTTACTGTGATTGCTGGTTTTCGATTCTGGTCAGAAGTATCTCGATGCATGGGCTGATGTTTGTCGGATAAAATCGTAAGTCATTGTTCACACAGCCTATTCCTATATTTAGTCTTGATTGCAGTCGTAGCTGAAAAGCCTGTTTCACGGAGATGGGTAGTTGAAAATGACAGCAGCACTCATCAGACAGTTCTGGATGTTTCATAGCAACATGAAGCCACTCATCCTTGAATGTTTTTCTGACTGTTCTATCACAGGACAGCTCAATCAGTTGAGATTCATTTTTACAGAAAGTGAACATTTGTTGCTATCTGCTTCAAATTGGTTTCACACCCAGTCTTGATTTTCTGTCAGTTCAGATGGCAAACAACGAATGTCTGACCCGAGAGACTCCAATTTTATAGCGCTACGATTTAAAGACAATATAGCGCATTATGCTCATGTTTAAATATTTTTCAGTGGAAGATATGTGATTTCCAAGAAATGTTGGCAAACCACTTGGATATTCTTTGTGACCCACTTGCGGGTTGCGACCCATAGGTTGAGAATCACTGATATAGGTGTGTAATGAATAGAGTTTGTTTCCTTCTTTTATCGTTTGATTTATTGTCGGTTGCTTTAAAAAGGAGACTGAAGGAATTGTTACATTCCCTGATGGGACGCAACATGGATACGAGTCAGGTGACTATGTCACATTCAAGGAGATCCAGGGCATGATGGAACTCAACGGGTGCGAACTTCGCAAGGTTAACGTGCTGGGTGAGTCGTCTGTTTGTCATTCTAGCAATGATGCTTACTTACATCTTCAATGATGAATTGACACTTTCCTGCTTTGACAGGCATTAAGGAGAGTGATGGAGCAAAGCACTGCTGTGGCCATCTCATGGTTAAGCACTGCCTGAGATCGATGAGGAGACTCTAACATTCCTACAGATGCATCAATACCTTTGAAGCTAGTTACCGGCTCAGCTGCTTACTGACAGGCTGGCATAAACAACTTGCCCAAGGTAGTGTAATGTAATCAAGCATGTTTATAGCGCCCTTCAAGATATCTACTCAGAGGCGCTCTCTGGGTTAGCCTAGTGTGTCACTCAGTTGCTGTTTGTGGAGACTGAAACCTGCACGGTAGGCATCACAAGGTGAATACTCAAAACTATTTGGCTGCTAGGTCACAGAAGTAAGAGGTCACTGCTGTTTCTAAGTCATTGATGAGTTTGTTATCACTGTGTATTGATATTATTTTGTTTATGTTTAGCAATTTAGCATAGCCATCTGTTAAGTTGGTTTTAGTGGCAGTGATTTTCTTCTATTCATGTTTCTGGGATTTGTGGATTCACGTACAGAAACTGTTGCTGTTTAGGTCCGTGCACATTCAGCATTGGTGACACTTCGCAGGTCACTGACTACATTCAAGGTGGAGTTGTCACTCTAGCCAAGATCCCAAAGACTGCGAACTTTGGATGTTATGCTCAAACTCAATTACTTTGATCATAACTTTATTTGTGCAATCTGGTAATTGAGTGTTTTATTTTGAGTCTATTTGTTGTGTTGGTAGTTATTTGGAGTTTGGATTGCTTTGCAAAAGTAGGCACATGTGAGTCAATTTTGTGTAAAGAAAACTGAGAAATAAAAAATTATTTTTGCATTCTGCAATTTCTGCTAGCATTTTACACTACACCAGAAACCTGTAGAAACAATATCAATACAGTCTGTAGAAACAATATCAATACAGTCTGTGGAAACAATATCAATACCTGCCCTGCACAAAGTTGTGTTATGACTGGTCTAGTTTCTGTTAGTGCATATGCCATTCACCTATTCCAAGAATTTTTATAGTACCCATGATTGCACGATTAACTTTTTTTATGCTGTCACTGCTTTTGTCAATTTCTGGACATACGATGCTTGGTTCATTTAGAAATCAATCAAGGCCTCCCTGGCGCAGCCGGAATTTCTCAGCATGGACTGTGCCAAGTATGATCGACCAAGCCATTTTCATATAGCATTCCAGGCACTGCACCAATTTACTTCTAAGCATGGTGCGGTCCCACAACCATACTCAGAGGTAGGTTTTCCTGATGTAAACTTGTTGTTGCTTAAACTCTCCACTTCCTCATCTGTACAACTCCTCTGCTGAGACTGTCTTTTGCTCTTAACTTATAACTGACTTCTTCCAGGCTACTTGTGACTCCTAATTTTGTCCTGACTAAGTGTGCACCTTTGAACCCTGTATGGAGAGCTTTAGCAAATTACAGATGTATTGTACGTACATTGGCAACTGCTGCATCTATTATTGTCAAAGGGAAACGTGTTATAAAACTTGAATGATGCCGAGAAGTAGATTATTCCAATACGTGTTCGTGTATGTATAAACTGCCAGATACAAGACATACATGTATCTGAATTGTATTTGGCAATTTATACAGTACCTGTCAGAGCTTGACTTGGGTTCTGTGCATGACTCTCTAAGGGATCTAAAACTCCATAAAACTGTGCTGTGTGTTCAATGTTCATGTTAAGAAGTGCCTCCTGTTATGATATGTGTAGGGTTGACAGTTTTATACCCATTTTGGATGCTTGATAGTGTCACATTTAGTGTGCTAGACAATCAATCAATATTGTCTGGCAATGTGCAAATGTTTTTCTTTGGGAACTCTTTACCTTAGCTTCAGCCTGCTCTAGTCGCCAATCTCTTCCTTTTGTCCTGCAGGGCCTGTAACTTTTATGAGCTACTCATGGTTTTTTTTGGCTGGGTTTGGTTCAAAATTGCCTCTAAATAGTTATATTGTAGAGATGCTATATAAATTCCATGGATAGATAGATGACAAGATATTGGTTTCTTGCATTTTATTGCATGTGTTAAACTTGTAATTTTGTTAGCATATATTTTAACAGTTAGTCTTAGGGAAAGCCACTGATGGATTGAGATGAACTGCGTCGAATGCTTGTCTCTTAGGCTGATGTGTGTGACTTCATTGCTGTCGCCCGAGAGTTGCACAAGTCGTCGGACAAACCACTGAACGAAGATCTGTTGAGACAGTTTGCCAATTGTGCTGCTGGTAACATTAGTCCGATGCAGGCAGTCATTGGTGGCATTGCTGCACAGGAAGTGATGAGGGTGAGTCTCAACATTTCATTTTGTTGCATTGTTTTATTATATTTGAAGCTCTTGATATGTGTGCAGTCAGCAAATCTGAGTCTGATGTTTGAGACTTATTTGCTTAACAGTTGAACGACCAGC
Source organism: Bimastos eiseni (assembly GCA_959347315.1). Classification (NCBI taxonomy): domain Eukaryota; kingdom Metazoa; phylum Annelida; class Clitellata; order Crassiclitellata; family Lumbricidae; genus Bimastos; species Bimastos eiseni. The sequence goes on along the minus strand of OY365806.1, from coordinate 10,070,763 downwards.
GGGCAAATAAATGCATGGGAAACAAATGTGGCTGTATGTTTCAACTTAGGGTTTAACGAGATATACTTTATACTCAAGAGAGACCACTGCTCGTTATGTGCTTATGTTTGAAGCTGCTTGTTTCAAATGGCTGGTTGCTAGGTCAGATTGCTTTGTTGATTAACAGCTGATTAACAGTTGTCTGGACTAGGCAATGTTGTTATCCCAGTTTTAATCTGTTTTTTTGAGATTTCGGTGTGTGTTACCTAGGAAGGCTTTATGCTGCCTGTCATTGGCTAAATGACAAACATCACTTTTGCATTGCCTTGACCTCTTACCCAGAACTTTAGAATTCCAACCCATCTCGACTTGCAAATAAAATTATCTCTTGTTGACATCTATATTGAACATAACTTGGAAGATTTTACTTGATATGGTTTTCTTTTCGGCGATAAAGTGGCTGGACTTGGTCGATATATGGTATGAGCGCTTTTGAGATGCTCCAAAATGTGCTATATAAATGCTTTTGTTCACATCACACCTCCATTGCAGTGATTATTTGGCCAAATGTTCTGCTGATGTTTGTAGGCCTGCACAGGGAAGTTCATGCCACTGTATCAGTGGCTATACTTCGATGCAACTGAATGTCTACCAGACAATGTCCTCAGTGTACTCAACAGCTCCATCTGCCAACCGGTAAGATGTCTGGTGTTTCTGCAATGCTGTGCAGTCTACGGTTACCAATGTTCCCTTTAAGCTGTGCGCGCACGCGGACCGTGAAGCCAACACAGTGCACACACAAGAATTTAGTGTTTAGTGTGCACACACGATTTTTCTCTTGAAGAAGCAAATATTAAGATGAATTGTAAAGCAATATTTAACTGGGCAGAAAATTGAAGATTAATTGAAAGCTGATTACAATGACGTATAATGTGATGTAGGCCTATGCATCATCTGCTCTATAAGACACATTTTAGGCAAGGGACTTTTATTATAAGTTATCAGAATATATCACCATAGACTTTTAGATATGGTCTTAATTTAACTGTCATCGCATTCAGCTCAGACATGCGCTGAAAAGTGTGAACCATTTCTAAAATGTTGCACTAAAAACTTCGTCATGGGCCTGACCATTTGGAACGGCCTTCCAAGGACAGATTCCTCGACCTTTTGCTTAAAAAGCATTTTGTTAACTAACTCATTCGTTAATTCATTACGGAAATTTATATACCACCCCATCAAGGTTACTACTCAGTAGGGATGAACTGAGCTTGAATTTTTTGCCAAGTCCGAGTATAGAGTTTTACGAGTTGAATTTGGACTCAGCCGAGGCTGAGTCCGATTTTCGAATATTTAAAAAGTCTCATTCTCTTGATGTTTAGATTGGCTATTGGAGGCTTCATATCTTATACAGACAGCCTGATAACTTTTCACCCTTACATTTGATTAACTGTAGAGGAATAAAATTTTAGTTTCTTTTGATAGATTTTCAATAAGACCTCATCCAGTCTGCTGATGTAGTTTGAAGTTCATGTCTGTATTTTAGAGAAAATCAAGATACGATGGTCAAGCAGCCGTGTTTGGCTGGGATTTTCAGGAGAAGCTTGCAGATGCTCAATTGTTCTTGGTGAGATCACCTGGTGTTATTTGCTAATTTACTGTGCTTTATTGTCATTTCTTGTCCTGTGTTTTCAGAAGGTCACTACAAACGAAGTAACTGTAAGCGGTCTTTTTTATATGATATATCGCCTGTTTGAAAGATACTTGCACATTACACAAGCCTTTGAACAATAATATAGTTGCAAGAAAACAGATTATCATTTAATTCATTGTGATTTTGACTCAGTCTTGCACTTCCTAGGTGACTGTTAATTGAGCATTAGGACATATGAGCACCTTGCAGGCTGCCATGCAATTACATTTGACTCATGTTGAACTTGTAATCTTCTGTTGCTACAATAACATGTAATTGTAGTGCACATTTGTCAGTTTGAATTAATAAACGAATGATGTTGAATTATGTGATCGATCTGTGGATGAAACCATTGCATTTCGAGTCTTTTTTTCTGCTTGCCCTTTGAAATCTAGGTTGGTGCCGGTGCCATTGGAAGTGAAATGCTTAAGAACTGGACTATGATGGGCATTGCCACGGGTAGCACTGGTAAAGTCATCGTCACTGACATGGATGTCATTGAGAAGTCAGACTTGACCTGTCAGTTATTATTTCGATCAAAAGATGTCCAGGTAGAGCGCGCCATTGTTCCGTCTTTGTTCGTTATTCATCGAGTCTTTTACTCTTGTATTTCGGTTTTGGCATTCCTGCTTTGTGTATTTTTAGAGTTTATTTATTACTAGATGCGTGCATGCATTCTATGCATGTGTCATGCATAGAATGTTGGTTGTGCAATATCAGACTTGTCATACGACTTGTTTGATTCAACTCTGAGCTACGTTGCCTGACACTTCGTAATTGTATCATAATCGAACTCTCAGTTTTAGCCTTATAACCTCTGAGCCGTCAATGCCATTCAGTTATGGCTAAAATGATTAAAAAAGCATTACAAATATTCTCCAACATGAGACACAAAAAGAAGCTAATAGGTTAATAATTAGCTTTTTTTGTTTCTTAATATTCACTCTTTGTTACTTCCCTTTCATCGTTTTCTGAAAGGCTTGCCCTATTCTCCTCCCTCTACTTTCTCTTTTCTTTCTTCTCTTACTGTTTTTCATCTCTTCTTAACCCATATCTTTGCATATATTATTATTGTCAAATTGTATTTATCTAATTAATCTTGTTCTTGTTTCCATCTACTTTTTCGATGTATAGTGTTACCAAAGCTAGTGGGACTTGTGCCTTTCTTTACAAACCAGTTCTTGAGCGTCTGCCATTTGTTGTAATTTTCTTGTACACTTATTGTGTTTGTTTTTTGTTTGTTATTTAATGACCTTGATGTGTTTGCAGCTGTGATGATTGATGTTTGAAAATAAATATGACTTTGATTTTATTCATTTGTTTATGTTAAAAATTTTGATGGTGGTATTCTTTGCTTGCTTCTGACAATGTAGTGTTTTCTAGAAGTGGTTTGGTGATGTAAACATTATTTGTGAGTGCTTATTTGTATAGTCTCTCGTTAAGAAATTACCTCGAGGAAAGTAGTCGATTAGATTTCTTTGCAAAACTCGATTTTCTCTTGGTACAGAAAATGAAGTCATCAACTGCAGCATTGATGAATCCAGCTATCGTTATTGAGGCTCGTGAGAATTGTGTTGGCCCTGACACTGAAAATGTCTATGATGATGAATTCTTTGAGAATCTGACAGGCATTGCCAATGCCCTTGACAACATCAATACCCGTAAGTGGTGACTTAATGATGCTTTTCCTCAATAAGCCAAACTGGATGGGTCTGTAGTTTTCTGGCTAATAATGTAAAAAAAATTGTCTGGTCCAGTAATTTAGAATGTTTTTATTGAGACTTACTGCATTTTGGCCGTATTTTGATTTCTTTTGATCAGTCACTAAATAGTTGTAAATTGTAATGAGGGAATAATTACTGTTGAATTTATTTGTTACATTATCCACTGTCATTTGTTTTTCGTTTACTTAATGTTGTGCATCTGTCTCTGATAGCAAATTACGCTGTGATAACTTGATCTCGTTTTAGAGCATCAGAGATTTTCCAAACTGTATATTTTGAATGAAAGTTGCTTTGATATACTGCTACTCTTATAAAGGAATCGAAAATGTTGTTGATGTGTGTGCATTGTCGATATATATAAATTATATCAATGTAAAATATTAACATTAAATTCACTTGTTCGAGTGAGAAGGGCCACTGATGAGTTTATTCTCAAAGTGTTGGTTTATAAATATTTTAAAGTTACTGAATATCACTTTAATCTATTGTCTGTCTGAGTTTATATTAAGAACAACAATTTGTGTTACCTAATGAGGATAGTAGTAGTAGTTGCAGTTTAATGACACTGATAACAAGAAATCCAGCTGAAATGAGCCATGAAGGAATTATGGGATGCAACTTCGGAAAGAAAAAAATGGAGAGGATTGGTCATGGCGGTCGCTAGATTTCCAAGAAATGACATCACTAGGTGACAAGGTGTGATAACAACGATCACTAGAGGCCCATCCGTATATTATGTAAAATATCCGTTTTATGTATGTGCTGTGCGCTTGCAGGCATTCTTAATAAAGAAGATACTTACTTACGTACTTAAAAAATCATATTTTCGGAGTCGTCTGTTGCACCGCATGCATTTTGTAGACCCTCCCCCATGTGGACGTAGGTCTGAGCTCTCCCCTATATTGCATAGGGTAATTAGCTAAAGACATCTATAAGACGCTATGTATTTTTTTAAGCGTCCTATTTAGCAGCTTAAATTGTTGACTGTTATGAAGAAATAAAATACTAGCAACACTTGGATTTTAAAATGTTTTAATAAGGACGTCGATACACGAAATTGCGATGATCAGGCCATAAGGAGTATTGCTTCATGAACTGGAGGAATAAAATCAGGGTCAGCTAGCCTAATATAGTAGGCCTACGTATAGCTGATAGAACTCGATCAGTTTTGACATCTCTTCCCAGTGCGTTTTTAAAAGAAAAAATGCGTTGAAAGAAATTATGTTAAATTAGCTACCAAATACAATAAATTTTATGGGATACTATGAGCTCGATTACATATTTTAGAATGCAAAAATTCAAGTCAAGTCAAGTTAAAAATAATTGGAAGCAGCAGAATCATGAAATCTGTAATTTGATTTAGGAATACTTAATTTAAGGGATAGCAGATTTGCTCTGAACCAATCCCTATGACAATTCTACCAAGCTCAAGAGGCGCGTTTACAGAAAACGGCTCTACTCCGCCCTAGGCGCAAACGTTTAGGGGCCCTTCTGAATTTGTACGCTAAGTCTGAACGGCCGTCTATAAATTACGTCACGCGCCTATTGGAGGGGTCATCCATATGTGGCGATTTGTGACGAAGGGTAGGGAGTATGAGATATGTGACGTCGCGTCAGTCAAATATCGAAATACGCAACTTTATTTTAATAAATTCCCTCAATTAAACAGTGAACCAACTTCTGGAAGCGAAGAGGCTCATAACACGCAGCCTTCGCTCTTACCAACACAGCTAAGCAAGCTGATATTGATATTGACATTAATAAAGCAAATATGAATCACCACAATACACTTGTCATATGTGAATGCTTAGCTGCAACAATAGAGAATATAATTATTATATTTAATATTAAATCAAGCGTGTGACATGCTATTTTTTGTGAACAGTTTTCATTCATTCGAGAGGCCTCTGAGATGTTATTTTTTAAAGAAATGTTTTCATTCATTTGGGGCCCGCTGAGATGTTATTTTGTATGAAATGTTTTCATTCATTTGGGGCCCGCTGAGATGTTATTTTGCACGAAATGATTTCATTCATGTTGGGGCATCTGAGTTGTTATTTTGTATTAAATATGTTAATTCATTTGGGGCCCTTGAGATGTTATTTTGTATGAAATGTTTTCATTCATTTGGAGGTCCCTAAAATGTTATTTTGTATTGAATGTTTTCATCATTTGGAGCATCCTGAGATTTTAGGGCCCTATAGTCGCGCGCCTAGTGCGGCTATAGGTAAACGCGCCACTGCCAAGTTTCACGTTCAGATCATCAACCAAATCATGCTGAATATTGCTAGACAAAAACACGTTCAGCGAATATTTTAATGTTTCTTGAAACATATGTGTGTGGAGGTTTTGGGTCTGAATTCAAGAGTCGGCGAGACTCGCAACCACGCTAAATGCTGTCTATCAGTAAAACGGCCATATATATAGTTGCCTGAAAGGCTGAAACCAGACAATGAGATTGTTTTTTTCTCATCCGAGGAATGCTAGCCTATTCCTAACGCCATATAAAGCACTATCTTGTGCAGGAAAAACGAAGGAGAGGCTCATTAGCAGCATATAGGCCTACGGTTATTTTTTATGTTGCTGTTGCTCTAACTTTGCACTGTATTGTATTTTGTTTAATTAAATAACTTGTCAAAACGCAACAATTTACAATAGATAGCACACGCAAGATATGACGGAATTGGGTTGCAATAGGATAATAATAACTGACACTGTTATTATTATTATTATTAGTAGTAGTAGTAGTAATAGTAGTAGTGGTAATAGTAGTAGTAGTAGTACTATAGGTGGAGTGGTGGTGGTAGTATTAGTGGTGGTATAGTGGGAAGTAGTGGAAGAAGTTGTTTTGGTAAATGATGTTACTATTTTAAAATTCTGTGTCATAACAACGATTATAGCTATTAGTCTTGTCCTACTCTTTTCCCAGACTTGAGTCCTGAGACCGGTGCTATACCATAATACCAGGAACCACCAGAGTAGCATCTGTGATGGCTGACAATGACAAAGTGTTGGTAGCTGGTATGTTACGCTAATCTGACAGAAAGCCATTTAACCGAATGTCGTATCCACTGGGAGACGAATTGGGCATGACTTTGATCTTGACCACTAGAACTTAGTTTTTAGTCAAGTCTCTTCGCGTGGGAACTAGCATACACATTGCACTGCCTACGCTGACACGCGAGCGAGATAATTATTATGCCTGCCGCCCTGACAGAACCTGTCCATTCTGACGGCGTCGGCGCTCCATACTAGTACGTGAACGAGCGCTTTATGGGGCGCGATGAACCAGAAGTCTATGGGGCGCCGAACTGACTTCGTCGGCCAGCGGAGACCGAAGATGATGTTCAATGGGGCGTCGAAAGTCATCCATTCAGTCGGTCCCTGGGGATCTACAGCCACGCTGGAAATGGAGCGAACGAATTGCGCCGATTATCGGTGCCACGGCACCTGCAGGATGCGGTCCGCGGAGAACGGAGAATGGAGCGAGGGAGGTGGTGGCAGGGATAAGGGAGCTTCCCTCTGTCTACTCCGTCTAGTCCTATATCACGGGCATTCTGTTGAAGGGTGGAGGGAAGGAGCAGGAGATGGAGGAGTATCGGCGGTCACGGGTCGACGGTAGCCGCCCTCAGACCACGTAAAAGATTCACCAAATGGGAGGGAAAAGAAGGAAAGATAAAACGAAGACCGGCAGTATTCGAGAAAGACACGGAGAAGAAAGAGGAGGGTAAAGGACGAATTAACCGAATAGGACAGGGAGCAGTGAAAGGGAAGGCATTCATCGAGAGATGCAGAGAATAGAAAATTGTAGGAATTGATTGGAAGGAAGAAAAAATGGGACAATGATCGAGGAGGAAGAGATATATGGGAGACGAAGTAATGGAGAGAGAAGAGAAAGCATATTAAACAAAGTATAAGTATGAATGAAGGAAAGAAAAAAGAGGAAGAAGATAATTTAAGAGAGCGAGAGAGACAGAGACAGAGACAGAGAGAGCAGTAAAGAAATAAGGCATTTCAGAATCGTGAGAAGCTAAGTTAATTTTAGCAAAACTATAAACTAGAACAATTGACACCCATTAGGCCAAGTCTTGATTTCATGCCGCTTCAACCAGGATTTCAGAATCATAATCGTAATCTCGAGATCTCACCAGGATTCTGATGCTATCTGGCTCAGCCTGTGCTTTACCTATACTGGCCTTGTGGGCTTTACCACTGGACGGTCCCAGTACTTGAACAATGCGCTATCTGTAGGCCTGTATACATGTGTGTGAGTGAGAATCTGTTGACTGGGCGCTTCGTGTTTGCGAGTCATTGCCAATAGAGATTCTTCTTTATAATCTGTTATTCGAGTTGTGTTCGTGTTTGTCTGACTGTTCGATCATATTGACTTTAACATCGTGTAGATTAGCGTTGGAAACGCCTCTGAGTAGAATTCTTGAATGGCGCTATAGAAATGTTTGCAATAGATAAAATAAATAATTAAATATATTATATGAAACTAAACTGAGAAGGACATGATTAAGCCTTTGCTGCCTTGACCATGTCATTGCTCGTCTGTCCCTTCTTTAGAAAAGCAAATTCTGGCTATGAAAGCCTGTCGAACTACCCTCTTTTCTCCAGCCTTTCCTTTCTGTCTAAGTTTACTGAAAGAATTATTCTTACCCGACTCAACGACTACCTTTCCTCAAAATTACTGCTCAACACTCACCAATCTGGCTTCACCAAACACCACTCCGCAGAGACTGCTTGGTTCTCTACTTGTGACAGCCTGGTATCTGCAGTCATCCGTCAGCAAGTCTCCAGCCTCTGTCTCCTCCAGCCTTTGTCTCCAGCTTCTGTCTCCAGCCTCTGTCTCCAGCCTCTGTCTCCAGCCTCTGTCTCCTTGACATCGTTTCCGCGTTTCATGCTATTGACCGCAACCTTTTGGAGATTAGGCTACGATTACTTGAACCATGCGCTAACAGTGGTTCCTATCCGCACGTGTAAAATTTTGGAACATCAGTTGCACCTGGAGATATTTCTTCCTTCATTCGGACATGCGTTCGTCCGCAGGCGTTGCCATTTCCTTTCTATTCCCTCATCCGGTTCCATCGCATGCTTGGCATTCTCGTCTATTGCAACAAACATTCGGTCCCTTTGGCAACGACGTTGAAATGTTCGGGATAAATTGGATAATATTTGCTGGATACGTTACGCCAAGCATTGATTACGACAAATATAATTATGACCCCTTGGTATATGCCTATCGGTTAGAGTAACCCACGAGACAGTTTCAATGACGAGCTTTCCATAGCAGCAGCAGCAGAAGTCTTGTACACGACGGTGGCGTTTGTGTTGAGATTACTTCTGTTAAACACATAAAACTATACTTACTTAGCAGTAACTTATTACAGCATGCAGACTATAATAGGCCTTTTGTTTATGTTCACGTAGGCCTATGCATCGGTGTATATATGTAATATTATTCTACAGGGTGGGCCAGTAGAAATGCACCAACTTTGCATGCAAATAACTCCGCCAATATTTGAAAGTTATTTATACTTAATGCGTCAAATCAAAGATATTTCACTCTAGTATTAGCGTAGAAAAAGCCAAACTGGTACTAATTTTAAGTTTAAGAAAATGTTTGGAACAGCCCTAGCTGCCCAATTTTTTTGTCGTTAGTGACGCAATATTGCGCCGTTGACAGACGATGATCGAGTCTTGGTTCGACTTTTGCAAACTGATAAGGGTTTTAATACCTTTCAAATGATGAGTTTCCTAACAGAGGATGGAATAAATATATCTTAAATCGTCTGTTACGGAAAATTGATGAACAGGAGCTTCATTTCGTAAACCACGCAAATCGGTACTCACGACGCGCACCCTCTAGCATCGCTCGTGTGGCCGAATTAAATGTGAACAGTGTTTACTATTGTCAAGAAGTTTTGCAGAATGGATTATTACCTGACAATCGTCGTCTGTCGAGTGCAGGTTACACCTTTCAACAGGACGGTGCACCTGCGCACCGATCACGTCACACTGTTGCCTATTTGACTGAAAACTTCCTGAGTTCCTCGAGCCCCACAATTGGCCCCCAATAGTCCAGACATGATTCCGGTGGAATATTCGATATGGGGATATTTGCAGCAACTCGTTTATCGAGAGAAGATCCGTGACATTCAACATCTCAAAGAGATCATCGTTAACTGCTGGTCAAATATCAGCCAGCAGTTCAGTGACCAGTGGTCTGGTCGAATTGCTGTTGTTGTTACAGCACGTGGGAGACACATTGAATATTCATTTGATCGGAAAAGACTGCAACCAACTACCTCCAAGCAAATTATTAATATTGCTGTGTAGTACAAAATATCGGGTTTAGAACTATAGGGTTTCATTTTTTGGATTTACTATTAAGGTCGTCATGACTATTTTCATTAGCTATTATCACTAAAAACGATGACTTTTGTCATGTCACGATTTACGTCGTGAAGGTTGAAGGTGCAATTGCCAATGTTTTTATAGGCTAATACTAGAGTGAAATATCTTTGATTTGACGCATTAAGTATAAATAACTTTCAAATATTGGCGGAGTTATTTGCATGCAAAGTTGGTGCATTTCTACTGGCCCACCCTGTATATTATGATATTGTTATATAGCCTACATCAATAGATCCAATACATATGCATAGGGATAACAAATACATTTACCTATATATTAGCTTTCAGTTCCTGTCTTTTTCCATTCTATTTTGTTCTGTTTCCCAATCTCTTCCTTCATTCTTTTTGTTGCTCTGTCTTTCCTGTCTCCACTCTCTCTTTTCGTTAATCCTCGTTTTATAACCATTTTCCACTGGTTCCATTTCTTATATCGTGCGAGAGGCCTCTGCCATAGACAGCAATGTGTTAATACGCGGTATAACCTAGTTAAACAATAACTGACATAACGCTGATAAGTATGCATTTCAATGCAGTAGTGGGGATTCTGAGAGGACCCCTGGATAAAATCTGGGTGAGGGTATATATCTAAGTGCAGTGTCCATGATTGTGTGACGTAGGCAGGAATAGAATGTCGCAGAGCAACTGTAAACGTTGAGACCAATAGCAATGACACAACACACGTCATCTCCCTATCCACATCCTCCTTATCACACATCCTTCTTATCACACATCCTCCATATCACACATCCTCCGTATCACACATCCTTCTTATCACACATCCTCCTTATCACACATCCTCCGTATCACACATCCTCCTTATCACATCCTCCTTATCACACATCCTCCTTATCACACATCCTTCTTATCACACATCCTCCTTATCACACATCCTCCGTATCACACATCCTCCTTGTCATACAGCCTCCGTATCACATATCCTCCTTATCACACATCCTCATTATCACACATCCTCCATATCACACATCCTTCTTATCACACATCCTTGTTATCACACATCCTCCTTATCACACATCCTCCGTATCAGACATCCTCCTTATCACACATCCTCCGTATCACAAATCATCCTTATCACACATCCTCCTTATCACACATCCTCCGTATCACAAATCATCCTTATCACACATCCTCCTTATCACACATCCTCCTTATCACACATCCTTCCTATCCACATCCTCCTAATCACACATCCTTCCTATCCACATCCTCCTAATCACACATCCTCCTTATCACACATCCTTCCTATCCACATCCTCCTAATCACACATCCTTCCTATCCACATCCTCCTAATCACACATCCTCCTTATCAAACATTCTTCCTATCCACATCATCCTAATCACACATCCTTCCTATCCACATCCTCCTAATCACACATCCTCCTTATCACACATCCTTCCTATCCACATCCTCCTAATCACACATCCTTCCTATCCACATCCTCCTAATCACACATCCTCCTTATCAAACATTCTTCCTATCCACATCATCCTAATCACACATTCTTCCTATCCACATCCTCCTTATCACACATCCTTCCTTTCCTACATCCTCCTATCCTTCCAAAACCCACCACCTACCTCCTCGGCGTCCTCCTCCTTCCAATTCTCTTTTCTATCATGCTCCCTAATCCTTCCCTTCTCCACAGCCACAGCCACCTCTTCAACCTCCCAGTCTCCATTGCGATCGAACATCGAAATCCTACCCGCTTAACACTCTCAATTTCATCGACAACATTTTTCCCTTGGGTGTCTGGCTTCGACTGCTGGCTCAGCCATCAGATTTTCCCTCAGCCAACCCACCAATTCACCCACAAATTCACCCACCAATTCACCTATTACAGCCAATCTTCTCTCTAAGAAGGACTTCGATCTGTTTCTGCAACTTTGAAGACGCTACCAATCGATGCATCATATTACAGGTTCGTGAGAAATAAACGGAGCGATGCACTAATAATATCTGGCAGCAGTCTTCGGGTATGCGCTCTGCCACGGCCCAATCCAGGAGCTTCGCCTACGTTGGTCCCACCAGCTGGAACAACCTCCCTTCCTCTTCGAGAGGAGCGTCTCTCTCTCTCTCTCTCTCTCTCTCTCTCTCTGTCTTTCTCTCTCTCTCTCTCTCTCTCTCTCTCTCTCTCTCTCTCTCTCTCTCTCTCTCTCTCTCTGTCTTTCTCTCTCTCTCTCTCTCTCTCTCTCTCTCTCTCTCTCTCTCTCTCTCCGTCTCTCTCTGTCTCTCTCTCTCTCTCTCTGTCTCTCTCTGTCTGTCTGCTGTTTTCCGGAAGTGCCCAAAGACTTTCTCCGTTTAGCTATGTGTAGAACCGTGAGCGCCTCTGATTCGAGTGCCGCCATATAAGTGCTCCATCACATATTGCATATTAGGCCTAAATATATGACATCAATTCATCCAGGTTTGATCGAGCGACTAAAGCATTGCGCTGTCGAGTCATTGTATAGACCTAGATGGAAGTGGTTTAATAGAAATAACAGCATCGTATTTGCAGTATGAAATGACCAGATTTTATACCTATTGTGTAATTTGTGTTATGAAGAATCAATAATATTTCTGGTTAGGGGTCTACACTTGTTGGATGTGGCACATTAGGTACAAAGGAGACTTGTTTAAGGTCTCTACACAGTAAACGTCTTAGATCAAACTCGAACCTGTACTTCACACGTTGCAAGGCGAGCGCTCTAACAAATCGGCTACCGTGTCTCACAAATCGACAACTCATTCCCTGAGGTAAACGTCAAGTAGTGTTTGAGTTGACTGATGGCAGTTTCTGTCATCATTCCCTTTAACACGGCGTCAGTAGCAGCAGCAGCAACATTAGCTGTATTATCCTGCACGCAATCAGTCAACATCATCCGTCCGTTCATCCATCTGTCATCGGTGGCAGTTACGGTATTGCCTCTTTTTCTGTAGCTCAAACATGCCATTCAGGACCTCTGATAGAAATTCATGGCGCCTTGGCAGAGAAACTCCTCGCCCATAAGTGGAGAAATGCAAGGACCCCAACCCTCAGCAGTTCTTAGACGAACAAAGTGACCGTATTCTATTGGGGAATATTATGTGCACCGCAAAATTCAGATGCCTGTTCATAACTCTCTCATGGAAGAATTTTTCTAAGCTTAATGGTCCTTCCTTAAAGAATTTGTAAACTCCAGTTGCCTTGTCTTGTGTTAAAACGTCTCCCACTATACCTCGCCCACTTCTCGTCTGAGCTTCAATTAGGTCTCCTCTGCCTTAATTTTGTGTTTTTAAACCTACACCTTTGCGACATTTCTTCAGAGCTCAAATACTTGCAACTAAAATCCTTTTGGTAGTCATTCGCTGCAATTTCTCTATTAGATCCCTGTTTAATCTGTGGTGATCCAGGTGCCCCAGGTATACGAACTCAGTACCTGGAAGCAGTATTAAAACTGCGGTCTAACTACTGATTTTGTTCAATATCTTCTAACTGTTGTTCCGTTAACCAAACGTAAGGCCGAGTAATCTTTTTTCGCTTAAGCATATTGCTTTGATGACTAGCACAGTGATAAACAATATTCCAAAATGCCTATCTTCGCCATCCACTTTCAATAGCTTAACCCTTAATTCCATTTGATAACCCTTTTCTCGCTTCCTCATATGCATCACCGAACACTTTTCCAGATTAGAAAGCATCTGCCGATGACGTGACCGTCTGAATATCCTCCTGATGCTCTCTCGATGTATCTGTGCGCCCTCGTCGTTACCGATGGCCTGCTCTACATAGACACAGATGTATGGCAATTGTTCCTTCGCATTTGCATAGCGATCAAGCCAAAGGAAGAAGCAGGCGTAGAGTCAGAGATAGGGAGACGGTCAAGAGAATGTCTGAGTGAGAGATAGAGGTACATAGAGACATAGAGACAGATTCAGCAACAAAGACAGATGGTTAAGATTGCAATATATTCTGCTTGTTTGAGAGAGAAAGAGACACAGACAGACAACAGACAGAGACAGACAGACAGAGACAGAGATACACAGGGACACAGACTGAGACAGAGACATAGCTAGAGACAGAGACAGAGATACACAAGGACAAAGACAGAGACAGAGGCATGCATAGGGAGAGATACAGAGAGACAACCCTCTGATACGTTATCTTGCACTGCATGCACAACTGAATGCATTCGTTTACAGTCAGCGAATTTGTCGACTGGATTAACAGCATCACTTCACAATCCCTGCTTCGCCCCACCCACCAACCCACCCACCCACCCACCCACCTCTTCCCAACCAAACCCACCCTCTGTCCTTCCCTAGCTCCGACTCAATGCGGACAATAAAGTGACGAGACGAATTTATAGAATCGCAATTTTGGTCATTCAACCAACTCCAAACTATATATATATATATGTATATATATACTATATATCTATAATATATAATTTATATATACATATACCCGTTCCACAGTCTATGTGGACTATATGTCGTACTATAGATTATTTAGCACTATTTCTGAACTTGTGCTACTAGTAATGAGGCGGTAAAAATACTTCATATGTGTGCTGACTCTAGTAACAGAAGGGCCAACGCCATCAACAGAGAACGAGCGCAGGTCCACAACAAATGCATAAAACGCTGGACATCACTGGAATCCGCATTTGAGCAATTAATTGAGGAAACTCTTGTGGTATTTATTTGGTGATAATTATGTCATTCTTTCGTGATATAATTTTTTATCTATTACGATCTATTGAACAGCCATTGGTTGAATCATGTGCCGATCAGTTGCAAATGAAGGACTTGCTCAGGGTCCCTATATGGTTCCTCCCCGCTGACTCCCCAGTTCCTACATCGCCTCAGAGGAGACTCCAACGCGTTACAAAGCTGTAGGCCTGATAGTGATTATGCGCGGCCTACGTCAACTCAAAACGATGATAGGCTATAATGGCCTCCTATAAATGGTGTTGGCCACTGACTTATTGTGTCACTTAATGTCATTGCAGTCATAATCTCGAAATCTTTCAGCGTGCAAGACAGGAAAGCTATGGTAACCAGCTAATTAACATGCTCTCCGTGCTCTCTCCGACAACTGCACTCTGACGATAATTGCGCTCTTATAATTATTACGGTATTGCACCCTGCCAATAATTATTGCGCTCTTACAATTGCACCCCGTCAACTGCGACCGACATTTGCGCCTCGAATGCGCTTCACTGACTAAATTGGTTTTGGGCAAGCTAGAAGGTCGTTACAGTTCTCAGCATTAGGCCTACCAAAGAATCGCAGTGTTATTACTCGCGTTCTTATAACTGGCTATTCAATAGAATAGTTTAAAAATCAATGTTCCAAGTTGTTAGAAATCAATTGTTACGTATCGGGTAAGTCTTGGTATAAGTCAGGTAGACAAGGCAATAGTGGCTGGTACAATCAGAACGTTTAGTCTGAACGATTAAATGTCTGCTGCCACGAGACATGCTATTTTCAAAAACACACGTGTAAGGATAAACGTAAAAAACGTGCAATTACGTGAAATAATTACATATGCTCTCGTGCACAGATGTTCCTAGAAAATACATTTCCTCAACAGCAGGTATAGATCCGCGACCAGAATAAACCAGAGCTTTCATAATTATAGGCGTTGTGGCCTTTAGTGAACCTTTGTTGATGGTCTATGTTTAGGCCCACAGTAGAATATGATTTTAAAATAATTACTTTGAAGATCGACGCTCGACGCCATTGTCACCTTGTTTGTTTCTCCTTTGTAGACGTCGGGCGGTCGTTAGCGGTAAATTTAAGGCTTCGTCTGAGTGCCTTCTTTACGTTTCCTTCTCCGCTTTCTCACACGCTCTCCCTCTTTTCCCCTCTCCTTCTTCTCTCAAAGGGTTCGACGACCATTTGCGTCCCCGTCAATCGGCGTCAAGTCTTGAATATTTTAGCAAGACGATGATAATTCTCGCTGAAATGCGCTGTCGTGAAATACGAGGCGTCAAAACCTGGCAAATTTTTCATTAACTGAAAACCCAGATGGATAAACAGATGCCAAAAGAATGGGGCAGCTTAGAGGTCCAAGCGAGGGCTCATCGTGTGGCAACTGCTGGATATAGAAGCATTACGTGGCAATTGCAGGGCCCTAAGGCATTACGCGGCAATTGCATGACAATAAGGCATTGAGTGGCAATTCCAGTATCCGAGAGCATCGCGCGGCATTTGCAGGGCCCTATATTTGCATTGCGTGGCAACTACAGGGCCCTAAGGCAAGTCCTCAGGACCGTCTGGAAACGACGGGGTCTGCTCAGTAGCCTGGTAAACTTCCAAAGCGGCCCATGTTATTCGTGCGGGGTCGAAATACAAGATGTGGATTTGAGGGATAGCGCTGTCATTCTCAACCCGTCTAACATAAGTGAGGAATTCAATAATAACATGTAGCTAGATGGTATTGGTGGGGTTTACCAGCACTGTTGCTATATTATTAAAGGGAATTTGACTGTCTTAATAGATTCATTCATGTACAATAATTGTTCATACGTAATGCAAATAATTTGATAAAGTTTGTACTTCATAAGTGAAAAACACCGAACGATTTTGACCCAAGCTAGGAATTCGTAAATATGTACTCGTGTAGGCCCATGGATATTATGCATATATTGAATTCTACCCGTGCATTCCTGCACGTGTACATGTATAGCCGTCCAACGTGGCCCCTTTAGCACTCATAAAATAATATGCTTCATATGCTAATCTAAGTGTCAGATAAAGGTAGGTAAGAACAAAATGTTCTTATAATTTAATATAATGTATCCACGCCCACCGCATATAATTCTAACAGAAAAGTTACCGATTTGCACATTAAGACCTAATAGTTGATAAATGGTTGTATCCAGGGCCGTACCGAGGGAGGGCGCAAATTTCAGGATAGAATAACTTTATTATTCCATACAATGCACTATTTTCAAAATGTGGGGGCGCCAGATTGATGCTGGACACAGGGCGCAATTATAGCTCGGTACGGCCCTGGTTGTATCTAAGTTATGGGCCTATATATACATATATTATATGTACTTCATATATATATACTTCATATATATAATATATATAAATATTTATATATATATTTATTATCGGCCTGACTGTGCAAGAGCTTATATTATCACAACCATTGCCAACAGCGTCAGCAACAACAAATAGACCTGTTGAATGATTGGCTATGATGGGTCTAAGCTCCTGCTCCAACATCTGTTAGTTGCCCTTCAAATAGGAAAATTCTTCTCGGTTTTTGGGACTGTCGAATTATTGGCAGTCAGAAGATTAATGGTAAACTAACCGTATGTGGTGATCCTGTTGGCCGGATGCAAGCAGCCACTTTAATCCCTTAACGACGAGCGTGTACTAAGATGTGCACATATTTGCAGCTCCGTCGTTAAGGGGTTACTTAGCAATTACGTCGTGAGCAGTCAGTGGCGACGCCATCAGACAGACTGTGCAAGCTCTTATAATTATCAAGCTGTGCTAAGAAGCAAAGAAGTTCAAATTGGTTAGGAAATGTCTTTTCTCAAATTTGATATGGATATGTTTCACAAAATGTCCTTTTATTATAAACAGGTATACTTGCAATGTCATACGAAAAACGCCCTTTCCTCAAGCAGTGATTCATACTTATAAAGCAACAAGTAATAGCCGAGTAAAAAAAGTTTTGGTTGACATTGAATGAAGTTAGGTAAGGTGGACGTCCACAGTCCTAACGGTCATTACTCGTTAGATGTCTTTAAGATGTCTTTAGACATCCGACGAAATCTATAGATACAATATTATTGAATAGGATCCATACAAAACAGCTTTCGACAGACATAAGAGTAGTTTCGACAATATTTCGTTCATGGCACCAAGGAAACAGGGAATTATAGAGGATTCTGCTCATAGAAAAGAAAACATATTAGAGAGAGAGAGACAGAGAGAGCGACAGAGAGAGAGAGACAGGGAGAGAGAGAGAAAGACAGAGAGACAGAGAGAGAGACAGAGAGAGAGACAGAGAGAGAGAGAGAGACAGAGAGAGAGAGAGAGAGAGAGTGAATATACTAAAAAATGGTAGGGTAAATGAAATGTAGACGTTGGGATTTTACGGAAAATAGAATGGATTCGGAGGGGAGAGAAGAGGAAGAACGAGTGAGATGAATGGGAAGAAATTAAAGGCTAAGGGAGAAGGACAGGAAACAGGAAATGAGGTAGAATGAAACGGAGATCAGATAAGAGAGAGGCATGGAAATTGGATAGTATATTAGATAGATAATATAATAAGGACATAATCTATATAGGCCTTATATAGGGGCTCTTGGAAACGGAGAGGAAAAGTCGGGAAGAGGGAAAGGAAAAAACGGAACGGTAGTTTGGGTTTCTAAAAATTGTAACGAAAGGCTGATGAGACCTAAACAGCTAAGGCGATGGATTTGGAAATTTCGAAGAGATGATTAGAGGAATAAAATTGTGGATGATAGAGCGGGAGTAAAACTGGAGACAACAGAGCCTTGTTTCCCTTTTGAAAATTGTACTGAAGTTGGTCGTGGATGATCTGTGAGTGAGGGAATGATTATTTCTATAATGACATGTGCATCTACATCAGCTGTTGTCATCGTCATCATTATTGACGTAATCATCAGTATCATCATCGGCATCATCATAATCAGGTTATTAATATCATCACCGTTGTCGTCATCATAAGTCACAAATACTTCATCATTCTCATTATTTGATATGAAACCCAATGTTGGGTTGCACATCATCATCATCATCATCATCATCATCATCATCATCATCATCATCATCATCATCATCATCATCATCATCATCATGTCGTAATCTTCATCCAAACTAAACGGCTATTCAGAGCACAATCTATTTTGAAACAGCAGCATAAGCACTAAGCACCTCCACCACTTTCACCAACAGCAGGAGCAGCAGCAGCAGCGTCTAAACGCTGCCATGATTTGTGATGATGTGCTGCCTTCATGTCCTGTGACCTACAATTGTTTTACTATTGTCCAGTGTTCACGTGATCGTTAGCAAAACAGTCAAGAGGTCTAGCGTGGAGCTATGGGTCGAGGTGCCTTTTGCATGTGGTGATTGGGGAAGAAGACGGGTTAGTGCCCGGCCAGTCACTCATTTCCCTGTCCTCGAAGTATTCCAATTGTCCACCACCTGGAAAAGGAGAATCGCTGTCGACGGTACGACCACACTGCTTGTGAAGGTCAGGCGATGCAAGAGTCTGTTCGTCGTAGTCCAGAATGGACTCGGGACAAGTACAAGCCCTTTGAGGGAGGACCACGGGCACGTTGGACGACGAGGAATGGGGTGGAGAAGACGTTGCGTGGGGAGTGGTACGCACCTGGCGAGAGGATGCAGCGGTGGTTGTCTTCATCGCAGAGGCTGAGGAGGAGGAGGACGAGGAGGACAGGAAGTGAGTGACGTCGATGACGATGTCGTATTGATTGACAGGCGGTCGGCTGATGTATCGAACCAGTTCTGCGGAGTAGGGCATGGTGACGGAAGGGGTGGAGAAGACGGGCAGGTCATCCTGTGCATTGGAAGGGGGCGACGGGTGAGGGGTCATCTGAGTGCGCTTTGGGTCAATGATTCCACACGACGTAGAGGCAACCGATCGACTCCATGACTCTGCTGCCTTGCCTGCTTCTGTCAGTTGCCAGGCCGAGTGTTGGCACAGGTGGTCGTTGGCCGACGAGGCACTGTGGTGATGGTGATGATGGTGGCCACTTGGAGTCGTCTTTTTCTTACTGTGGAAATGGATAACACATGCGCAACGCAAATATATACAAAATACACTCTATCCGGAAATAAAGGGACCCCTAAAGATAATATGAAAATAAATAGTAAATATTCGTCGATTTCTTAAATTGCAAAACCGGTTTAATCCTGACATATTTATCTAGTACTGCATAAAATATGATAGCTCCTGTTATTCAGTAATGACGTCATCATGACGTAAATTTCGTCAAAATTCAAGCATTAAATACCGGTTTAAATATATCTGCCGAATTTTCAACCGTTACTGAATGTTGTCTGTCAAAAAACCGCCGTACATTTAGTTCAAATGTATTATTGTATTTGAATGATATTAGACTACAAAGGTCTGTTCAAAGTGGTTGCCTTCAGCCTCAACACAATCTTCAAGACACGTGGGCCATTGGTCAATGGCAGCATCAATGACCAGCTGATCAAGTTCCTCCCAGGCATGAACTTTGTTATTAAAGGACGTCACTACGACTTACCATTTTAACTAGGACGTTCATAAATTACAAATTCATGGATAAATATGTCAGGATTGAAACGGTTTTGGAATTTAAAAATCGACAAATATTTACTATCCATTTTCATATTATCATTAGGGGTCCCTTTATTTCCGGACACAGTGTACAATATATAAATTATTATACTATATATAATATCGCTCATTGACATCTCGTTGACAAATCTTAATCAAGCACAATTGATAAAATAGCGAATTTGACATGAACGTTGGAACAATGCGCGTGACTGCCAGCGAGGCTCCTCTCAAAATGCGATGTAACGTAATCTTATGTGAATTCCTAAATTCCTCAACGTCATGGAGACTACCTCATGCACCGGCGCTTTAAATTATTGTCGATATAGGTTATTAGCTTTCAATTGCTTGGTGCTTTCAATCACACTCTTTATCCAATAATCCGCCCCGAAAGATGACAGTGATTACCCAATAGCTCTCGACGGCATAGTAGTCACGTGATTGAAATTGATTGAACAGAATGAATGGATGGTTGAATGTACGTGAATCATAGGAACCGAGCGTGCGTGAAATAAGGAGCGAATGAATGAATGAATGAATGAATGAATATATGCTGCATATGCTAGCCTAATGAATGAATGGAATAAATAATTAATTAATGAAAGAGGGTTTACCTTCTAAAGAAGAGAAGACCGAGTCCTAGAACAACCATTCCTATGGTAATCGCCGTCAGAAAAGCGATTACGGCGGACACCCCTACAGCAGAACAACATATCTGGTCAGAAGCAGATGAGACTTTAACGACCCGTTTAACGGTCGTTAAAGTGTCACACAGCTCTGTTGCGTCTAATATTTCAACGAGTACTGTAACACTACATACATTTCATAATTTTACCAGATAGGCTCGGCTGTAAAGAGGTATCTTGTAATTTAATATGGTATGTAAGTAGCCTAAAATTATATAAATGTAGGGTTGTAGGCGTGAGTTCTGTAACGTTTGGCAATATTTAGTGTTGTATTATTTATTATAGCTTTCAATGGTTACTCTTGTTTATTTCAAACTCATGTACTGATTCAGTTTTGTATATTATGATCGATTATAATTCCATAATATGGCTTCTGGTTCAATTCAAAGCTTACAGATTGTTGCCAAATCAAGCTACTAGGTGGCAGTTGGTGCAACGAACAGAATACAAAACAAAGCATTTTTTATCCAAAGACATTTGCAATTTATTACCGTCACACCCAAATATATTATAAGTACTTAAATGGATCCAATTAATTGCATGGGCTTGCCTTGCATGTAATTTGAATATCCTATAACATCTCTCAGAGTTAATTTACATGTAGATTTAGTTTCAATACGGTAACATGGAGCGGAATATGAAAAGGAAGAGGAAGACCTGGTGGCCGATATTAAGGAAACAGAAAAACGTTTAAAATCGCTAGCAGCCTTGTATTATTATATATTATTATAGCAGGCATACATATTGAGTCGCAATTGCTATGACGATAGGCTACAGTAGGGAATAAGCTTCTAAGCATAATTCCTTGAAGAATTATATAGCCTGTGGTATACGATCGCAGTCCAAAGCAGTTTAGCAAGAACTCAAATATAATAAAAGGGAAAATAGTCTTTAAAAGTCTGACCGTGGGATATTGTGCTGTATTCTGGTTCTCCTGCCGTTCTCGTGTTCGATGGCAAGACTCCTGCCGTCATATCAAGACACATTTCATTCATGAAAAATCAAAGATATTTTGAACGAAGATTCATCTCGAAATAAATGCCAACATACTGAGAAATTCGTAATTTAGGCCTAGTAAATATTTTTTTAATTGTATCAAAGTAAAACTGTACAACATTATATTGAAAACTGTACAGTTAAAGAAGATCGTACGAATGGATGTAAATGAAAATTTCCTGGATAAAAAACATGAACAGATTTCGTGAGGATATCTTTTTCATAAAGTCAAGTGTAACACATAATTGTTTATCGACAGCTTTTTGTGGACAGGTTTTATCAATGGTTTGGCCTTAGCAATGGACTTAAAGCTTAATAGTTAGCGCGATGTCTTTGGCCATTCCATACAGCTGGTCTG
This sequence comes from Bimastos eiseni, assembly GCA_959347315.1. NCBI lineage: Eukaryota > Metazoa > Annelida > Clitellata > Crassiclitellata > Lumbricidae > Bimastos > Bimastos eiseni. The sequence continues at coordinate 10,048,587 of OY365806.1, read as the reverse complement.
GCCTACTAAAAACCTTACGCCACCCGATGTCCATTGCAGTAATTTAAACCTGGGTTGAATGTACACATTGGGGAAATCCCCGGGTTTAAGAAGAGAAGAATGAGGTTCTCGAAAACATCAATGACGAGCAAACTATATGCTTAGGCTTGGAAGACGTCACAGTCGTCTGGCTCCCAAGTCACAGAATCAGAAGAGCAGTAACATGCAGAAGAAGAACAAGAGGAACACTAACGTAGACAATAACTACGACGGACAGGAACACAGAAGGAACGACAGAATGAAGCACAGAGAAGAAGAGCAGAGAAGAAGAAATGTGCGATTTTATTAGCACTTAACAGAAGATCTGTATGTATCTCACACAAGACTCAATGACAGAATGGCGACAACGTATAGGGAAATGGAAAGTAGGAAACAGAAGATACAACCATACAACGACGCAAATGAACACAGCACGGTATGTATACAGAGTAAAGATCTAGAGCAGTCAAACGAAAGTTCTCACGCAGAGAAGGCGACATTAGCTTTCATGCATATATACGTTAGGGAATACATTTCCTCTCCCGTTACGACCATGACATGTTTCATTACTTTATCCAGTGCCTTGCCGAAATGTTTCTCTCTAAAGATACCGTAGCATCACCAAGCGCCGCTTCACTATAGCCGCATCCGCATCAACAGCAGGACAAGTCTTTATTCTAAGACCCACCTATTTGTTAGCCAGGACGACGTCGTATACATAGATTATTCCAGCGGCGAATGCATATCAGCCAGCGGGCATGACAAAGACACCAACACTATATATAGAATGCATACATGGATATATACATATATAAATATATACATGGTATACATGTACCATGTATAGGTTAATATATCAGATTATATATAAACATAGTCATATATAATGATATATATTCGCCCATGGCCCTATATGGCTATATATATATAGAGTGTATATGAATGCCAATCTTTACAGCCTTAGAGCAAAGACATGATATTAACATTTAATGACCGTACGTCCATATAATAATAATTGCCCGTATACCGCTATTCATTTTGTGCATTTATACATTACGTGAATGTATATAGGCTTATAACTTAAAGACCTACGTGCATCGATGTATGCTATACAACAGTATTGTTGAAGAGCTGAATGTTTATCTTTAGTGGTAGCAGTGAAGCTAAAACATCGAAGACGTAAAATATCCATGGAGTATATATAGTATAGAAACCCGTCCAGAAATTACTATATAGGCCTACATAGGCAGGTATTAGACTATATTATAAGTATGACATGACGAGGTCAATAAGTCTATGCACATGCCTATAAAGCTTGAAACTGCAATTGTGTCATTTATGCATATGTATATTATATGTATAACATATGAATACAAACAGAGCAAAGTCTGTATTCGTTCCGTTATCCGCGATAGTAAGTCTCCATCAGTCTTGCTTATGAACAGGTTTTTCATCGGACGTGGTGCCGCTATGGGCCATAATCCGCTATCGTTTTAACGGATATAGGAACAAGCCCTTCCTATAATCCTCCGCTATATATATATATATATGTATATATATATATGGACTGACCATGTCTATGTATTAAACATGTATATATATATATATACCAACCATATGCGTACCATAATATATATATATAGATGTATGTATTAAGCACACACAAACAGGCATATATATATATATATATATATATATATATATAATGAATACAAGGCTACATTTCTGGAGATGCAGGAATGTTTTGAGCCCGTGTTCTCCAGTTTCCATTTCCAGAAATTGTTATATATACGTGGCATAGGTTACTATTTCTGGGACTGGGATGTTTCACGTATTTTAGAATTTCCCTGCTGGTCACCGGATTCGGATCTTCAGTTGTCAGCTTCGGACAACCCCTCTGACATGACATAGTTGGCACTCTTTGCTCTAGATTATATAGTGCGGTTCATAAATCTTAAGTTTGCGATTGCCAATTTACCCATACATTCAAATGACCGGTAAGATGACTCACTGGGTCAATATAGGCCGGCCTTCGTTTTCGTCAAAAAAAGGGATTGAATTTCAACCAATGTTTGGTGTGTAACTGAATTCCCATATATATAGAAGAGCCTTCATATTTGATACAAAATTTTTCCATCTAAGAATATATATATATGTATATATTCATTCTTTTTGATTGTTTACTGACCAGTGGTTGAACAGTCGGTGAAGTGTCCGTTCCACATGGACTGGCTGCAGAAGAGGCGGTGGACATCAGTGGCAGAGTTGTTGCAGTGAATGACCAGACTGTCTCCCACTCGGACTGCCCATCCGTTCGAGATGGACATCACATCCGGACAGCCAATCACTTGAAAGAAAGCATCGGACAGCTGATGAAATGACCACAACTCGATTGAGACAAGGACCGGAATAACATGGATAATATAGGATATAGGATAATGATGACGAGGTGACGACTTAGATGATATGATGACGATGATGATGATGATGATGATGACGCTAACGATGACGTTGACGCTGATAATGACAGAACATGCAAATTGGAATCAAGACTTTTCGACCAGTATGCCTACAAAAAGTATGAACAACTCTTGCCCATATAGTTCGGTCGTTTATTCATCACGAAGATTTAGACAGCGTCCCTTCAAGGCTACTACTCAGGAACTTTCCAGAACCATGCAGCACGGCTGAAAAGATCAGTTTTAAGGCAAGTATAAGAAGAATCAGAGTGGACTCTGGGGGACAACCGCAACCCCAGCAGGAGCGTGTTCCAGAGCGAGGGGTCAACCACTAACAAGGCACGATTATGCCTAATTAGCATGATTATAGAGGCACGATAATTCTATAGTATTCTTAGGATAAACTGGAGTAGCAGGGCTATTGGTGTAACAGTTTAGGATCATATAAGGTTAGACGGAAATTTCAAAGAAAATCGGTTTGTTTAAACTGAAAATCCAAAATGCAGAAAGAGGCTGAATGACGCAGAACATTCCTTGATCGTCTTTTGAAAGATATTTAGGCCTACTGGTCGTATTGTGCTTCGGAGTTTCACCTTTTAACCGATTACCATTAAGTGGACATTTTCTGGAATGTCACTCAAGACACTTCTGATAAATTACTCATGTTACAGTTTCTGATAGTTTGGATCCGGGTCAGACACTTTGGATGGGTGACTGCAGGATTTCCGTTCCCTTGCGGTACAAATCCAAAATCGAATAAAAACGGGGAGGCATGCAACAACGGTTAACAATAACAGAGTGAATAAAGGCGACATTTGTTTTTGTGAGGGTGACCATATTCAGGAGCCAATCTGTTCAATAAACTGAGATCACGTAGCCTATATATCAACTCAAACGGATACAAATACGCAGCACTGCATCATCATTCACTCAGCAGGAAGCTGTGTATGGGCTTCTTCTATCGTCACATTGAATCGTTTTGGGCAGTTTGGCGTGTAAAGCGTATGCAGAGTAAACACCCTTTCCATGTGGTCCAACAAAAGGCACACCGAGCAATCTGAGGACGAAGCGCCTTCTGCTCCTCCTCTACTTTCTTCTGCTCTTCCCACTCCTTATCATCCTCCTCGTCCTCTTCTTCTTCTTTTTCTTTCTTCTCTTCCTCTTTCTCCTCATCCTACTCGTTCTATTCTTCCCCTTCCTCATCGTTCTCCTATTCCTTTTCCTCTTCCTTCTCTTTTTCTTCCTCCTCCACTTCCTACGCATACGTTACAGACTTTATTAGAGTTGAGCATCAGCATGAGGCGACTCGTACGACTGGTGATCATCCTCTGATCTCTTAATACTTCGATAATTCCGTGTTGTCTCGCCGTGCAGCCACTTAGATCCCAGTCAATTACAAGTCGGTCGACGTCCTATTGGTCAACGCCAGCAGCAGCAGCAGCAGCAGCCTTGCCCCACCGGATACACCCTACATGTATGGCGTACGACACAATCGATCTTAATCAATGGCCCTAAACGAATGCGCAATGAGACCAGTTGATGGGCGTAGATCCCACAGAGTGGAACCGAACAGTCGTCTCTCATTCACACCGCATGACTTCATTGCTGCTGTGTCTTATGGAGGACCAGGATTCATAAAAGACGGCGGTCATCTTTACAGGCTGTTTAATTTCCCTGTTCATTACTAGAGACGTCCGTTAGACCAGCGGCTCTCACGGCCACCGACGACGCAAACTGGTCAATCTATATAGCGCTGTAAAATCTGTCCCGACTTCAAAGATGCCGGCGACGATGTCGGTTGGTCGTGTTCTGTGGATCTCCCGGAGGATAAAGATTCGACAGAGGACAGGATAAACGTGATTTAGTTTTTGAATCTGAGGTCAACCTTCCTTAACGTTCAATGGTCGCTGAAATCACGACACGAGTCACGTACGCTGAAAAGGTTCATTGATTGTGGTCTGGGTTGGAAGGACATCTGCTGTCAACCACTGCTACTGAATCGGATTTATATCTAACCGACAAAAGTTGTTATCACTGTGATGCAGATTGACGTCATGCATGTCAATTCTAAGTAGGCCTACTCTCCACTGGTGCAATACAACACTAGTCATTTTTCATACAAGGATTGAGTTTAGGAGCAAAGTTTGTATAATTAGAGATATCTGTGTGAGAATAAATTAATTGTTTTCGGAATTAGATCTTAAAATACAATTCATGTAGCTACGCGTTTGCATTTATGCTAACTATTAGTCTTCAAATCGTGTGTGTGGCTCCATCCTTGGACTCAAAGTGCTTTGGACTCAAACTGCCTTGGAGTTAAATAGCCTTGAACTCAAAGTGCCTTGGAGTTAAAGAGCATTGAACTCAAAGTGCCTTGGACTCAGAGTGCTTTGGATTCAAAGTGCCTTGGAGTTAAAGAGCATTGAACTCAAAGTGCCTTGGAGTTAAAGAGCATTGAACTCAAAGTGCTTTGGACTCAAACTGCCTTGGAGTTAAATAGCCTTGAACTCAAAGTGCCTTGGAGTTAAAGAGCATTGAACTCAAAGTGCTTTGGACTCAAACTGCCTTGGAGTTAAATAGCCTTGAACTCAAAGTGCCTTGGAGTTAAATAGCCTTGAACTCAAAGTGCCTTGGAGTTAAAGAGCATTGAACTCAAAGTGCTTTGGACTCAAACTGCCTTGGAGTTAAATAGCCTTGAACTCAAAGTGCCTTGGAGTTAAAGAGCATTGAACTCAAAGTGCTTTGGACTCAAAGAGCCTTGGAGTTAAATATGCCTTGGACTCAAAGTGCCTTCGACTCAAAAGGCAAGACCTGCTATGTAAATTATTTCTAAGAAAAGCCGACGTCGAAACGATGAAGGAGTAACTCCTATATAGAAACAAGAATTATTTATTGAAGAGATACGGACCTCGTGATTGACGACACAGTCTGATTGATATCGAGTCGTCAAACACAGAAGTCGGATTGAGAATGAACCCTGTGTTGAACCTATAAATATTTAGCTTATGCTTAACAATGAAGTATGTGAGGTACTTAAAAGGCGCTATATTAAGTCTCTTTCTCTCTTGGTATGCGCCATACATGGCATACATGGTAGGCCTACATTCATACATAGGCTCTACGTATATATTTCTATGCCTGATGCAGAAAATGTCCATGTACATTACGAACCATTCCCGAAGTTTAGAAAATAGTCTGCCATGGCTTTTATTCTATTGAGCTGTATAGTATGGTCTCCTTCTCACCTTCATACTTCATTAGAAAGTAAGGCGTATCACAGCCTTCCTCTCCCGTCAAGATGGCGACCTCGACCACGTGACTCACTGACGTATACGCCAGACTCTCACGTGACTTGCCTCCGTAGATCGTGACGTTGCGTCCGTCGAATGGTTCTCTGACCGTCGCGTAGGCGTTGCAGATGACGTAAGGGGCAATGGATGACGTCACCTGAGACGCAGTATAGCGCCGTCGACCAAGACTGAAGTCGTACAGTGTCAGCTGGATGCGTTGACCCTGACGGGCGTGGATGAGCCAAGGGGCCCTGTTGCCTCCGCAGCCCGTCGACTCGGTGACCAGGTTGGCCAGGTGACCGGACTGAGAGTCGGATACGCTGATGCCTGCCACGCTGTCGCAGATGTCACGCGGAGTCTGAACTGAACTCGATCAGACAGTTAACAACGGAATCAATTTGGGAGAAATCTTAAAATTAAAATCTGAATTTTACCTCATTAAAACATGTTAGGGAATCGTTGAACGACCCAGAGTTTGCTGTGTGAAAAACGCCATATCAATTATTGGCCCTGACGCAATACACACTACAATGCAATGTGTCACACCATAATGCAATAAAACACAGCGCATTATACATAAAATAAATTCAAAGTACAATGCAATGTTTTACAGATATAATGCAATAAATACTGGACACACCATTATAGAGTCATTGAAGTGACAAGATTGTCAAGATTGTTACAAGGTTGGACTATAATTGCATATCGATGCACATGCATCAAGTCAAGCAATCAAGAAACATTTAAAACACCTAACCAGACAGTCTACAGGCAATTACTCTACAGGCAATTAGGGATACAGCCAAACAATCAGGCATTCATCAGTGAAAACAATTATTTAAAGTAAAAACCAAAAACGACCAAAACCACTTTAATTCACTCAGGCAGACAATTAACAAATGATCACAATATTGTGGAGAGATACATATGTACACGATATAGGCTACTATCTGCAACCATAATCTAAAGACTTAAGTCGCTATCCATGGCTTAATTCAACTCTGTGGGTGGTTGGGCCGCAGTGGCCCATGATGAGTTCTGTGGGCTTCAAATGTATTATGGATTCATTGTAAGGGCAATTATACAACGCTGATGATGTCTAGCTGTGCACCACGCGTTGTATTCACCCACCGCTTCTCCAAATGAAACCATCTCTAATTAAATGACGCAAATCTAATGACTGGCCAATGCCCCTTCCCCCAATGTGGGAGACGGGGCATGAACTCGCCATTGCTGCCGGCTGTACTGAGACTGATTGTTCCACTCTTAATCAGAATAGACTGGTTCATCAGAACTGATCACGCCATCTATCCCACGCAGACACTTGCAACACGCATGCGCACATATTTACGCAAACAAACACACAGACTCATCGCCAACTCTAAATCTCTGAAGAACTACTCTATGGCTGAGCCTACGGTATCATTGCTTATTCGCAAGCGCTACGTCGAGTCAGAAGGGATTGTCAAGAATTACCAACCTACACACTCTTAAGTACACATCCGTACACACTTCGGCATATATAGGCCTAAATACAATAGGCCCTGTGCTTTTTTATGGCTGAAATTTATAAGTAATGTAGACCTATAGATTGTGAAATATAAAATTTATTTATTTGGTAGCCTATTTTAGCGTTATTTCTTCCGAAAATACAGATGCGTTCTGGCTCCTTTGTTTTTAGAAAAAGAACAGCATAGTCCTAAGTATATATGCCTAAGCATTATAGGCCTATGCGCAAACGCCAATCGGCATGGTACTACACCAGAGAATAAGCCAACTGGCGTTCTTACCTTTGACGCAGGTATAACCCGCTTCGAGGTAGGGCTTGAGGTCATCTGGACAGGGCTTCGTTGCCGCAAATACAGCGTCCGGGATTCGAACCGTGCACCTTCGTCTGGCCGAGCACTTGTAGTCAGCGAGGTCTCTGACGTCAGCAGAACATCCCACGTGACCGTAGTCCTGTTTGACGCAGCGACTCAGCTTCATGCGACCGTAGTGCGCAAAGGTCATGACGACGACGAAGCCAAGGTCACAGGTGGCGTTGAAGGCCTCCGTCTCACAGAAGACACCCCCGCTCTGTCGAGGAAACACACCACCACCACCACCACTAACACCACCACCATCGGCAGCAGCAGCAACAGGAGCTATATAAATACAGAGAAAACACAAGAAGCACTGGTATTGACTCATCTCGAGCGGTAGCCATTTTGCGACGTTATAAAAGTCGTTATATAAACTAAATTCACACCCATTTAAAGTCCTTAGATTTATATTTGCATACTTACTTCTCGAAGTTTGGTTACAGGAAATATAGTGTTCTTGTTGCAGCTGCTAAGCTCCTGATTAGAGAAAGATAATTTGAGATAAGCCCAGCAACAAAACGAGCAAAAACGATGTGGATATTTATACATGGGAGCTATATGAATAACCCTGTGCACAATTACGTCTCTATTATTTTGGAGATCGGAAGAATCCTCACATTGGTATCTTTGCTTATTTCATTAGTAGACAACTTTGAGATGGTCCCCGTAAGTCATTGTTTGCAGATTTTTTTCCTGCATCAACAGGTTCCGTTTGGAGAGGGAATACTTTTGCTTTAAACGCAGATCAGGAATAGAAGTTGGACGGTATAGGTCCACAGAGGAGCAACAACCCCGTAAATGTCTCATTCAGTGTTGTGGAAGTCCTAGCGTGTGGAATCCTTGCACAGTTTTAACGTATACATACGTTAAAATTAAACATCCAAAATATCGGTTATATTCAGCTCTCTTAGTTAACATCAGGCAAACGCTGTTGGTGCAAACAGAAAATTTGGACAGTAATAAGTGGTCGCTTGATAAGAGTTGCAAAAAACATACGAAATGTAAATGATAAGAGCTTAGATTTGGGTAAAGCAATTGAAATCAGTGATTGATGGTTGGTTGGAGAGTGTAAATTGGTGATGCCCGACAATCTTTGGGGAGTTGACTATCACGTGTCTATTTACCGGTTGTATAGGCTAGTTCTATATGTTGGAAAGCTGTTTCCGCAGTTTGAAGGTAGTTCGGTCCGATGAAGAGACAGAGGTCATCAATGCATTTTGGAAAGACGGTTTTTTGGATGGATTGGATGGAGGTAGGGTGTGCCAACAATGAAACCGGTGCTGTCGAAAACTGAGCCTTGGATTACACTCTGTAGTTAATTGAAATTGGCAGGAATTCGACACTTTGTATATAGTAGCACATTGCAATGATTTGAGAGTATAGGTCTACTGCATGAAGGATTGGGCAGGTTAGGATATCTGACGGTTGGGAAGGGTCAGTGTTTTTGGGCTGATGGTGGGCTATTCCAGTTTTCCATTGGCCAGGAACTAAGGAGAGTATCGATGATTGTTTAATTGGAATTTTGTCATTCTGGTGTATCAGGGGACGATGAGTCTTAAAATCCAAAGCGAAAAGTCCGTCATGTCAGACAACTGTGTGTTTGAGAGGACTAGGTATTTGGAAAATTGAGAATTCGGTTATGAGAATCTGCTAAGGAGCAGTGAATTGAGAAAGAATTGGGGAAATTGGGGTTAGCTGGAGCATGAGGAGCAGTGAATGGAGGAGGGTGTAGAGTAACTGAGATTATGTTCTCATGTGAATTTACGAATATAACCTTTGCTTATAATCGTCTTTCCCAGTAAAACTCGAGAACGAAAGGTCGAGTCTCGTCTACTCTATTTAGCCGGGGCAAAGCTCACATATAAGGTTAGAGTTAACCCTTTCGAAGCCGGGCAGCAGCGTTCAGTCTCTAATAAGGCCATCTGAGTATATGCAGTAGTATATTAAAGCAAGCATAAATTGCCCATATAAAAGAGCGCACGCATGCGAGGTCTTAGGACCGGGGACGGGTTGAGAATGTTTTAGGCATAATTCAGACGCAGCCAACATCATCCAGACGGCTAGCAACGCAACTGACTGAGTTGCAGAGATTGTCGCTTGGGGAGCCACCGATCTTAATAATCTGTCCCCCGCTGTTCGTGCTTGACCAGTCGCAAGATTTTCCCCGTAAATCAGACAATCTCCCCGAAGTGACCCGACGGTGCTTTGATCGCCCGCATCACTCTACCAACCAGCAAGCCCTATACAGCATCAAGATAGTTCGTATACGAAAAATAAGTAGTCAACGTGTAGCTTAAGCCAAAGATGCCGTCCCGTCAAAGCCTTATAAATATAGTTTCTATGCTTACAGCAAAACTGGGACTGCGCGGAGAGAAACCGTAGCCCTAAAATCGTATTTATGTATTGTGTGCATAATAATGTTTTGCTATCAAATAACTCTATTAAAAGATTTAGCAATATCGCAACATTTATTATGATGATTTAACCCATGCGAAGCCCTACACCGTCGAAAGCTTCTGAGTGCTTCAGATTAAACGAATGTTTAAAAAGTCAATATTTTGCACCTCGATTCAGTTAAATTTCAAATAATCTCTTATGTCAAACGCTGCTGCCTTGAAGCACCATCAAATCTTTGTTTGCCATTAGTATCAATGCGCTATACAATTCTGAAAATGAATTTTTACAATGAAGGGGCGAGGAATGAGAGTACGGTGGTACGTAACCATATCGACAAAACTTTTGTAATCGGAATATTCATGACTGTTTTCGAAGCCCTGATTTCTTGTTTAAATATCGATCTTTGTCTCAGAATTTAATAATCTTTCTATAGGGGGCCTAACCATGGGCGTCCGCAGGGGGGTGCAAGGGGACGCATGTGCGCCCCTCTGGATTTTGCGCATATTTGCAGAGAAATTTGATAATTTGGTTATAATGATTATTTTAACACACATTTTTCAACGTGATGATCGGAAAACTCTAAAGTCTTTAGGCAATTATTTAAAATTAACAATAATTAGAAGCGTAGAATTAATAATTGGTAGGCCCCAAGGTGTACCGACCGTTAAAATATTGACCTACTGCACGCTGTACAAGTTGGACCTACATGTAGGCTACATGTATATCTTTGTGTAGGCATTCTTTCTAAAGTTCAACGCATAGGCTGGAATCCTATCTTGGTAATATGGAAATTCATATTGTCAACACATATAGGGCGAAATGCTCTCAGTGACTCAGTCATATCGGATATACATGTAATAGATATCGCATTTCTTTTACCAAGGACTCTTTTATGTGTCTTGTCTTGCTGTTCCTGAAAGAAATCGATTCCGCCTTCGACTGGGAAGGTAGGCTTGCTCGTGTTAGGATTACTCTGAGGGATTGAAATACAGTAGGCCTAGGTTAATATTTGCGCCAAACTCTACTCCGATTCTGAAGCTGGGTGTAATAGACCTTAATCTTATAAAATTATGACACCCGCAGCTTCTTTATATGAAAATGAGCTTGGTGAGTATTAGATCTTTAGTAAAACTGACAGTGTGCCGCCGGTGTTTGGCCTCAACTCTCAGTTTCGTGACAATTAAGCTAAATATAATAGGCCTAAACTAATTATCAACTAACGTTTGTTCTCCTTGTGTTGGCTGTGTAGGCCTATGTCATAGGCGCCGACTTTAAACTTTGAAGTTAAGGACAAAAAAATATATAATTAATGTAATACATGCCTTTCGCGTCATCGCGAAGTTTATTACGTAATGCGTGCACACGCATAAGTTACAGCTGCTGAACTTCTAAGTACGGTCTATAGTGGCAGCTGGCTGCTTACGGTACTTAAATTAGGGAGCGAGGGAACGAACATCGAAGGTGGAGTCTTCGGTTGCCCTCGACATCCTATTTCAGCCCAATGAGTTAAGACAACTATTTGAAATTTAGCGCACCCCTGGAAAAATTCCTGCGGACGCCCATGGGCCTAACTGTTTTAAAACTCTTCGTGATTTTTACTGTTGCCAGGTTCCTTGGACTTCTATTACCTTTCTATTAGGCAACTCTGGCCAAATCAGTTTGTGATAAACAATGCCACACCAAATCATATACATTGTAGGCCTATGTGAGGCACCATCGGGTCGTCCGGATTTACGAATTTTGATCCGCGGATTATAATCAAATGTGGAAATGTGCAATTGTATGTGTTGCTGTTTGATCTGACGGCAGAAGCGCATCTGAATTTGTATGGAAGGCTTATCCATCATCAGTCGTTCAGAATCCTTCGTATCAATCACTGACCTTGGAGCAATAAGCATTAGATGGATTAGACGCCCTGCAGGCAGACAGGCAGTGTGAGCGCCCTGTAGAAAAAGCGATACCAGACGTCGTGTGTAATGTTGCCGCAAGCACGCCGAGACTGATTATAGACGGAGTGCGGTAAGAACGTATCCCCCACATTGGCTCAGACTATTATTCCACTGAATAAGTGTCCTCCACTCGTTTCGCTCTCACCCATATTGGTCGTCAACCAACCCTTCCAGCTACTAATCGCTCTCAACGGATGTGAGGTTGGTCGATGGAGCTTCCACAAGACATCAATAATGTTTATTAGCCTATTTAAAAATGACGACTCGTGAGTAATTCATACGGCGTCGGTATACCATCGCGACTCATCAAAATATAAATCTGGTTCAAGTCTGAGTCGTGAATGGTGTGTACATGTGCTATGCATGCTTATAGGTGCGCCATCGATTGAAGCCTTGTGCATTTTACACAAGCGCAATAGAAGCCATTATTATGACAGGTTATAGTCATATTATAGTTCTGAAATTGACTACCTTACCTGGCGATTGTAGATCACCAAACGTGACGTATCTGTTCAATGAGATGAGTCGAAAAACGGAGACAATGGCGGAAAACATGAAAGAGACGTCGAGTTGAAAGGAAGCCGATCTCATCTCGTCCAATCCTCTGACGATATTCCGTACTGTGCGGAATGATGACGATGACGATTTTATGATATGTAAAAGAGAGACGTAGGCCTACCCTATATCATCTGCTGTTCCAAGCGATACGATGCCTAATGAGTACTTAGATCTCTCCCTCAAAACAAGACTGTTGTTCTACACGAGAAAATGCAGTGTTCAGTTTGGCATTTAACAGTCGTATTCCATATAACATCATCAGAGAGTCACGACTATTATAGCGATGGTTAGAGTTAGTCTTAACGAACAGCCTATAAAAACAGCTGGCGAAATGTTTTCCCGATTGAACATTCCTCATGCACTGCCTCTACCTAATTCAACTTTCCGTCAACGCTGCTGCTTTCTGCGTTCATAAAACCACGATTCACACGTGTAGTCGATGCCATTGCTAAGGCTGCGATTTTTGACCCAACCACCGCCTCAACGCTCTAGTCCTTATATATACCCGTGCATAGCTTAGAATATTTATACACATATACAAAAGATAGGTCATGACCTTATGCTCTGCATTTCACCTATTATCCATTGACCGTCTATGCGTTAAAGCGATTTGCGCTGTCAACGTAACTGGGGTCTGTTGCCATTGTCTGCCTTTCGCCCTCACTGACGACCACCTGCGCGATTCTGACGCATGCGCCGATCACCATCGCGTGACTCTGTCTCCGGTTACTCCAGTCGCTCTTCAGCAGCAAACATTTATCGGTGTCTCCTCCTCCTCCACCTCCTCATCCTCCACCTTCTCGTTCTCCACCTCCTCGTCCTCCTCCTCTTCCTCCTCCTCTTCCACTTCCTCCTCCACCTCCACCTCCACCTCCACCTCCACCTCCACCTCCACCTCCACCTCCACCTCCACCTCCACCTCCACCTCCACCTCCACCTCCACCTCCACCTCCACCTCCACCTCCACCTCCACCTCCACCTCCACCTCCACCTCCACCTCCACCTCCACCTCCACCTCCTCATTCACCTCCTCCTTCTCCTAAACATCCTCCTCCTCGTCCTCCTCCTCGTCCTCCTTGTGTAACTATTCTTCCCTTCAGTCTTATTTCTTCTGTTTCCTCTTCTCTTCCTCCTCCCACCTCGTTGTCTATTCCATCCACTCCTACTTCCCTTTTACATTTCCTATTGATCCATCCCTCTATATTCCCCTACCTCCCTCCAATTCCTATCCATCATTCCCCTTCTATTCCTTCTTCTTTTCCTCATCCTGGTCCTGTTATTCATCCTTCCCCTCTCTTCTTCCTCCTCCTCCTCCTCCTCCTATCACTCCAACCAAACACATATACATGAGAAACGAATCAGCGAAGTTGGATCGCCTTTCCTCATCAACCTGTTCCGTTTATTCCCTCCTTCTCCGTACTTCACCCCACCCATCCTGTACAGTGTCACAACGATAACAAACCAGTAGATGTCCGGTAGATGTCCTGAAGATGACCGGGAGATGCCTTGAAGGCTGAAACTGTCCAGAAGATGCCCAGATATGACAGGAATATTCCCAAAATATGCCCAGAATATTCCCAGAAGATGCCCAGAATATTCCCAGAAGACGCCCAGAATATGCCCAGAATCTTCCAGGAATATGCCCAGAATATTCTAGGAATATGCCCAGAAGATTCCGATTGCTCAGTCGCTATGAGCGTCGCGTGCCACCGGCCTAGTCTTCCAGCCATGCATCACCACCTGTTGCATCACCTCCAGGAGTTGCAGCAGCTGCACCAGCGCATCTCTTTAAGGACGACGACGATGGCGTCTTGCAGTGCCAATAGGAGCTGCAGGACCACGCAACGGTTGCAGCAACAGACAGCAGTTAATGAAACCGACTGATGGCCACGTGCGAAGGCTGGCTCCACGGGGTTGGGAGGGGTCGGATGTGGATGGGTAGGGGTGGGCGGCGAGGGGTCGGGTAGGGTGGAATTGTGGTGGGGAGAAATGAGAAAAAGGTACACAATGGACTAATTGATAAACGTCACCAAAGACTAAGTGACATTTTGTTCATCACTCGACTCTCCAGCACACGTACGTCCACATATTTATATACACAATGCATTTGAATGCATTCACATAATACATGCATATGCATATATAGATAAATAATATATATGCATGCATGCATGTATGTATTTACAAACATATATGGGCCTACAGGTGTATATATATATATATGAATGGTGAAAACCACCTAGTCCTAATATATATATAGACCTACGCAAAAATATGCACAAGAAATACATATATACCTAAAGCTACAGAGTCCACACGTATTTCAACGGTATTTGCATTCACATATGCATATAAAAGGTGCTGTTTATTAATACACGCATTTATAAAGTACCTTTTACAAGCATCTAAAAACTATAGTCTGTCGCTGGAGTTGTGCTGTGAACTCCTCTGAGTAGTTTTTTGTGAAGGGTGCTTTATAAGTCCTCTTGCTGAATGAATGAATGAATGAATGAATGAATAAATACGCAAAAATAAGACATGTCTATTTCCACTTCAACATTGAAGTCGTTTGCATATCATACGCCAATGCGTGTGTGTGCATGCGTTAGTGTGTGTGTTTGTGTGTGTGTGTGTGTACATATGTGTGTGTGTGTGTGTACATATGTGTGTGTGTGTGTGTACATATGTGTGTGTGTGTGTGTGTGCAGGTGTGCGTGTTATCCTCACGATACGCTGCAATATATTGTGAGCGTGTCACGTGTCACGTGTCATCATCTCTTGAATTCCGCAAATGCTGGTCTCGTGTAATGAGAACATCAAGCGAGAACAGTAATTTCGGTACGACATTTATGAAAGTTCAGATTGGAGATGTATCGCCAACTCTGTGACGTAGAATCACAATGAAGGTCTACTTAGCGGTATACGCCTAAATGTAATGTAAATCTGTAAGAAAATTCTCGCTGTCACGTAAACACTACGTCTATAGGTCACGCCCATCTATTAGCTCAACCACCCGTGCTATAGGCCTATCAAATTAATTATTTCACAAATAAACACGGTTAATGATTTAAACGTGAAAAAAGTCTTGTCAAGAGCGCATTCAATGATTATATTGTCTGAACTTGCGTGATTTTCTCCTTCCTTTGTCAATCAAGAAATTCTGAATTATGGACATGGAAATAGTTCAAATCGTATTGCAAAGTAGTACCTCATTGTTTTACAAGCATCGTACATAGAATTGAAAAACGAATTACAAGGTATTTTAGTATAAAATAGCCTTGTAACAGAATTTCTGACTTGCAGTTTTCTGTAACTGTGATATTAGGCCTATATGCTGGTCCTTTGTTGCAATACGATAATACCCACACAGGCTCACTAACTACAGTAGAGCTAATCAAACAATAAATTTAATTTTTTTAATTAAAATTGTGTTGAGAGAGAGAGAGAGAGAGAGAGAGAGAGAGAGAGAGAGAGAGAGAGAGAGAGAGAGAGAGAAGAGAGAGAGAGAGAGAGAGAGTAAGAGAGAGAGAAAGGAAAGAAAGAAAGAAAGAGATGGAGAGAGAGACAGAGACAGAGATAGAGAGAGAGAGAGAACAGGTTAAAGCGTTATCCCAACATTTCGCTCGTGTTCACGGATCATCCACATCCTAAATGCATCCATCCACAAATTCACTCTTCTGTTCCTTCTATTTTCTCCTCTATATTTCCATCACTTATTCGTTCCAATTTGCTCTGCGTCCTCTCTCAATTATCTCATCAGCTCCAACGTTTCTGCGATATATCCCGCCATCTACCGGCGAAACCAGTGCTATTTCTAACGGTTAAAGCGCCCCGGATGATGATAGCCTGGCTTTTGCAAGCACTGATAACAAGCATTGAGATGGGCGACCGTACACATGCCGCAGCCTCTTTCTATAAAGAAGAATCGCACTCTAAAATGAATGTCCCTGAAGTGCGTGTGAATGCATAACCGAGCTTTGGCTGTGCACTCATTCCTGGTCGTAATTGATAGATAGCTGCGATCGTCATCGGCCGAGGAGCGATGGACTGTCAGCCGATGCAGAGAAGGACCGTGCCATGGCATTTGACCGTCGCCAGCCTCCTCTCCTCTGCAGGCGGCGACCTCCTCGACCATCGACTGGTGGCGGTTCTAAATCTCGGAGCCGGGAGAAACAAAGACTAAACGGCCCCGCAGAAACGACTCCCGAGGGAATAGACCAACTGCGGGGCACGACGAAATCGAAGGCCACACCGACCGACAGTGGTTCTCGCCTCTGCTATAGAAACGCCCAAGGCATGCGCAGTTAAGATGAAGAAGTAACGCAATTGTCGAAGAAGAGGAAGGAAGGAAGGAAGGAAGGAAGGAAGGAAGGAAGGAAGGAAGGAAGGAAGGAAGGAAGGAAGGAAGGAAGGAAGGAAGGAAGGAAGGAAGGAAGGAAGGAAGGAAGGAAGGAAGGAAGGAAGGAAGGAAGGAAGGAAGGAAGGAAGGAAGGAAGGAAGGAAGGAAGGAAGGAAGGAAGGAAGGAAGGAAGGAAGGAAGGAAGGAAGGAAGGAAGGAAGGAAGGAAGGAAGGAAGGAAGGAAGGAAGGAAGGAAGGAAGGAAGGAAGGAAGGAAGGAAGGAAGGAAGGAAGGAAGGAAGGAAGGAAGGAAGGAAGGAAGGAAGGAAGGAAGGAAGGAAGGAAGGAAGGAAGGAAGGAGATTAATGAAGAGCAGAGAAATGAAGGAAGAGAGAGCGATGAGACAGAGAAGGAGGAGGAGGACAAAGAAGGAGGAGGACAAGACGAAAAGAAAGGGAATAGAAAAGTGACCATAAAAGGAACATGAAGAGAGAAAGAAGATGAGAGATTTAAGGAGAATGAACAGCAGAAATAGAAAGAGAATATGACTCTAAAAAAACTTCTATAGCGCTGTCATAATGACGCATAGGACATCAACCGACGACAAATATGACGATGAGATAGATAGGGAGAGGAAGGAAGAGGCTAAATGAAAATAAAAGAAGGTGGAATAATAGAGGGAACAAAATAAGACCGAAAACATGACATAGTGTCACATGACATAGTACAACACGACGTAGTGTTAAAATGGTTTGATGAAACGGCTCATTATTTAATATAGCATGGCTGCCAATAAATAGGTCAAAGTGGTTCACAAGACATTAAGACATGCAATGCAATAAGAAGTATCCCTATATACAGGGTGGGCCAGTAGGAATGCACCAACTTTGCATGCAAATAACTCCGCCAATATTTGAAAGTTATTTATACTTAATGCGTCAAATCAAAGATATTTCACTCTAGTATTAGCCTATAAAAACATTGGCAATTGCACCTTCAACCTTCATGTCGTAAATCGTGACATGACAAAAGTCATCGTTTTTAGTGATAATAGCTAATGAAAATAGTCATGACGACCTTAATAGTAAATCCAAAAAATGAAACCCTATAGTTCTAAACCCGATATTTTGTACTACACAGCAATATTAATAATTTGCTTGGAGGTAGTGGTTGCAGTCTTTTCCGATCAAATGAATATTCAATGTGTCTCCCACGTGCTGTAACAACAACAGCAATTCGACCAGACCACTGGTCACTGAACTGCTGGCTGATATTTGACCAGCAGTTAACGATGACCTCTTTGAGATGTTGAATGTCACGGATCTTCTCTCGATAAACGAGTTGCGGCAAATATCCCCATATCGAATATTCCACCGGAATCATATCTGGACTATTGGGGGCCAATTGTGGGCTCGAGGAACTCAGGAAGTTTTCAGTCAAATAGGCAACAGTGTGACGTGATCGGTGCGCAGGTGCACCGTCCTGTTGAAAGGTGTAATCTGCACTTGACAGACGACGATTGTCAGGTAATAATCCATTCTGCAAAACTTCTTGACAATAGTAAACACTGTTCACATTTAATTCGGCCACACGAGCGATGCTAGAGGGTGCGCGTCGTGAGTACCGATTTGCGTGGTTTACGAAATGAAGCTCCTGTTCATCAATTTTCCGTAACAGACGATTTAAGATATATTTATTCCATCCTCTGTTAGGAAACTCATCATTTGAAAGGTATTAAAACCCTTATCAGTTCGCAAAAGTCGAACCAAGACTCGATCATCGTCTGTCAACGGCGCAATATTGCGTCACTAACGACAAAAAAATTGGGCAGTTAGGGCTGTTCCAAACATTTTCTTAAACTTAAAACTAGTACCAGTTTGGCTTTTTCTACGCTAATACTAGAGTGAAATATCTTTGATTTGACGCATTAAGTATAAATAACTTTCAAATATTGGCGGAGTTATTTGCATGCAAAGTTGGTGCATTCCTACTGGCCCACCCTGTATAAAAGGAAGATTCTGTGCGTCTGTACGGCTATGCATTTGCAGACTTTTAGAGCTATTGAATCGGGGAACACCTGGGACACGCAGCCGAGGGGATGGCGAACCCCGCGGGGCCGCCCTCTTCCTGGTCTCTAGGGCCAAAAGCCTGTCTCAGGACCCTCAAGGAAAGTTTCCTTCTTAGTCGCCAGGAACGTGTCGACGAAACACGTGATATCAGTCTGCCACACCTCTTCTTGTTTTACACCGTCGTGAATGAATGGAAGGTTTGGCAGATATCGTACAGGTATGAGGCACAAAGAGGTATACAGTCTGTCTGTCCGTTTATGCATTTGGACACGTTTACAGCTATTGACTCGAAACCTTCGCAGTTCGTTCGGGGAACACCTGGGACATCCAGTAGAGTGGTTGGTGAATCCCGCGGCCCCTTCTTCCTGCTCTCCAGGGCCAAAAACCTGTCTCAACCCGTGAAACGCTGGATTCACCAGCTAGTGTGTTAAAATGATAGAAAGTCAATTTCCATTGCTAAATAGCCAATCCTCCCTTGCTTCTTTTTAAAGCTGCGGAAAGAGTGTTTCAACTGATGTCTTGAAAATGATTTGAATTGCAATCGGTCTCTGTTGGTCACACCTAAGTATTGCATTTAGTATCTGAAAACTACTACCCTGTTCTTCACTCCGACTCATACGAATGAATTATCTTTAACATATATGCGCAGCACTGCACGTCCTTTTCCATTAGACAGCCTCGTGTCAATAGGAAGATTCCTGATTCTTCTTAGATCCTCTCGTAATAATCATTAGCAAACACTGTACAGTGTGCAGTTCTTCATCAGACTCTGATCTAGATGGTTTCGTATCATCTGCAGACTTAGAATTCATAGAGGTAATTCTATCTCTTTGTCGCTACTAAAATTTAAGAGCATCAATGGCTCAAACATTGATCTTCGTTCTGCTACACTAAGCACTACGTCCAGCTATATTGCTTTTCTCTAATGTTCACCTTCTCTCATCTACCTTATAATCAGCTTTGAAACAATATGTTGCGTCTATAGTTTCTATCACTATCCCAGAGTTTTAAAAATGGGCTATATAAATGTAGGAATACAGTTGTTATGAAACATATAGTGTCTGATAAAGATATAGCACATTTTCCACTCTGTGATACTTTTAATCCTGCATGCTTGCAACGTTTGACCAGACTTACATAAGGCGCTTTGTGTGGCTTAATTGGCAGAATCTAGGTAGGGCCTAAACTCCATCTTGTGGTTTCCCTCCTTTTTGCATTCAGACTCAGATGGTTGGGCCATGTGGAGAGAGCGTCAGCTGATCGAATCTCTCACAATGCAGCACACATGCAAGGTTAGAAGGGAAGAGAGAGAGAGGGGAAGACAGGGCTGAATAGACATATAAATGAGGACTTAACGAGATTTCGTCCTAACGCAGAAAGTAGCTATGGACTCGGTAAATGAATGAGCAAAACGATGATTATTTATTTGCATCCATTGCTTCAGGAACTGATGACGATGATGTGGTGGGGTGGTGGTGATGACGATGATGATGATGATGATGACGATGACGTTGATGATGACGATGACGATACTTTCCCTGATGGACTTCAATAGATATATACATGTACATGTGTGGCGTTCTGTCGGCAGAGCGCCTGCCTAGCTCTTGGACGATGTCGACTCCAGCTCGCTGACACGCCTGGAGTCGCCCGAGTCACTTTCTTGTAAAATCTCAATGCCAAATGGCTGCTCTCTATATCTACCAAGATGATCGCTCTCACCAGGCTAGATTAAGGATGAGCCTCTTCTCCAAGAAAGGTAGCTCCGTTCGAATTAGTCACGAGGTCTGACTGCCTATTCCGCGGTCGCCGGATGGGCAACGTTTTGAGGATGGCCGTACTCAAAACAGGGTTCGTAATCTTACCGGCAGGAGTCTTTCTCGCCTTGTCTACCTTCCAAGCTACAGCCACTTCTTCCTCTCTACCTGATGTCGTACCATTCAACATCTTGTGACTGAAACTATCGCCAACAGGGGACACCAAACGTTCTCTTAAGTTACGAGGTTCAGACATACTTGAAACAAGTCCATTAGCCATATCGGCCTAGACAATTATCGGTAGCTAAATTCAACGTCTTGTACTCCTAGACAATACTGTTCGCAACTCTCTAAACTCTGTCGTCCTAGACACTACAAGTCTCACAGCTCTTCGTCATATCATGCTAGACACTTAGCCATCCCGCCTTCTGCTCAAAACGTATCTCTCGGTCTATTTCCGTGTATGGCATAACGACCGCACACGTATATTTTATCATGCACCACAATTGACGGAGTAAGTAAGTTCCCTTACTCCGTCCTCTGTGTTGGTAGTTACTCACCAACACTGATATATTCTGTTTCGATAAAAAGTGACACTGACATGATATTCACAGACTCTGATAGTGAAGGTCTTCTGTCTATAATCTTCGCTATCTACACACAGATCTTTGATCAAACCTACGCACGAGGGGGCACGACCTCGCATTTCAGTCATTTCTCGGAACTGTGTGTGACAACAAGCAACCATGTATTCACGTGGGTACCCGATTACCCAAACATACTCGTATCGATCACTTCGATCAGACACGCAAGTAGATACGCTTCGGGAAAACGGGAGGAGTATCTATGACCAACGTAGGTAGCCAACATTAATATTTATGCATCGATCAATTCTTCGTCTACTGGTCTACTTATTATCTTTAACCTGGGTTTCCGACTGCCCAGACTTTCACGTCTGCCTCTTGGTTCATTTCCGACTGCCCAAACTTTCACGTCTGCGTTCATCTATTTTGTACTTGGGTTTCGGAAGACAAGGGACAACCCAGACTTTCACGTGCCTCTTGGTCCATTTCCGTGTGTGGCATACCGGCCTCACACACATAAATTATCGTGTACACGATTGACCGTCCTCTGCGTTGGCAATTTCCCACCAACACCGTAATATATTCTGAGACTTCGGGAAACCGGGAGGAGTAACTATGACCAACGTAAGTAACAGACAAGAGTATTTATCGAAAGGCCATAAAACCATCAAGAAGAGTTATTTGACTTGTAACCTGAAGGTATCAATCGGCACCAGTGTTTTCTCTTGTTTGTCACGTGCTCTTCTAACGTGTTCACCCTTCACGTGTAATTCCAGCGGGTCCTTCGGAAATTCCCCAGTATTTCTATCCAACGGCAACCCGAACTCTGTCACAATCTGTACCGCTCTCGAACCCCGGGCCTCTCTGACTATATGCGGTCGCTAATCCTGGGACTTACCCAGTCTGTATCTATCACGGCCGCCCGAATTTTAACGATTTCGGCTACCCGAACTTCCACGGTCTCCGACAACCCAAATGCTGCCGAAAAACCCTGGGAGTAACTATGACCACGTTAGGTAGCCATGTATATATATATTAACGAAACTGTACAGAAAAAAGAATATGCGGAAACACCCGCAATTATTGAGGTCTTCGGCACCAGTCACGACCGTTTCTTGTAATCGTCGAACGCATCAATGGGATCACTTTCCTCGTATTTTGTCGAACGTATCCACTGGGGAACTTTCCCCGTATGTACCAACGCTCTACCGGCAGCTCTCTCGGTGTGTACAGTTGATGCTCCGGGAATCAACCCGGCTTGTATCTTTTGCGGCCACCCGAACTTTCTCGGTCTCGGCCACCAGAACTTCTACGATTGCGGCCACCCGAATTTTCACGTCTCCGACAACCTGCTGGAAACCGGCAGAAGTAGCTATGACCGAACTAGGTAGCCAACAAGTATATTTCTCGGCCAGATTTCATCTGTTATTTACTTTAGTATCCGATCACCCAGACTCTCACATGTCTGTAACTCTAATCGACTGCGTTTATTCCTCCCATCGTAGGAACATATTTGTATTCGTCACCAAGAGCTCTGACCAACGGTAATGTACCAACTCTCGCAAACTTCGTTTCTGAGTCCTCAGACTCGATTCTCTCACAGGCAAGAGAGGTAAGTGTCACCACGTTGCCTCTATATTTCACACAGACCTGTATTATTATAATCACTTCTTTCTCTGAAGCAATTGTACTCTTTTATACACTGGAACGAACCACGGACAGATCTTTTGAGGAAGTCCTCGAAAAGAGATTATGTAGTTAGATCTACAAGTAAAATTTGTAGAAGCCTCGCGGGGTAAACCGCGAGTCAAGATATTGCAACTAGACATTAAACTGAATATACTTCGGAAAAACCAGAGGAGTAACTGTGACCAACATAGGTAGCCAGTAAGAATATTTACCGAAATACCGTAAGACAATCAAGAAGACACACTGCGTGGACACCGCAAGTCCAGATCTTACGTTTAGTAACTCAAATAAAGATACGCGGGGAAACCGCGACCTAAGACATTGCGATCAGATACGCAAATCAACAGATTGCTGGTAAACAAGGGGAGTAAGTATGACCACGTTAGGTAGCCAAGTATATATATATTTACGGGAAACCGTAAAGATAAAAAAATATGCAGAGACGCCCACAATTGATCAGGTTTTCGGCACCAAAGGGAACTTTCCCTGTATCGAACGCACCATTGGGGTCACCCTCCCCGTATTTATTGAACATACGTATGTTTCCCAGTATGTGTCAACGGCTTCACCGGTAGCTCTCTTGGTCTGTTTCCAACGGCTTCACTGGGCCGCCCTCCCAGTCTTGACCAACGCGTTCACTGGGGAATTCTTCCCGTATATTGTCTCAACGGTCGCCGTAATCTGTCTCGCTATTTTCGATCGACTCCGCTTGGGATTTTCCCGACATATTATCTTAACGGCCACCGAGGCCTCTCTCGATATAGACGTTCGGTTCCTCGGAGCTTTACCCGATCTCTATTTCTCACGGCCACCGACGGGTGGCCGTGAGACATAATCTTCCCCATATTCTCGCACAGAACTGTCATTCATTTATTTCCGACGATCGGGTCTCTACCACTCTCGAACGGCACCCAGACCTGTGAGCATTTCTCACGATCGGTCTTTCTCTGTCGACCAGCCTGTTGACTCCTACGATCAGGACACGGTCCGTCTTGCGATCGACGGCAGAGAGGCCCACCCCACCAGATCAGCGAAAAGCAGCACCGGCCTGACCGCGAGAGCGGCTGTCACTAGAGGTCGTATTTATATGGCAACACGATCTCTGGAGCGGTACGAGAACCACTCTACGTATGAAGCAGTACGAACCACTGCTTCACATATATAGCAATGCAACGTGTGTCAGACTATACTCAAGCCAATTCATGCGTCTGCAAGCTATGCACTCAATTAAAAACCGCCGATCGGTCTTCCTTCCTATACGCAACACTGTAAAAAAATATACATAAAATAACGCAATGGCGAGCCGATTATTTAAATAAATCATTCATTCAAGCCTTGTGGCCTGTCCGCCACACATGTATCTTTGATTTGACGCATTTGACGGTGCACCGATCACGTCACACTGTTGCCTATTTGACTGAAAACGTTCCTGAGTTCATCATTAGACTCTGGTAAATCAACGTCAGCTGGCATTTACTAAAACGTAGCACAATTCATTCGGTGCCTCTATTTGTGACCTTATTATTTCAGTTCCATACCTTGCATGCAACACTGGTATACACCTACCTGTTGCGCAGTTCACGTCTGCTTCCCTTTTAGACATTGGCACTGAAGCCATCTGCTGATTAAATGATGAGCTCTCTCTGGTCCAATGACATTTGCCATCATTTCGACCAACGCAGAGAGTGCCTCTGATTGGTTACAATTGAAGTGGCGCCGCATGAATATCCAGTTACATTTACAGTTACGCAATATATTAGAAGGATAAAGAAGAGGGCGAGGAGAAGAAGATGATGAGGGAATTGGAGGATGGAGCAAACTATGGGGAGTGAAGTATGGGTATAAACGGGAGATAGGTTGACGAGGAGGAAGAGGAAGCAGTGAGGAGATGAATGAAATAAGGCCAAAAAAAGCAAGATGGGAAAATGGTTACTTTTAGTACGAGACCAGGCGCAAGGAGAAGGATGCTCAGAGGATGGAAATCATGACACATAGGACCATGAGGACAAGGGGTGTTTACGCGGCGGGATTTATAAGGGAGTCCAGCTATGCATTGACTATAACTCCTCGTTCAGATGACTGTCAAGGCCGACATAATGCCAACACGCAACAGTCTCTTTGACAAAGATGGAAGACTGCAAAGACCCGGTGAGCGGTAATAGAGTAACCTGTTCTAGAAAAGACGCTGTATCAGTTGACAAAGACAATGTACACGAGAGGAAAAATGGAGAAAACCTGACAGACCGGAAGGCATACAGAAATGGGATGATGAGCGGAAACATTAGTAGTAGTAGGGATTAATGAATGCGCTGGTGGGAGCTGGAGTTGGGAGCTGGAGCAAGGATATGGGAAGCATAACAGAAGAAGAGGAGGGATGGATACACGGAGGAGATGGATAAATCCTTTGCGATCAAACACAACAGATGATGCTCTAAGCATGAGAAGCCGTTTGCCGGATGTAGTCTACGACTGTTTCCGTTGATTAATAGATTATGAGTCAAATGAAGGAAACCAATCATATACTGATTGCCTCAAACGTGAAAACAAATGAGGGATTAGACGGAAGAGGTTTACATCAGAGGCTTACACAGGAGGCTATCATATGTAGGTGGCTTAAACAAGAGACACAGGCCTACATAAGAGGCTTATATGTGATGCTCATTCATATACTGCCATGGCTTTATATTAGCCGGAGTATGACATGGACCTAATCTCGTGGGACCTAATTTCTTGAGAGGATGCGAAGGCCTATAGCGACATCAAGCAATTACATCTCAACGTTAGCAAGCATTCAATACTATTTCCAAATATCACGAGGGAACAGTTTTTATTACTGATGTCAAGCACCTAACAAATAGTATAGGCCTATAATCAGATGGGCCTAATTGTAGGTGACAGGCCCCTCCACACTTTATATATATACATATATAATATATGATTTGTTACTTTAAGCAATAATTTTTGCATTAATTGAAAAAATAAACATAAATAAAATTGGACTTTTGAGGATTTAAAAAAACAATTTAATAACATTGTTTTATAAACCGAGTTCTAGGGTCATGGTCATGCCAGTCATCGTAATAGCTTCTTTGATGATAATAATACCAAACAATCCATCTAGGTGCGGAACTCGATTTACAATGAACGATCCAAGATGATCCTACAAATATTAACATTTTCTCTCTGCCTGGCTACTTACTAACCTACCAACACTAGGCTTGGGAAAATTAATCGATTAATCGTGTTATACTAATCCGTTAATCGAAGATCAAAATATTACTCCATTAATCGATTAAACGCGATTGCTCGATTA
The DNA here is from genome assembly GCA_959347315.1 of Bimastos eiseni. NCBI lineage: Eukaryota > Metazoa > Annelida > Clitellata > Crassiclitellata > Lumbricidae > Bimastos > Bimastos eiseni. Next base: position 10,022,304 of record OY365806.1, on the reverse strand, counting down.
ATCGATTAATCGGTTGTTCAATTTGTTCGATTAGTTCAATTGCTGGATTAGTACGCAGGCGGCGTTCCCACGCTGAAGAATCACCGATCTCTATGACATTGTCAGGCACGCCTATACACCCGGCGTCTCTAATAATAAAAAATAGCCGACAATTATCGACAAAATTGCTCTGATACGGCAAATGACCAAGACCGCTATCCTAATTTAAGACGAAGACCAATCCCAAGACCGTTCCTCTAAGACCAAGACCAAGACCGACGCATTCGAGACCAACACCAAGACCAAGACCAAGACCGCAGTTTTCCGGTCTCGAGACCAAGACCACGGTCTTGAGACCAAGACCGCGGTCTCGAGACCACATCCCTGATGCCTATATATGTTAACTTCGCATTCTATTCTATTCTATTTACGGATTTATAAAGCGCCTCTCACAGTACAACCTAATCAGAGGCGCTCCCAGTGCGAAAAACCCCTAGAGAAAAGAAAAGTCGTGAGAGAACGAGCAGAAACAGTTGTGCTACTAGATAAGATTGCAGCGCGAGTCACAGCAGGAAGGCTGTTCCATGATAGCGAAGGGCCAACAGAGGCATAGGCACGATGTTGAGCTGTGGCAGTTCTAGACTGCGGTACTAGAAGATCGTGAACGGTCTAAAGAACGGAGAGGACGTCCGGTGGTAGCTGAGATGGGTTTCCTGATAAGTTCACATAGACAGAGTGGAGCTTGACCCAACAACGCTTTGAATGTAAGAAAGAGAACTTTTAAATGAATCCTATCAGTCAAGGGAAGCCAATGAAGATGCTGAGTCATGAAAGTAGAAATATGTGAGAAACGTGGAAGACCGGCGATCAAACGAGCAGCTGCATTGCGTACAGACTGGAGCGGAGTGAGGCGGAGTTTTGGTAGGCCGATGAGTAATGAGTTACAATAGTCAATGCGGGAGCAGATGAAGGCGTGAACCATGGTCGAAAAAATGGTCGAAGACACAGATCGTCGGATGGTGCGTAGTCGCCGCAAATGATAGAAGTTGGACCGAGAGAGATTAGAGATATGTGCAGAGAAGGACAGAGCATTCTGATGGAACCCTTTGTTCTCATTATTCTATTTTTCGGTGGTACCTTTGTATTAGATCAATTGCTTCTGAATTGAATCACTGGTTTTGTTAATGTTTTTATTGATTGTCACTGAAAGCAGTCCAGGAAAGGGGTATGTAACGAACTCCACTCCACTTCTGGGGTATAAATTTGTTGAGTATCTCGATTCTACCCTACTTCCGTGTCAGTTGTGGCAATTCTGGTTCACCACTCTTTAATCCTCTGGCACCCTCAGGAGGTCGCAATGTTGTTGCCCAGGTCTGACTATCCGCGAGGTAAGTCTGGCTTGTTGGCGCAGATATGATAAAGATTACCAATATCAACGATCTGAGCTCATTACAAATAACTTCGACTCGATTCTGATTGATTTATCTTTATTTCTTCGATAAAATCCAGTCATCGAACAGTTATTATACAGAACGCTGTCTTTACAACTACTACGACAACGACAACTTCTGACTGTCCTCTCTCATTCATTGACTGACATCCAACATACGTCACGACGACTCTCTCTTCACACTCCTCTTCACTCTTTTTCACTCACTCTCTTCACTCCTTTTCATCTCCCCTCTGCACTTATGTCTCTCCTATATATACCCGAAGCAAAGCGAGACATTGTGGCGAGATATTGTAGCGAGATATTGTAGCGAGATATTGTAGCGAGATATTGTAGCGAGATATTGTAGCGAGATATTGTAGCGAGATATTGTAGCGAGATATTGTAGCGAGATATTGTAGCGAGATATTGTAGCGAGATATTGTAGCGAGATATTGTAGCGAGATATTGTAGCGAGACATTGTACACAACAATCGCTAACCAGCTAGGCAATTTTGCCACAGGTAGAACAATAATGTAAGGTCAGCTTGTGAAGCTGAGCGTCGAGTGCAACGGCGCTGGACGTGCGTGGTGGAGCAGCAGAGCAAGTATAGAGTGGCAAACCCAACAATACAGCGCTGGAGACGGTCAATGCAAAAGTAGACTAGGACTATACAAAATTTGTATCGCCTTTATGTTCTATTGATTAGCAACACACACGATGTCCCTCTTGTATATAACTAGTGCATCCCTCACGTTCGTTCTATGTCCCCTAATTAAAACAAATTTTCCAAGAGCCAAGTAATTAAGTCGACAAAAATCCCTTGGAGACAGGTGGTCAGCTCGACAGGGAACCGACTAACAGTCTTGGCATCAATTGATGTCTTCAGTCGGTTCCAATTTTGTCTGCTCTCTGATGTAAGGCTGTAGTGAATAGGCAACATACAGAAATCCTACAGCAGACTAATCTGTCTCATGTGTTGTACAATTCCTGCTAGAATCAGTTCCTCTTCAGCCAGGGATTTGCTTCAAATTGGGGCTTACGGTTGATGAAATATCCAACCGTGCACGGCTAGAAAAACTATTCAAATTTGTCCTCATTATCGTTGTTCAGCAGCCTGCCTAATTATCATTCTAGGGTTGGGTCGATAACAATACTAGAACTGTTCTCGGCTTAATTGTGTTTTTCTGTTGTTAATTATACCTAAGTTTGAAGCTTTGAACTTTGTATAGCTCGTGATTAAATGTTTGTTGTGCTCGATTGCTTGTTTCATTTCTACCTGAACATTGAACTCGCCTTTTCCGATTGGCTTGTCTTCCACAGTCTGCTCATTCGTTGTTTCAAGAGACTGGTTTTCTGACAAATTTAATACTACAATACGCTTGATTTCGTAAGCAACAAGTAAAAGTAAAAACATGGGTTTCTTCGGGACCCTCCTTTATCTTATAGATACCCGAAACCTGACGTCGACGGGAACATACATCAAAGCGCCCTTATAGCGGCATGGCTGCGTTACGGCGCCCTAGAAATTGTCCGTTTAATAATAACTGAACAGAGATGAAAGATGTCCGACCGTGACGAACTTTATGGAAGCCAAGTTAAATGAAAGAGGAAACATTTGTTTATGCTTTTTTGTCAATTTTTCAATTATATTTTTATCAATTTTTCAGTTATGTCCGTCAAAATTTTATACATTGCATTGTCGTGCAAGCATGAAATGTTTGCAGAATTTTAGCTCTCTAAATTGACGGGAACATACCTGAATAAAATTGGCTGAAAAAGAGTTGAACGTTAAATTAAAGAGGTAACATTTTCGGGATGTTTTTGTCCATTTTTCAATTATGCTATATTTTCATCAATTTTTCAGTTACGTACGTAAAAATTTTATACGTTGCATCGTCATCCAAGCGTGAAATGGGTGAAAATTTTTAGTTCTAACCGTGACAAACTTTACGCAAGCCAAGTTAAAGAAAAGAAGATAAACAAGCGAATTCGTTGTGCTTTCATAGCGGCATAAATATATAATAAATACGATTAACCATGGGCGTCACCTTAATGAAAAACTCGGATACCAATTTCACAGCCCAATACACTCATATCGTTTAATGATAATAGTAATAATTATTATGACTCAGTAAAATATTGATAACTGGCTTTATGATGATAATCATAGATCTATTAACGCTCAAGGTCAATATTTGACGATCGGTCATTATACTGCGGGGCTCAATAAATGCAGAAATGGGCATAATGATGATGATAAGACAGATTAGGCTTACGTATGCAAAGAATGCGTTTAGGCCTACGCAAGGATTGACAGAGACAGTATAATACATGCGTGTGTTGACTGTTAGATGAGTGAAAAGTACACTACAACTGCATGATATTTATAAACTGTTGCGGTGCTGTAGATGAATCGACCTAGTCTGAAATAAGAACAGATTAAATATAATAGTCAAGTCTAGTCTAATCTAATCTTGCAGACAAACAACTTCCTGGAAATTAGATAAATCAACATAATCTAATGTGAAAACTTAAACATTAATTAAATCTCCGGAACATTAAGTCTCTTTGTCTTAAATCAAAACCGGATCCAGTCTATTAACTTCAATAATATCGTTATGAACAAGACAACTTACTAACGGAATTAGGAACTTGAAGACGAATAGTCTAGTGAATAGATCCATTCCAGAGACGTCAATTGAAGATACATAACAGCCTAGTATATAATATTAGGACTGACTTGAAAACATAAAGACATTAATATTATCTAGCACCCGTTTATGGGTAGGCCTATACTCTTTGCCTATCCTTCCTTTCTTCTTTTCCTGACCAATGCAATAACATAATCACGGATGTATGGGAAGAGATTACGTAATAAAATGGACGTATTTAGGGCTCTCAAGAGTTAAAGGTTCAAACCCCAAGATTAGTGCAAACCACAAATTGTTATTAAAAATAAGAATGTTATCAAATGGCATATCATGTGAAATGGAACCCCAAAGGTTTTGAGGCGTGGTCTAGTGAATACCTGCCGCCTGCTAGCTACCAATCAGATTTCCCCAAAGCATCTCAGTCGCCTGGAGTACAATCTTAAATGAACCGCTGTGGTCAGTCTATCTGAATAGGCTCAAATGGACCAAGTAGACAGCTGAGGGAAATGCACTGGAAATAACAATTGAAACAATGATCATGCGTCATAGTAGTCCCTATAATTATATGCATCTACACACCTGTACTCAGGACGCATATCATCGTCGTTATGGATGCGTCGTTAAATAAACTTATATCAGTCAGACCTGTACTCAGCGGCATAGCGAGGCAAAGTGCCGTCTGGGGCGAAGGCACAAAATGCCGCCTCTGTCTATTATTTCCATCACTTTATTCTTGTGCATATCGCGTGATAGGCACAAGACGCTTGTTTTGAGTGTTTTCATATACCTTATGATTATTCCATTTAGTATTCAATTCAGTTAGTAACAGCATCAGCATGCACTGTCAAAATTAAAACTGTTTGACGAATTAAAATGTGTTATCATTTGATATAAAAATAGGACAATAGAATAAGATGGTATTAATTAAGAAATAAACCAATTATAAACCAGAGAAAAAATGCAAACCTCACAATAAAAGCAAAGTCCCTTTTCTAAAATGTGTCTTAGAACAGTTTGAGCAGATGATGTATTGCATTGCACGTCATTGTAATTAGCTGCAAATTTATTTGTATTGGGTTACAATTCATCTTAATAGGTCTATTTGTTTTCGGGAAAACATTTGTGTGCGCATACTAAATTCGTGTGTGCGGTGCCTCCACGTGTGCACTCACACATGCGCATAGCTTAGAGGTAGCACTCCTGGGCAGTCCTACTTCCTGAATACTTCCCCTACTAAATGCAGCCAATTTAATCTAATAAACGTATAAAAGTAAGAAAATCACAAAATAAATGAATATTTTTTTATTTTTAACTTAAGTTAGTGTAAACATATTTAGCTGGTAAGTTGAAATCAAGTTTAGATGAAAGTTATTATTGTAAAAAAACACAGCGGAAATGATCTTGTCGGCTGCAAGTTTGTATTATATTAATCGCAAAAGAACGCTAGTTAATTTTATTTCGCAATTACTTTCGCACCTATCGAATGAACTAAATTTAGTAGTAATAATAATGTCTAAATTCTCTTTTGTGAGCTATGTCTATCAGGGCCGGTTCGTGGCATAGGCAACATAGGAAGGCGGTACCTTTATATTCTATTGATTAGCAATATTTTAGGGGTGCCGAATTTTAGGGATACTACGGTAATGTTTTCAGGATTAAAATTTCATGATGATACAAAAAGAAAATTATAAATTATTTATTAAAAACTAGTTTTGGCTAATTACAATTCCGAGAACGATATTCAATCTCTTAACACCTCATTGAATCTCCCGCTCTTTCCCTATTAATTTTCCTTTGCCAGAATGTTTTGACAAAGAACATTTTTATGTGCCCCTTGCAGTGTGTATCTGACCCCATATTTTCTAACATTTTACTTCTTATGCAACGGGGATGGGGCGCTCTTATACAGATGACTGCCTATGGCGCCAAATTACCCGAGGACTGCTCTGATGTGTATAGACATTAGTTGCCATTCGATCATTTCGATGGTACTTCGATATATCGCATTATCTTAGTTTTATGTCGAGAAAAAGCTGAGAAGCATTGTGACAGGTTTAGACAAGGGCAAGAAGAATCTTGTAGAATGCAACTTTGCAACATTTATTTTTTATTTTTTTACCGAAAATGCCGCCCCTAGGAAAAGTGCCGCCTGGGGCACATATATTCTATATATGTATATGTGTATATATATATATGCGGCGTTTGATAGAATTCATATATATACCCTGGACAATCGGTTGATGTGTCTATTCAGAGCCGCGCTCTCTGACTAGGGTTGCATAGATGAGGTTCCCTGTATGCTCGGACCTGAGCATTTATTATAATACCTGGGGGTCTCACCGACTAAACTAAGCAGATATCGATCTCTCTCGCTCTCTTTCTCTGCATATATATATATACACATATATTCTATATATGTATATGTGTAAATATATATATAAATATATATGCGGCGTTTGATAGAATTCATCTAGTATTCTTTTTAGTCTATTTCTGACTTACACGCATATCTGTCGTTATTACGTAACTATTAAATCAGCCTGAAGTCAAACCCTTGTGAATCCTATGTGCCGATGAAAAGAACACTGAACAAATCATATAAAACGTACGGAGAAGCTAAGGTTTTGGTAAAAGGTCATGTCTAGGTCGAGGACATGAGAATTAGCAGTGCAGGTGTCTGTGAATGAAGAATCAAGGTTGAGGTCAAACGAGGGATGGGGACTTTTCTTGAGTTGTTCCCATACAGCTATAGGCTAACGTATATTTAGGTTACTAAATACTTAGTCCTTCCTGTGCGGGTCTAGACATCATTCAACGCACCTCCTTAATTCGCCTCTAACCAAGTCCGCGCTTGAGCCTCATCCCACTACACCTGTGCTGCCGCTGTGCGTGTGTGTTTGGGCCTACAGGATAGGTATATGTAGACACAGACAGCCAGACCGTCGGTGGACTTGAATATGGCACTTCTTGACTGTAGCCTCTCTCAATGCGTTCAGGTTGATTGACAGGCAGTTTATCGCAAAACTGACCGCCCAGAAAACTTCGTCTTTAAGAGATTGAGTCATTGAACCTTTGAGTCATTGAGAGATAGAGTCATTGAGAGATTGAGTCATTGAACTCATGACTACCATGGCTATAAGTGCCGTCAAACAAAAACACCTAAACAGCGTTACTGCGGAACAGCAGAGAGCACCAGCCAGTCATATGCACTCAGCCTTATTAGTCAATTGTCTGCGATTGCTCTTTGTATTTCCGTGTCTATGTCTTTCTTTATGGGCAATAGCCTACACCACCGTTCCATTTAGGTTCCATCCCGTATGTCTGCGCATCTATTACAATGGGAAAAAACTCATCTGCCAGTCCATGAGTCCAATAAATCCAATGCGTCGTTTCATTTCCTTCTGTGCAGTTGGCTCCATTCCTTTCTTTTCTACCACTGACGCACGATTATAAGAAGCATTTTGTCGTCTTGTATAGTAAATC